>WOVY01003770.1:0-260990 GCA_013436015.1 Rhipicephalus annulatus
GCAAGACGAGCGCAGCGACGCGCATAAAATAAGAGAAACTACGCGAAGACGAACGAAGCAGCACAGCCACCACGCAGCTTCCAACATACTGCTGATAAATAGCTCTATTGAAATATCGTACGCTGAGATTTGATATTGACATGTTTCTACGGCACGCAAGGTAGATATGTGGGATTTAACGTCTCAAAACTACGATATGATTATGAGAGATGCCGTAGTGGAGGGCTCTGGAAATTTCGACCACGCGGGGTTCACTATCTGAGCACACGAGCCTACAACATTTCCGCTTCCACAGAAATGAAGCCACCACAGATGAGATTTGATCCCGCGACCTGCGGGTCAGAAGCCGTGTACCTTAGCCGCTAGACCACCCGCGGCGGGGCCTACGTCAAGCAAGTAGCCACCTAAGGCATGTCATCGGACCCAAGCTTGAACCGGATTAGCTTAGGCCATGCTGCAGCGGCTATAAAGTTCATTGAGATCAAGAAAACCGATCTGGATTGCCCTGATCGTGATTAAATGTGCCCGCGTGACAATGGTATTACATAGGTGAGCGTGTGAAAGCAGGTGAGTGGAGTACGCAGCTTCTTGAATAAAGGAAAACAATTGTATTTTGATTCAATACTACTTCTTCATTACAACGGCCTTTTGACACAGTGAAGTGCAAGAGCTTCAATAGCGTCATGTCTCTTGTACGTAGGAAAAGAGATACTAGAGATAAACTGGAAATAAATCTGGTTTACTACCCTACAATAAGCGGACAGTGACGTGAATATGTAATGAAAAGCAAAAGAGAAGAACCAGGCTCCATCGTCAGTTTAATAGGCCAGTAGTAATATGTATAAAGAATCTAATCAAGCCTTGATGTACTTCCTTTAAAACGACAGCTCTGGGTGACCTTCCAACATTGCCTGTTCAGAGAAGTGACTTTAATCATGGTGAATCATCATGACCACTATCGATAGCCTGCACGCGTGCGCTAGCGAGTACAGTAACCAAACACATGATTGATGCGCTGCTCGCTGCCGCAGTGACTGCATGTACCACTGCTTTGTATGCTGAACAGCTAAATATCTCAGCCGCACAGACGCCACTTTTTTAGCCATCTCTGCCAGCTTCTTTTTATTACTCTAACTGGGTTTTGCCGTCGACGTCACCGTGTTCTCCCGTCTCTCTCTCCCCCCATTTCATTATATATATATATATATATATATATATATATATATATACATATATATATATATATATATATATATATATATATATATTCCACAAGGAGAAGGATTTTTTTTTCTGAGGTGCACCACCGGGAATTCTAACGTGTGACCTCTTGCTCCGCGGTGCGTTGGGCCACTCGGCGGCCACAGCATACTAACGCTGAGCTATTTGTACGCACCATCTACTCTTGGTCGTGCGCAGGTCTCTGATATTCTTCCGCATTGTGGAGGATATAGTTTGCTATCATGCAGACGATGGCGCAAAGAGCGTGCTTTCTAGGGCGTCACCCTGCTAATATTCCTCAGAAGTGGGGCTGTGTTCCTTCGGCTGCGCACACTTTGACCTGCAATGCGTGGTCGCCTGTGCTCGCTAGTTTTCTTTTGAGGGGGTTCAATGAATGTTTAAATCGCTATATTTTTGCGTTGAAGCCATAATACAAGCAAAGGTCACTTCGCAGTGACTGTGTTTGCTAAAGGAATCAGCTGCTAGCATTTATTTGAGTGACACTCTAATTTGTTGCTATGACATTGATTGCTTTGCCTTCGCGGCGAAACTGTCTTTTTTGCCTCCATCTCAGGCGATTGTATTGATCCTGCTCAAGTGATCTCACGGAAGCTCCCTGCACCTCACATGCTTGACACTGCTGCCGGAATCTGAAGCATTGCAAGCTTTTTGCACATTTCGTGGCTTTGAGCTGCGACCAAGATCGGCCCACCCTTGTCCAAGCGACAATGACGTTTGTTTACGTCATCTGGGAACATCATCATGACGTCATGATGATGCCACACAGTTTTGCTGACCCATGACGACACTAATTATGTGAGAGGTCATGTGACTTTCCGAATGCTGTCTAGGCGCCGAA
Source organism: Rhipicephalus annulatus (assembly GCA_013436015.1). Classification (NCBI taxonomy): domain Eukaryota; kingdom Metazoa; phylum Arthropoda; class Arachnida; order Ixodida; family Ixodidae; genus Rhipicephalus; species Rhipicephalus annulatus. The sequence continues at coordinate 2,081 of WOVY01003770.1, forward strand.
ATTTATTGAAGCATGACCAGAATTTTCACCGACTTTCATTACTTCGCTGTTTTAACGCGAGATCGTTAAGGAGCTCGTTTCTCATAAATTCAGGCGGTGGCGGCATCGGTTGTGAGCAAAAAATCATCATCTTACGTGTGACCGAAAAAAATTGGCATATCTCACGTGCAGTGGGAATCGATTATATGCGAATCACAAATGAGGAATGTTGATATGCCACTTTAAAATCACCACAACGTTACGAGGTGCATGCATGTAGCGCATAGTAAATACAAGTAGAAATGTTATTCGCACTCAGGTATCTGGATAAGGTGCAATTGTGTTGTCGCGTAACGACGGTGCCAGTAACGTTTGCAATACCAGCCCCAGCAGCGGTGGGCATGTAAATGATGCCGTACATGACTTCCATGCCATGATGATCATGTTTGCGCCTGGCATGTGTGTTTGTCGTCCATTCGCGTCACGTAATACCAAATTTAGTATATGTGAAGCTAGCGAAACGGCAGCGAGCGCGTATGAGCGCAGCACGTCGTGATGCTTTACGTGACAGCATATCATGATTATCACCTTTCGTTGTGTCGCTTACCTTTGTCGTCCATTCATGTCACGTAAAACAAAATTTGTATGTGTGAAGCTGTCGAAATAGCTGCAAGCACGTCATGAGCGTGGTAAACAGTCATGTTCTTACATGACACACATGTCTTGAATATCATGTTTGCATCAGTCATATACCTTCGTAATCCACTCCCGTCACGTAACACCAAATTTGGTATATGTGAAGCTAGCGAAAGGGCCGCGAGCGCACAATGAGCGTAACATGTAGTCAGGTTTTACATGACACGCATGTCATATTATTATGTTAGGACGTGTCGTTTCTGTCGTCGTCCATTCGCGTCACGTAATACCAAATTGATATATATGAAGCTAGCGAGACAGCCGCGAGCGCATCATGAGCGTGGCATGTAGTCATGTCCTTACATGAGACGCATGCCATGATTATCAGATTATCATGTTTGCACCAGTCACATCCTTCGTCATGTATTTACGTTCCATTATACTAAATTTGAATACCAAATTAGGATACGGCTGCGCGCGCTCTATGCGCGTAGTATGTAGTCATGTTTTACATGACATGCATATCTGGATTATCACGTTGGACGTGTAATTTACCTTCATAGTCTATTCACGTCACGTAATACCAAGTTTGGTATATGTGAAGCTAGCGAAACGGCCGCGAGCGCATCATGAGCGTAGTATGTAGTCATTTATTTGCATGAAAACCATGTCATGATTATCATCTTCGCACCAGTCACTTACCGTTGTCGTCCGTTCACGTGACGTAATATGAAGTTTAGTATATATGAAGCTAGAGAAGCTTCATATATAACAACAACGTCGCCCGGCACAACGTCGCCCGGCGCCAGTGCCACTGGCACCTAGCAGTGTCAATTAATGATAGTGTGTCTGCACGCATACAGTTTCCTAAAATTAACAAGAGGTAATTCAGGCCCTATGATAATTCGGCCAACATGGAAACAGTGGATACTACACAGGCTTGATTAGTCTTCGTGCTTACGAGCTTCAAAACACATTTGTGGCTTTGTTTATTGTTGCGCTCTGGATTCGTTGCGAATGAAATAACAAACCGCTGTGGACTTCGTGAGCCGATTTGAATTGGTGAGCCTAGTGAAAATGGCGAAGTGTAATCGCCGAACCATTGCTGAACTTCGTCTTGTGGCAAAGCGGATTAGACAAATCCGTTGTACTATCCATCCTTGCGATGCTGGCTGAGGCGCCGTGCGTCGCAGCTCCCACAAACACTATAGCGCGAGAATTACCTCAAGGGAAACTGTATGACAGTGTGCATGTGTGTCAAGCTTCTCATATAAAAGATGGCGAAAGAGCATGCATAAGCTACCCTCCAATTATCCTACTATAAAGGGGAAATATTATGCTTAACTGTTGTCTTTCGCATGAAAATGCACATGTTTTTGATTGACGAAGAGGCACTGCCATATCTGTGCATGCGCTTATGCAGACGCTACACATAAGTACAGATATATATTACAAGTGTGGACGCCGCTGAAAACGCTGCACTAAACGGTACACAAAGTACCAAACGATGACCGCCAGCCCGCCGATCTGAGCCATCGAGGACCGTTGTGGAGCAAGAACAAGTCTCTACGTGAGCATCCCGTACCACCGGCAAAAGCTGATGCGTGTACGAGCGTGTGCGTGAATAGGCGCATGCGTTTTGGTTTTGTTTTTGGCCGCAGTTTTCCGAGCACGTTGCTGGAAGCATCGTTATCACATGAGCGCCTTGGCTCGAACAGCTGTTGATAGTTATATGTAAACACACGCTCGCGTTGCGGAGTGGAACGAATTATTTTGGGGACTGTTAGCTGTGTCATTTGTTAGTAAAAGAGACGGTCACCACTCTTTTCACATGTAGGTTTGGCATGTCAGCGTTTCTCGACAAAACATTCCAATAATAATTGCAGTAGTTGTGCGTTCGCACTACAAAACGTATAAGAAATGTCTCGTAGTAGACGTTATGAAGTTGTTTGGAAAGAAGGTTATCCTAGTTGTTAAAAGGCTTATAAACTGTTTGAAAGCACAGTTCAGACGCAAATATTGGAGAATAAAATGTCTACTTTATAGGTATTATCATTGGCTAAAACGTCTATAGCAGTTTGTAGTCGTTTTGAGACGTCTTTTGGAAGTTTGTGTTTTGTAGGTGAAGTTGGTGTCGTTGTAATGGTCACACTGAAACCTTTCCTTTGATAGACGACGTTAATGTCGTCTGTCTTTTTCTACACGTCGGCCTGCGTAAGAAAACATTGTGCTGTGTGATTTAATTACATCGTGTGTGCGTGTGTGTGTGTGGGGGGGGGGGGGAGGGAGATGCGGAACCCAAGGGTGCATTTTTGTAGGCATAGTCACATTAAGGTAATGAAAAGCAGAATGAAAATTCCTCAACTTCAGTGATATGTAATTTTTTATTTACTGGTTACTTCCATGGTCTCTGATTAGGCATATTGAAATCTACAATGTATAGATTGTTATTCTCGCTACATTCCTTAGATACTGCTGAATAGTTGTGCGTCGCGATGGGGCGATGCAGGGCGTTCCTGCATTTTGATGTTTTCAGAAGGAATATTTAAAGGTGGGTGAAAGTGCGAGTACGCAGGAGAGAAAAAGCTAGCTTCAAGCAGCAGGCGTGCCTCACAATATCATCGCGATTTCGGCACGTATAACACCAGCGATAAACAGCATTTGAGAGGCTATTGAGACAGTGCCTTCAATAGCTGCTGTTATGACTCAGTGGTCGAGCAGCGAGTCATAAAATTGTGAAATGTGCAAAGTCTACATGTAATCATATTCATCATCAGCCTGACTACTTCCCCTGCAGAACAAAGGCCTCTCCCATGATCCGCCAGTGAACTCGGTTCTGTGCTTGCGGCTGCCAACTTACATCCGCAAACTTTCTAATATCATTTGTACACCTAACTTTGTCTCCCCCTAACCCGCCTGCCTTCTCTGGGAATCCGGTAAGTTACCCTTAATGACCGGTGGTTATCCTGCCTACGCGCTACATGCCCGGCCGAAGTCCATAACCACTTCGGCTCATGTCCATTACCTCTGCGCAGGGGTGCTCTTTCTCTGTGGCCGCATGGCGTTAACCGCATAAAACGCTTGACAGTCACACCAACACCATCACAGTCACGAGTTTGTATCCGCGTTCAGGCGTCTATCAGTTTGATTGACAGACGCCCACGGTGAAATATCGACTCTGCCCATAACTTTTGCTCATGCCGAGGAGCAGTGCTCACGCCGCAACGCCAGCGAACGCACGGTTCATCTACCAGCTTTATCGCGCAGACTATGCGGGCTTCACGCCGCGAGCTGTTGCGGTGCAGTCACTGCCACTGCGCATGTGTCGGAACGTGAGCCGCCGTTCGCGTTGGCGGCCCGCCCGCAGAAAATTCAAAATAGCATGCAGTGATCGTGGTCTGCGAGGCGCGAGAAGTGCTGTGTGTAGCTTCCGTGCATTTGGGTTGGCGGTGAGCTCGAAAGTCCCTAGACTTTAGGGAGTTTTAGAATACCGTCTGAAGCGCTGCGGGCGTTGCGGGCGTAGCGGGCGCCATATGAGCTTTAGAATAGCGTTTGCCCGGCTGTGAACCGCAACGCCCGATCGCAGCGACACCGTAGCCTCGAAACCAGTGCTTGCGGGCCACACGCGGGCCGCCATCACCGCACGCAATTTCGGATTTTTTGCGTGTGGTCCGGGAACGCCGACTCGCGTTACGACGCATGCACAGTGGCAGCGACCACACCGCAAGGGTTCGCGGTGCGCTATTCTAAAGCTTTTACCGTAGGGGGAGCAAACGATATTCTAAAACACATATGGCACCCGCAACTAAAGGAACGCCCACAACACTTGCGAATGTTATTCTAAACCTCCCTATGTTTCGTATTCAATTTCACCGTGCTCACGACATATCAAATCACAGCCTCGTTGCGGACAAAATGCGAGCGCCCCTGGTGACCACCTGTCCTAAGATTTATCCGGAATTTCCTCTCTCGAAAGCAACAAAGGTGCTTTCGAGAGAGGAAATTTCCATGCTGCAGGTGGAACAAAAGAACCTGTGCGAAAGAGGACAAACGCCCACGAACGCACCTGTGGGAGGCGCGCGTTGAGTTGGCAAAAATACAGCACGACAATCACCCTGACGTCGCTGCACTGTAAAATGTTGACTGAGTGGCGGCGCTTACGTGTTCTGACGCTGTCTTGATAACCACCGCAAATGTCCCACATGCGTTTCCAACGCCACGCGCGTTCCTGTAGCCACTTTTATCAAAGCTGCTGTCACGCGCCCCGCATTGTCTTCATGCCACGGCCACCGGAGAGCAAACTCGGAGCAAACTCGTCTGCCGAGAATCTCGGGCCATCCTGCATCTGAACCCTGCTCGTGAGCTAGCAGCTGATCGTTTATCGTCGCTGTCACTCTGAGCGCTTTGACAACCATCTACGTCCAGTGAAAAATTCTCGACGTCAAGACGGTTTCTTTGAACATCACTGCTCAAAAAGTAATCTCAGGAATTTCACCCACCAAACAACTTCGATAGCACCAACAACGCGTCATTGACCAAGCACAACACCCACATGGCATCACTCACCACGTTTATCTGGGGGTGCGGAGATCATTTCGCTCTGATACCAGGCAGCATGGATCCCCGGCAAAAAAGAAATCGCTTGCAGTGTGCTGCAATCTATCAACGAACGTAAAAAACAAGCGGCACAGCGTAGGCCAAGGTTTGGAAGCGCAAATCGCGAACCTTTGTTACTTTCCGCGTACAATAAATGTTATGAGATTCATGCACTACAAAAGCATTGACGATGGCAATACGCACGTAAAACAAGGCAAGTTTTAACTGATTTGGTGAGACGTTAACATTTAACTACCCAAAGTGGCTGCAGAAAATCCCGCGAAGCTGATATGTGTACTCTGCGGGCTAAAATCGAAAGTGCGAGTTGCCACGTATTTTTACGAAAACTTCCCGTCTCACAAGAACGAATCAAATTTATCGTGTCCCGGACGATCCTGTATATTCACTGATGCACGAAACATACACAATGGTGTGTGTTAGTTTCTTCATAACGCGTTAACACGGCGGCTAGCACCACAGAACACCTACCAGCACTTCCGAACAAGGCAATATTGAGAGCATCTGCCTACTGATCATCCTTGAGAGGACGCTCCTGAATTCCGCTAGGCACCGCAACAGCCTATGAACATTGCGAATAATTGGCCCGTGTAGCAATGCCGCCACTGCCGCTGGTTTCGGTTGCCACAGCGGGGCGCAAGTGCACCTTCAACCCTTGCAGCCGGACTCAGCTCTTGTCTCCAGTAAGGCGCCATCACTAAGCCCCTTGGAAGACCTGAGTCTTCGCGTCCTTTATGACCGACAGACAGCCGTCGTTCCGCCAATTCATTGGTACCGTTTCCGCCATGGCGTGGCCTCCCCGTCAGTGGGGTGGGTAACAATATGAAGGTATTCGGCGAACGCACCAAGTTCGAACCTAACACGCAACATCGTTGCACGCGGTGTATTCAAGGACCTAAGAACGAGACTGCAAAATTTGGTCCACGGAAACGCGCAACGCCCTGTGCCACGTGGTGCTGGGAGAAAATAGCAATCCGAATTTACCACCGCCATCATCTTCTAGGGAAAATGATGAGAAAGAAGCGGACCCAAAGTAAGAATTCGAAGACTAATGGGAGCCTCTGCTGGGCACGCAAGACACTGTTAACCAGCTACAAGTGGTGAATGTGGCCCGGGTGGCGGCAGCCAGCTCTGGCAACCTGAACTAAGGAGGCCACTCGTCTTAAGGCTAAAGTACAAAGTGTGGGGCCTAAATAAAGTTCATTTTCCTCTCTCTACCGCAGCAATGATAAACTAACAGAAATAGCGTACGCACGCACACATGCACCAACAAACACGCACAAAGAAAAGCAAATAAACTTGATTTCCTAGACCAAGTTGTATCCGGATGAGGGCGGCCAGCTCCGACCCAATAACTGTATGAGGTACTACTGGCCTAGCGGCGGCTGGTCCTCGAGATTTGAGATTGTAAGCGTGCATGAATTGACCCTGTGACGCCTTCCCCTTTAAAAAAAGGAAAGTTTGAGAATTCGCAGTTTTTCTTATGCTTTGATTGATTGATATGTGAGGTTTGACGTCACAAAACCACCATGTGATTATCAGAGAAGCCATAGTGGAGGACTCCGGAAATTTCGACCAATTAGGGTTCTTTAGCGTGCGCCCAAATCTGAGCACATGGGCTGACAGCGTTTTCACTTTTATCGAAAAAGCAAGCACCGCAGCCGGGATTCGATCGCGCGACCTGCGTGCAGGTCAGCAGCCGAGTACTTTAGCAACTAGACCCTTGATCGATTGTTGATATGTGGGGTTTAACGTTCCAAAATCTCCATATCATTATGAGGGACGCCGTAGTGGAGGGCTCCGAAAATTTCGACCACCTGGAGCTCTTTAACGTGCACCCAAATCTGAGCACATGGGCCTACAGCATTTTCGGTTCCATCGAAATTGCAACCGCCGCATCAGGGAGTCGATACCGCCACCTGCGGGTCAGCAGGTGGCGGTATCTACCGGGACGTCCACTTTTCCAAGCGGCGAAGATCAGTGGACAGCCAGGCATGCATACAGCATGAGCCCAGGTTGCCCCAACGCCTACTCGAGATGTGACGAGCCAACAGTCATGCAATTAACCCTGTCAGCCCTTGGTCTTTAGGGACGTTCAAAAGAAGGAGGGTCCAGATTTATTCATGAAGTGTCAGCAAACATTGCCGTTTCAGAGAAAGTTTTTCTAATAACTTTTACAATTGAGATTTTTTCCAATAGATTTTGCTTCCGGGATTCGAAAATGGCGATACCAATATCCAAAATGACTAGAATCTCGATGTTGATTTCAAAATAAGATTTTTGTCACGGTTATGCTTGAACACATTCTGACCACACGATTTTCCTCACAAAAATAATTCTTTAGACCTGTCATGGAGCCTATCGCACGAATATATCTAATACGAAAACTTATGAAGCGAAGATGGTCAGCAGAGTTTCAAACACGGGCCGCAGGCCACCTGCTTGAGACCGCAGTTAACCGTGTTCGCAAGTGAAGTGGATTCAAGTTTTTATATCAATTGCATGCTAGCAGAGCGATTGGCGTTCAGATGAGCGCGTCACTCGCGATGTCGTTGCCGCCAATTAAGTTACAACAGAGCTGTTAGGGCGAGGTTTGCCGTGTGTGGTAGATATAAAATCGCCATAATTATAAACCGACACGCACAGATACTAGTCCAAGCATAATGGACGGATTGATAACGAGAGAAGGAATAAATAAAAGGAGAGAAAGAAATGAATACACATAAAGAAAAAAATACGGTAAAAATTTGCATATCCCATGTACAGTGGGAATAAACGACATGCAAAGCACGAATGAGGAAGGGATATATGTCAACTAAAAGTCACACTAAAAGCATTTAGTCATGTTTTACATAACGCGCATATCATGAATAATATTGGTTTGTTGGTTGGTTCCTCAACCAATATGGCACACCCACCTTAGGAGAAAAGCCACGAACGGGACAGTGCCTTGTTTTTAAAATTAAATCACTTCTTGAAAGGAAGGTTTGGATTCATTAGGTAATATGTTTGGACGTGTCGCTGACTTTCTTCTGTATTCACGTCAGTGATACCGAATTCGGTATATCTGCAGGTAGTGAAACGTTCATAAAAATGCTATGAACGTAGCATGTAGTCCTGTTTTACATGTCACGTATATCATGACTGTCATGTTTGGACATGTTACTTACCTTCGTCGTCTATTCACGTCACGTGAAATGAAATTTGATGTAAGTGGAGCTAGCGAAACAGCTGCAAGCAAGTCATGAGCGTAGTATGCTGTCATGCTCTTACATGACATACATCTCAAGGTTATCACCAGTCAAAGACCTTCGCCAGCCTTTGAAGTCACGCAATACCAAGTTTGGCATATGTGAAGCTAGTGAAATGACCGTGAGCGCACCATGAGCGTGACGCGTAGTCATGAGTTACACGACAAGCATGGCATGATTTCAAATTTAGGGTCTGTCATATAACTCTACATGCAATCATGTCTTACATACCGGTATTTCAATATCTCATGTGAACGAAGCTACCACAAGAGCGCAAGGTCATGACATGTAAATAAAAAAATTCAAGAGACACATGTCATGATTTTCTTGTCATGCTAGTCAGTTATGATCGTAGGCGAGTCATTTTATGGCATACAAGTTTTGCTTTAGTTACCATTATTGAAAAGGCCAGGAGAGCTAATAGTCATAGGTGGGAAATAGATAGATAGACAGATAGATAAATAGGTAGGTAGGTGGGTAGATAGATAGATAGGTAGATAGATAGACAGATAGATAGATAGATAGTACGGTCAAAGTCACCGAAGTTCACTAAGGAATTCCTCGCATTTAGAAAAGCGGAAAAGTATAAAGTGAAAATAAAATGAACACCTCAGAGATGCCCAAAAGTAAGCCCAGAACCACATTCTTTTCGCGCTTGTGACCCTTAGTACGAAGCAAACCTATTTTTTATTTATTACGTTGTAATCAAGCTCATCTCCTGCTACTTTGTTTTATCGTACGGGATTCTATAAATGACGCGGGATGTTATTGCCCGGGAAATTTTCCGCTAACGTTGACGAGGCTTTAATCGTTCCATTGTAAGACGCTACATAGGAGTTTTCCCGTTTCAATAACATGTTATTAAATTTGAGCCACAGGAAGTTGCGCAATGTCCTATGTGGTTATAGAAAGAAAGCGTGATAGTAATTCTCGTTTAATTATTTTGTGATTTAGTACATTAACTAATTCGCACTGATAATGTATTTGATAGTATTTCATGATCGACATATTCAAGATTCAACCGCCTAAGCAATGTATTATTATTATTATTATTATTATTATTATTATTATTATTATTATTATTATAGTGGTCGCAATAAACATTAATGAATTGTGTCTATCCTGAAATCTCGTGGTGGGTTTTACTGAAGGGCTAAGACGAAAAAAAGCAAGGTTCACGTGGTGTTCTGTAGAAGAAAACGAGTAACGCTTGAGAAGAACATTCACTCACGTCATTCAGAAGAACGACGAAGAAGAAGCTTGACGGCCGAGGCAGCAACTGACGTTTGCCTGCTTTGAGAGTTTGGCTAAGACTTTAGTAGTTGTGATTTATTTTGTTTATTATTTTTTCATAAGCGTTTCTATTGTGGCCTAATTGATTAGCGAGTTTGTTTTCAGATAGCAAGACCAGACAGATGCCGTTTTCCCATCCTGAACCAGGGGCTTTCCTCTGGTCTGCTTCTCTTCCTTCGCAGGAATTGTCAGTTGACTTGTTTTTCCGCAATGGCATCTCATCCGTTCCTGTGGCATTGGTCCCAAGCAACGATGTTATTATACGGATGAAAAATCCAAAAATTATTCAGACGGAGTTGAGAGCCGCTACAACTCACTACCAATGCATCACACAGGTCAGGCAGTTCGGCAAGGGCGGCATTCTCTGCTTTTCGTCTGACTAGCTCTGTATTCAAGACCCACTAAAATGTTCGATATTCGCTACTAACCCGGTGAGCGCATTCATTCCACCTCACCTAGCTTGTGTCAAAGGCCTCGTTCGGGGTGTCGATGTCAACTTGACTCCAACTGAGATATTTGATATGTTTTGAGAACCAGGTGTGATAGTGGTCTATAGATGTAGTCAAGTTGTGTACAAGAACAGGGTCCCAACAGAGTCCGTGATTGCTACATTTGCCGGGTAGAATCGCCCAACCGAAATCAAAGCGTGGCCTTGATTATACAGAGTGGAGCCGCTATCACCTCGCCCCCTTTTAGTGTATTAAGTGTTGAGGTTATGGGCATACAGTGAAAGGATGAGATTGTGGTGCAGAATTTGTGGTGAGACGCACAACTCAAGCGACTGTAAAAAGTAATGAAGAAAAGTGATGTCTTTGCCATGAAGTACACTGTGCTGATAACTCAAATTGCTTAGCCAAGGCACGTGAAATCTGAATTCTTGAAATTGTAGACAGAAGACAACGCTCCCGAAAGGATGCCATTGCTTAAACTCAGACCAGAACTCAAGGGTACGCAGGAGCAGCTGCCCGCCATAACATAGCAATGGAAGCATCATTTTTCCTATAAATTGCGGACATGACCCAGAAGGCTTTGGATAAGGCTATGCATCGCCTTGATACCACCCTGTGTGAGTCGCTGTCGCATATTAAAAATAACCAAATCACACAAGTCTATGGAGCACAGATAGATATAAACACGGCTGTAGAAAATGCTGAGTCTGAACACCCGATAAGTGAAGTAGAATTTGACGTAACTCCACCGGATGCACAGTCTGCTGAGCCCTCTGGAGAAGGCGTTCAGAGGCAAAGCGAGAGTGCACAGGAAGCTTCTCAGGACACACAAGATATGAACATGGATCTCAAATGCCTAAAACGTTCTAGATGCCCTGTACCGAAAAAACCTGGCTCGCCGAGCCATGTAAAAAGCAAAAAATACCAGAAAGACAACCTTAAAAAACCGATTTTCTAAAAGAAAGTATTTTAGATAAGGTAGTTGCCGAAACCATTCTATCGAATTTCTTCACTCAGCCATAACAGATCTGTTATACCTGTCTTCCAAATTCGATCCGGCTATTATTGCATTACAAGAAACTTGGCTTTCCACACATCACTTGTTTCATCTACCCAACTTCCAAACCTTTCGTCTAGACCATCTACCCAAAGGCAGAGGTTTAGCGTTTTTTATAAACAATGAAATTAGTTTAAAAGCAAAAAATTCATACAAATGTATGTCTTCTGAATGCGAAATTTCCGCATTAGATAATACCTTGCCAGGATACCTGCGCTTCTCGCTAATAAACGTCTACTTTCCAGTGGGCGCTCAAGACACGAGATTGTTAGATATGGCTGCTAATTCTGGTTGCGAGAAAAAAATTATAGTTGGCGACTTCAATTCTCACCATACATGCTGGGGTTTTACAACAGATCAGTGTGGACAATGGTTGTGGGACTGGTCGGTAGACAACAACGTATTGTGCCTTAACGCTAGAACTCCCACATTTATTCGAGGGCATTCACGCTCCGCCTTAGATTTAAGCTTTGTAAGCTCGGCCATTGCTAGTACATCGTGGACAGCCCTTGATTGCACTTCCAACAGTGACCACTTTCCAATGATGTTCGAGATCGCTTGCCCTGTCAAACCATCATGCTTCCATGCCCGGACCTATATATATTATCCGAAACTTCAACACGACCTAAAAACTGCTTTAGACTTCTCAGGATGGAGATGACACTAAAGGTAAGAAATTAAGCGCAGTTATTAAAAGGGCATACCAAAACGCTGAATTTGCTGTTCAATCAGCGAAGAGAGCACCCTATAGGCCCTGGTGAAATTCTAACTGTTCATGAGATCACAGACGACGACAGGCAGCTTGGAAGAAGCTAACACATAATCAGTCCCCTAAGAACTGCTCAGATTATAAATTTTTTGCCGCTGTATTTAAACACACGGTGGCCCAAGCTAAAGAAGAATATGATAAAAGACATTTCGATTTTCTCTCGAAACTTAAAGATAAGAAAGCTTTATTTCAATATATGCGATTTCGCAAAATCTTGCCGTCTACAGTAAATACTGATTATGAAAAAATATCATTGGAAGAAACGAAGAACTCTTTAGAGTCAATTGGCAGAGGTCTAGGAATTAGATTTTCTTTGACTATGGCTTTTAACTGGCAAAAGTCTAGTATAAGCACTGACTTCGAAAACGTAACGCTGTCTGAAGCATCCAAAGTAATTCGAGATCTACCCTCGTCAACTCCTGGTCCAGATCGAATCACAGTCCCTATGATTAGAATTTTATTCAAGCTATCCCTCGGCAACGTCTTCAATCTTATAAACTACACTTTAAAGAATGCCTGGATACCGTGTGACTGAAAAATAGCTAAGGTAATCCCATTAATAAAAAAAGCAGGGATTAGGTTTTACCTTAGAAAATATCAGATCCATCTCGCGAACTTCGAACATGGTGAAACTCATAGGGAGGGTCCTAATTGCCCGAATAAACTCCTGGATGACGAATAAGGGCATATTAAAACCAAACCAAATAGGTTTTCGCAGTGAATGCTCAATTTGGTGCGCCCATGCAGATTTAGAGAGTCGAATGCAGCTTGCTCGTAAAAGGAAACAGTACGCCACATTAGTAACTCTCGACATAGCTGAAGCGTATGACATTGTCGAGCACTCTATTCTACTGAACACCTTGCAGAGCCTAAAGTTTCCTCATTATATGACTAAGTGGATAGCAGAATTCTTAAAATCAAGGGAATTGTACTGCGTGAAGGATGACTGTTGTTCGCATAAATTCAAACAGAAACGTTGTGTTCCCCAAGGGGCCGTCCAATCTCCAGCATTATTCAATATACTGATCAGCTCTATTCCAATTGTTCAGGATGTCTGTGCCTACATTCATGCAGATGATATCGCGTTCTTCGCTGCAGAGAGCGACATTTACTCAGTACATCAAAAATTGCAAAGATACAATAATACTCTAGACATTTGGTTGCAATCCATTTCATTTTCATTGAACATCAGTAAAAGTGCGCTCTTGGTGTTTCCTATAGCAGATACAGTTTCACTTTCTGTATTATATAATCGGGAAACTATTCCACAAGTAGATTCAGTCGAGTCCTTAGGAATGATTTATAATGAAAAGCTGAGTTGGAGCCCACACATAGAATATATAACAGCAAAGGCACAACGGGCGTTAGGTTTATTACGCAGGTTAAGCTACAGAAAATATGGGCGGCGCAGAGACACGATATAATGATATATAAAATGAATGTGCGAGCAATATTGGAATTTAAATATGTATTATTTTCGGAGGCCGCTGGTTATAAATTTAAACCGCTAGTAACGTTAGAGCGAGAAGCCCTGCGAATATGCCTGGGACTTCCCAGGTTTGTGGCGAATAATGTATTGTACCAAGAAGCGCGATTGGCAACACTCCTCTGTTGATTCCGGATTCTAACAGTTCAAACCTTCTTAAAGTTCCACAGTTTATCGGCGCGAAGCTCAGAGTACGTATGTATCAGCGACCCTGACTCTCTTGCACATTGACCTCGATTTCATACCCCTTAGGTAATTTTTCTTAAAAAAAAACTGGATTGCATAAATGTAGACATTAACACGGTAATTAAAACTAATTTCTCAACCCTCAACATTAGAATAGAGTACGATGAAATCTTCCCCCCATAAGCCAAGTTGCAATCTCTTAGATTTTTTCAGCACTACATTAAAAGATTACTTGGTACATGCAGAAACAAAGAGTGTAATAGCCAGAGATGCTTCTGTCAACCATGAAAAGGCAGGCGTAGGAATTGCGTCTGAATTCCTCGGCTGGTCTTTTTCAGTGAAGCTTCCAGATCTCAATCCTATATTTGAAGCCGAGTTAGTAGCTATTATTTTAGCTCTTATTAGCTCTTATTATTATTCCCACGACTGAAACCAGTGCAATAATCCTAACAGACTCACTTTCTGTGTGTGCAGCTCTGACAACCTCCGAACAATCTCGTGCCTTAGAAGCGTTCCACACATTAGCACCGCCGCATTTAAAACTCCTCAAATTATGGTGGGTCCCAGGTCACTGCGGATTACAAATAAATGAATTGGCAGATGCTTTGGCATGAGCATCACTTGATGGACCAGTAATTTCAGTACTTCCAAGTTAGAGTACTTATCAGGGGTTAGATATAAGAAATTCGCTATTTTTACAGATAGTTTAGAAAATATCACACAATGGACAGATTATCAGCACTTCAAATTTCCAAAGAAAGCCCAGTGGAGTCCGTCAAAAAAACTTGAAACTATAATCTCCAGATTCCAGTGCCGTGTCCCCTCATTAAATTTTTATTTACACAGAGCTGGTTTGACACTTTCTCCCCTTTGTCCGTTTTGCGAAGAATCAGAAACTATTAAACATTATTTTGGCTCATGTCAGAACTATGCAGTAATTAGGAAAAGACTTCGAGATATTCCGTTTGATAAGCTAGGTTTAAATTTAACCACAGAAAATGTTCTAAATTATGGTGCCTCTGTTTTGGGAAATTGCCACAGAGATGCATTCGATGTGGTGTGTAATTTTATTCAAGACTCCAAACTTTTCATCATTAAGCCCACGTCAACAGACACTAAAAAAAAGCGGGTCGAGAAGTAATTTTCAAATCTAGATAAATCCGTGACATACCAAATTAATCGGGTTTGGCAAAACCAGCTGTCTGGTTGGCTCCCAAAATCAAGGCATAGATATTAGTGTCTACTTTCTTGTTGATTTTTTTCTCACTATCTGAATCTTTGGTTTCTTTCTTTGTTTAATATACTGTCTTCATTCTACAACTCCCCCCTTTTTTTGTTGTCAGCAATAGTGCAGTTATCGCCCATATGAGACTATATGTTCTCTTGGCCAATCCCTCAGAGTGGGTATGAGCCATTGATTCTAGGCTACAAACAAACAAACAAACAAACAAACAAAGAAAGAAAGAACGTTCGACAGCGATGATGGCCAGGAGGCTGCCCTTGCTGTCGCGGAGAGCAGGTTTAGACTGGAAGAGGAGCTGCTGCTGAAGCCAAGGCTGTTGAGCTGGGAATTTGAGCGGTGGTTTTACCGAGTCTTGGGTGAATTTGACTAGTGTTAATTTCTGAACGGTATCAATTACTATCGTTTAGACGGCTGCAACCGTGCCAATGACTAATTCGTTTCCTGGCCAAGGGCACAGCTCTTGGTTGTGCCCTTGGCTGTGCCCTAGAGCACAGCCCTTGGTCAGCCTCTTTGCCTAGTGATAAACTGCGGTGGAATACTTTTTTCACAGTGGTGTTAACAGCATCCCTGTTGCGCTTGTGCTTTCTTCGAGGGGGGATTTATCAGGCTGAACAACCCAAAAGCTGTCCAAGCCGAGCTCCACGCCATGAAATCGCAGTTTCGCTTGCGACGTTCGACAGTTTGGAAGAGGTGGTGTGGTGTGTAGATCATCGGATCCATCATGGTTGCGGACCTCCTACAGTGCAAGGTATTTGCGTTCGACGGTTTGGAAGAGGTGGTGTGGTATGTAGATCGTCAAATACATCATAGTTGCGGACCTCCTACGGTGCAAGACATTTGCGTCAGTTCCGGTCAGTGCGTTCATTCCGCTTCATTTGGCTTGTACGAAGGGAATCTTCCGACGAGTTTACTCTCGATTGTCACCAACCGAGACTCTGGAGAAACTGTCGGATGTTGGCGTCATAGCTGCATGCTGGTGTAACCACGTAGTAAATGGTGAGAAAGTTTCCACAGAATTTGTTCTTGTCACATTTGCTGGCACTTTTTGCCCATATGAATTGAAAATATGGCCACTCATTTTTCGTGTACAACGTCTAGATTCTCGTCCTCTTCAGTGCTGGAACTGCTGGCGGTTTGGCCACCGCCTAGGGGGTTGCAAATCAGGTTCCCGATGCTGAGCATGTGGTGCTAATGCTGTCTATGTGGAGGAGACCATACAGCTGATCACATGAATTACCAGGCAATGTCAAACGAAATCCAGCTACTAGAAATAATGGATAGGCGAAAATGTTCGCGATGAAAAGCCATTGCTGTTGTAAAAGATCGGACCTTCGGATATGCTCGTGTTGCTGCGAAATAAGAGTCAATTAATGAGGTCAAACTTTGGCAACTTCTTAAGTCAGCAGTTGAAAAAGCAATGTAGAAGGCGTTAGGTCAGATAATAACTACTGTAACTGAGTGTGTCTTGCAAGTGTTTTGCTCGCAGATGGCACAACTACTTTATAAATATGTAGCACCGATGACCAATCTGACGTCATGCTTAACAACAGCAGCCGCCGCAGAGGTGTCTAAGTCAGCACCGCAGCAGGAACGTCAGGCAAATCCAAACCCTACTGCACCAGAACCTTCTACTGCGAATAAAGCAGAATTTCAGGACGAGGTGGAAATCAGCCATTATGTCAGGCGCCAGAAGCGAACTCGGTCTCAAGTAAAATTTACGTGCCCTAATTAAAAAACCAAGAAATGTGATTTGAATCCTGCCCGAATTCCTAAAGAAAGTATTTTGTAAACAGTCATTGCCGAAGTCATTCACACATCATCATAGATACTTTAAAAGTTCTGGAGTGGAACTGTCGTAGTTCGTTTTCCGCTTCAACAGATTTATTTCGCTTAGTTACTCAGTTAAATCCCGACATAAAAACATTGCAAGAATCCTGGCTTACGCCTAATAAAAATGTTCATTTGAAAAATTTTCGAAAACTTTGGCTAGATCGCCCTTCACTAGGGGTTGGTGTAATGATATTATCAAACAAATTTTGTCACACAGTGAGTCTGGCTTTTCAGTTTATGTCCTCTGACTGAAATTTTGGCAATTGATATCATCATACCAGGATGCCGCCCTTTCTCCGTTATAAATGCATATTTTCCCACAGGCGTACATAATACACAACAATTGGACTGTGTCTTAAGTAGCTGCAAGAATGAAATAATTCTCACTGGCGATGTCAACTCGCATCACGTCTCATGGCGTTTTAGTACAGACTCTGCTGGTACTCTTCTGTGGGACTGGATTACGCATAAAAATTTTACCTGCCTAAACATGAAGCAGTCTACATTCGTTCATGGTAGAGCATGATCAGTATTAGATCTGACGTTCTGCAGCACAAGTTTTCCGTTGAGGTCCTGGAGAACAGTCGATTTCGCTTCAAACAGTGATCACCTTCCTGTATACTTTGAAATAGGGTTTACCATTAAATCATTTGAAAGAAAATATCAAACACTGATGAAATATATCAAACGAGTCCTGTTGAACATTCAAATAGACGTCTAGGCTTCGGCAGTAAGCTGCCGCAAGCGTTACATCCTCTTCACGCCCTTGGCAGTCTTACGCTTCGCTTCATGAATCCTTCAGCAACACATCACATCCGATACTAACGACAGCTCCTGACCTATTTCATGCCAGATGCTGCAGCACAAGAATGTTAGCCAGATGCAATATACTTGCTGAAAACTATTCTCTGCTGAGTTGCATTTTACAGCCTTTCATTTGCCAGCAGGGAAGCATTTTATGTGTTTCGGCTCCCACCGGAGCGTGGCTCTTGAAAAGCCAGAAGACACCGGAGTGAAATAGCACAAAACTACGAAACTTTCTACACATTTCAGCCCCGTTTCATTGAGGGCTCCATAACACCACACAATGCTGGTCTTGTCGCAACCTTGCCTATGCCGCTAATTTCAGGCGATGGCATTTTTCATGAGGGGGGGGGGGGAGCGAAGTCCACGCAAGCGTTATGTTCACAGGCACGTTTGTATGTTTGCGTGTACACACATATACAAACACAAAATCGAAAAATTCCAAAGTACCCTTTCTGCCAATGCCAGTGCCTCCAGTACCAAGGCATCTGAGGCTCCACAACACAAGCTCTGAATCACCATAACAGTTTTGCTCGGTACAACTCAGAACAAGTTCATCTGAATCCACAAGTACACACCCTCCGATGGAATCGGACTACACGAACAGAACATAGTCCTTCAGAAACAAAGCGATACAGCAGCACAGAGTAATCACACAGAAGTTTTATTGGAGACCAGGTGGTATAGTTCGTGCAGTGGTACCCTATATTTTTTATTTACCTATCTTGCCCTAGAAAGTGATGCAGTTTACACAGATTTGTTCACGCAGTGGATGAGGCTGAAGCATGTGAAAGTGCAGTTTTAGACAACAGAAATTGTGGCAGCACATTTATTTCAACGTGTAGGGATAGTGACAAGGAAGTCCTGCACAATTCTGCGCAGTGAGGAGTACATGCAGCTGAGACGGGCGAGTGCCGAAAGCATTCCTGGCAAACGACACCTTGATAAGAAGGAACGTTGAAGCCAGTTCTGCATGAACACTGGTCTTGAACGTCATTTCCTTTCTGTCACACGTAGTAAGTAGTCTTGTCGAAACTAATACATGAGGTATGCGGGTATCCGAATACCCGAACCTGGAAAGATGTGCAGTTATTACTCATCCGATAAGAATTGTTGCACAAAGAGGAGAGTTTTCAGTACTTACAGAAAATGGTGAGTCTCCGGAAGTAAAGAGAAGTTCTTCCAGTACGATGCGTCAGTCACCGGTATTGTGGGAAGACCGAGACCGAAGCGACAAAATATCCTCTGGTCCAGGTGTTCCAGACGACTGGGAGCACTCACACAGAACATTTAGGCTACGATAGTGAAGAATTCTGTAGGGGAGAACGTGACTGCATTTATTGAGCTGATAATTATCACATATATCACTTGAAAGAGTCTGAAAAAGAATATACCCAACTCGGAACAGCTGGTACACAATATACTAGCATCGCAAACTAGATGGAGTAAGACCCACCTTTCTGCTTTGGAGAGGCCCTTCTAGGTTCGTTGACACAGGTACACGTAGTCCGTTATAAAAATGGGTATCTGTAGGGGCGGGAAAGAGAAATCACTCTTGAAATCCTGATGAAAGTTTATGATTGAACAAGCCAGAACAATGTCATGGCAGTGAACCAGACTATAACAAAGCCACAAGCCGTGGTAGCCCGACTGGTCGAAACAACGAAGAGTAAACCGAAACACGAGTGAACTCAACAGGATAAGAAACTTGAAAAAATGCATAGTAAAAGTGAAAACCATAGGTGGGACTACAGAACACAGTAAGCTAGAGATTACGACATTGTAGTAAGCCCTGTACCGAGATAGCTTGACGGAACTCATCGCTGACGACGGAAAGCTTGCGAAGCTATAAATAAAGCCCTGCATGACGAATCAAGTGAAAGGAACTGGGGACTGTAAAGTCAGACAGTGCTGTCTAATCGCTGCGTATTTTAGAACGGATAGGAAACGTATTTTGGTTGGTAGCGTATCCATAAGCTAGAGGAGCACGAGAAATGTTTGAATTTTTTCACTTAAGCATCCCGAGAAAACTGCCAAGTCTTATCAGTGTGGTGGCGACGCCAGAACTTAAGCATGACTGCATGACAGTGGCGCTATAAGCTTAAAGACAATTGCTATATGAGTTGTGTGTAACACTGACCATCATAGCAAAAGATTGAAAAGCACTCGTGAAGTTTTTAACGACAGCCATAAAACCACTCATCAGTGTGGTCCCTGAATAAAGGTAAAGAGGGCTGTAGAAAACAATATAGACCACACCTCAAAAGCATTTTTTGTAACTTGATTAGGAATTATTGTACCTATGGAAAATTGATAAGCAGCAAGAACAAAGGCAGCAAGAACAAGAACAGAACTGAGCAGGAAGGTATATCTGATTCAGAATCAATAATTAATCTGGATGTAGATATGGATGCTCGCCTTTTGAAACGCAACAGATCCCCCACTAGCAAACTTAATAATTCTAATCCAAAAACAAAAAAAGAGTGTGAAGGAACCTAGGACTAAAGCGGACTTCTTAAAAGATAGTATCTTAGATCAAACAGTTGCTACTGCTTGCTTATCATTGTAGGGTACCTTAGAATACTTCAGTGAAACTGCCATTCAATTCTCTCTGCAACTACAGACTTATTATACCTAATTTCTCAACAATCTCCAGACGTCATAATTTTACAAGAAACTTGGCTGTCTGCTGATCAAAACTTCTATCTAAAAAACTATCAGTGCTTTCGACTGGACTGAGACTCACGTGGTGGAGGATTAATGTTTTTCATTTCATCCAAAATTTGCCATAAAGCACACTTAGTTTAGCAAGAAATATCACACGATTATGAAGTATTGGTTCTGGAAATTCACTTTCCCGGATGTGCGCCACTATCTATAGTAAACAACTACTTTCCGGCTCGAATACAAGATGAAAGAGCCCTTGACGTGACTGTGAGTTTTTGCAGAAACAGTATACTATTTGCGGGAGATTTCAATTCCCATCACGTTTCATGGGGATTCCGCACTGATTCATCAGCAAAACGGTTGTGGGACTGGACTAATTGGAATAACCTTATTTGTTGGAACTCCAGAGTTCCGACATTAGTTCGATGTAATTCGGGGTCTGTCTTAGATTTGACATTTGTAGCTCAAGTGTGACAATATCGTCTTGGACTGTTCTTGATACTGCTACAAGTAGTGATCACTGCCCCGTGGTATTTGAAGTCAGCATTCCTTTAGTGACGGTAGATCGCCAGGTGCAAAGTTTTTTAAACTACTCTAAATTTAAAAAGAACTTACAGTCAACGCTGTCTTCCTTGCCCAATATGGAAGCAAATATGAAAGCTATGAGCCTTTGTTCCACCCTAAAGTGTACAATAAAAAATCACAGTTCACTATATCTTCATTAAAGGGAAAATTCATATCTTCCTGGTGGAATGCGGATGCGCCAGAGATTATAGACGCCGGAACGCTGCATGGAAAAACTCCTCACCAACCAATGTCCGACTAATTGGAGGAATTATTTATTTGCTAAAGCTACCTTTAGGAGAACAGTTTCATTAGCGAAAGACGATTATGAAGAAAAACGGTACAGCTACCTATCCAAGGGTGGCAACAAGAAAGCTCTATTCAGATTTCTCCGGTATCGTAAAGCTATTACAGCACACGTAAATATTGACTCAGTTATTTTTTCTCAAACTGATTTGGAAGATACATTAACGGAAATTGCAATAGGATTGGAGAAGAGATTTACATCACAAATCAAAATAAAGTGTGCGAAACCGTCATTCGGAAATGATTTTATTGAAGTAAGTAGGGATGAACTTGCGCACGTCATTCGTATTCTGGCAAACACAGGTCTTGGACCAGATGGTGTCACTTCAGAAATGTTAAAAATATTATTCGACGTCTCTCCTGAGGACCTCCTTAACGTTGTCAACTATTCTCTTGAAAATAGTTGGATACCTCCTGACTGGAGACTTGCAAAAATAATACCGCTTCTTAAAAAACAGGCACTAGGAATGCAGATAGATAACATTAGGCCAATCGCTTTAACATCACACGTAGTTAGGTTGATAGAAAGAATACTTTACATTAGAGTTACGAAGTTCATAACAGATAATGCGATACTCAGTGCGTGCCAGATTGGATTTAGACCAGGTTACTCTATATGGTGGGCGCATGTTGATTTAGAGGCTCGTATGAAGCTTGCTTGGCACAGACTACAATATGCGGCCCTAGTAACCCTTGATTTAGCCAAGGCATATGACAATGTTGAACATCCTATTCTTATCAATGTCCTAAAATAGCTTACGTTCCCTCAGTACATAAGAAATTGGATATACGAATTTTTAAAAGACAGAAAATTTTATTGTTTCCAACGAGGAGTTTTCACGCCGAAGTATAGCCAAACGAGAGGTGTTCCTCAAGGCTCTGTTCTATCGCCTGTGCTATTTAATATTTTGTTAAGTTCAATACCACTGAGTGATAAGGTACAAGTATATGTATATGCAGATGATATCGCGTTCTTTGCATCTGACAACGATATTTATTCACTACATTCGATTTTAAAGTGTTATTTGGCAACATTGGAAACCTGGTTTCAGAAAATTTATATGAACCTGAACGTAACTAAAAGTGCTATGATAGTTTTTTCGTTGGACGCACCAGTTACTATTTCTCTTCAGTACCATCAAAAAATAATACCCCAGGTGAATTGTATTAAATATCTGGGTGTACTGTGCGATCAAAAACTGAGATGGCGTGACCACATTGAATATATTAAAATTAAGGCTACACGCGCTGTTGGAATGATAGGTAGGCTTGGCCGCCTCCGTTACGGTCTTCGCAGAGATACGCTGATCATGATTTATCGCATGTACGTTCGTCCGATTTTTGAATTCGGATGTGTGCTATTCTCTGGCGGACCAGCATACAAAATAAACCCCCTCATTCTCTTAGAGCGGGAAGCCCTACGTAGTTGTTTAGGTGTGCCAAAATTCACAGCTAACAATGTTTTGTATCAAGAAGCTCGGATACCCACCCTTGCTTGCAGACTTCGTATTTTAACAGTAAACACCTATTTAAAATTTTCTGAATCCACTTTAAGAAGGCGACAATTTGTATTATTTGCCAAGCCTGGTGTCATTTTCAATGAGCATTGCTCCCGTGTATATAAACCCCAAGTGCTATTTGTTCAAACACTTCTAGATGCTTTAAATGTTAATATATTCGAGACCACATCATCTGTCAAACCAATCGGCCAAGTGCAAATAAAATTTGACGATATCTTCCCCATGAATGCTAAACACTTGCCCTCTAAATATTTGATTGGTTTATTAGAACAACACCTGTCTCAATGAGGTACTAATATAGTAATTGCAACGGATGCATCTATGAGTGGCGGGAAGGCAGGTGTGGGTATTTTTTCTCTCTCATTATTCTAGTCATTTTCATTACGCCTCCCAGATTACACACCAATATTTGAAGCGGTATTAATGGCCATTGTACTAGCTATTCGTAAACTTCCTGCGACTCATTCGACAGCTGTGATAGTGTCTGACTCGTATTCCGTGTGTTCATTCTTATCATCGTCGTGGACATCAGCAGTACTAGAAACTTTTAAATCATTAATCCCAGCAAACATTCGTCTAGTGCGAATGATATGGGTGCCAGGCCATCGTAGTATATTTATAAACGAGATGGCTGACACACTTGCGCGAACATCTCTTGATCTTCCGATTGTGCCAATCATGCCTCCTACAGCTTATGTAAGAGCAGCGAGGTTTAGAAAACTTTCCCTTCTTGAAGACTCATTGAAAATCATGATTCCGAATCCAGATTTCTCGCATCTGCACTTCACATGGAATAATAAATGGTGTCCCACGCGTAAATTGGAAGTCTTGATAACAAAATTACGTTGCCGTGTACCACCTCTTAATTTTTACTTAAACAGGTCTGGTCTGGTGCCATCTCTTCTGTGCTCAAGCTGTAACGAACCTGAACATATCGACCATTTTCTTATCACAAGTCACCGTTTCAAAAATGAAAAAAAAAAACTGCTTCGAAATAAATATTATTCAGGAAATTAGGAATATCACTTAATACTCCCAATATTTTGTCTTTGGGGGCCACTTCATTGGGACACAGCGACAGGAACATCTGCGGGGCTCTCTGCGAATTCGTATATAACACAAGAAGATTACCTGGCTGAGTCAGCGATCAGCTCTCGAATTTTACTAGCCACACTACCACTTATTATTTAGCTGATACACTGCAATGATTCAACTTTCAGGAGAATTTCATATAACGATTCCACCTCGGATATTCAACCATTTATATTATTTCTCTCCCCCCCTTTTTTACATTGCACCAAATTAATTTCACAGTCAAAACACAGTAATCATATTCCCCTAGTCTAGAAAATCTATAGGTATTGACTTGCATTAGCCACCGACTTCTTGGCCGATCCCCCTTTGTGGGTGAGAGCCACAAAAGAAAGGAACAAGCAAGCAAGCAAGAACAAAGAACCATTCTTAATAGATCACAATTCATTCGAAATATCACCACAGATTACCATATGCATGGAAGCTATGAGAAAAACGCCTTGCCTGTGTGGAAGGCGCAGTAAAGTAACAGTGAAAGAAGAGCAGCCTTTCAGAGTCTTTTCAAAACACTCATTGGCTAACTACTGTAAGCACGCTTGCTTGATACCCTCTAGGGCATCACAAATAAATTTTTCGGGGTAGTAGGCCGGCATTCGCTATGCCATTTTTTGTCATTCTTCTGAGAAGCGTGGTATTCGCTAAACACTTGCAAGAAATTTTGTGCCGATCGTCCATGCAGTGGCTGACGAGAATGAGGAATTATGGTTGAAGTGGGTATGCACCACAGTTATTAGGGGAACAAGAACAAGCTTTTGTGATGGTTTGGAGCGTTGAACAGACCACTATTTACGCTATCGCGTTGTCGGACGACTGGTTCTTTCGCTGTTTTGAAACACTTTATCAGCCGTATTAACGCGATTGCTTTCTTGACATCAAGCCTGCCTAAGGCAAGTGCGACAACAAGTCACAAGCACTGGTGTAGCTCAATGGTAGAATACCCAGTGGACCCGGGTTCGAACCCCACTGTAGCATTGGTGCAAGGTTTTTTAATATCGTGCGATGTGGTAACGGACACCGGCGGCGGAAAACTGCGCGGGACCCGAAAAGTGATTTCATAACAGCTTTTGCTGTAAACGAGTGGCAGGTATAGGCAATTGAAACAATGGCACCGCTGTGCCACTGTTCTGATGAACACCGCACCGTTCGGTTTATGACGAGCAACACATTTAGTATGCGAGTGAATATAGTTGTAATGCAACTGCGTCACTAACAGTCAGCAAGGGGCCCCGGCTGCCAGTGACGACGTCACGGATACGGCGGAAAACTTTACTGGAGGCTGATGTTGCTGGACGGCACGCGTGCAATGTGCCTGCCGCAAGCTGCACTTGTCGCCCCGTCGATCCCAGACAGGATTTTTCGCATCACTTTGTCGAAAGTTAAGGGATACGCGCACAATCTGTGAAGACACGAGGAAAATTAGAACACTGCAGTGAAGACAAATGGTTCCACGAACGCTAAAGAACAAACAACGCAAGCTCTGCAAAATAAACAACGCGAACAACGCGAAATACCACGAACACTCCACATTATAAAAAAGAGTTTCAAAACAATTAAAAACCTTTAAAACGCCGTTAAAGAATTGGAGGGAAGCCCAAACTTACATGAGACGTATGCCGGGGCTTGCACGAAGACGGCTTGCACTCACAGGACGTTTCGAATAGATGACAACCACTCAGACGGTCTCGTGCAGGATGGCGAAACCAGAAGGACCCCTTCAGCAGCACAGTGTCTGAAGCCTTATCAATTTATCAGGAAATATGCCAAGCAGTGTGATGACCAAGGAAAAGGTGCGGACCTGAAGAAACGTAATAAGATCATCGAGAAGAGCGTTCAAAGAACATGCTGCACGAACTAAACTCACAAGTGATAAGGCAAAGATTGGAGCCAAGATCTGTACAGCTGGCAGGATGCCACAGGCATGACGTGGCAAAGGGCTGGAACGTGGTTTGCTGCAGCTCCACCGGCTCATAACACTTGACTCTGAAAATCGGGGAGAGAAGGAAAGATACAGCTGTTTAGCAAGTACACGGTAAAAAAATTTTGAGACACCTCAAGTGAATAGTTCCCATGACGTGTATACTCACCAATATGAGCAGTTGCACCGCCACCGCGTACGGTCAGCATGTCCAAGACAGCCAGGCTACACCTGCGAGCTCAGCTGAGAACACTGCCATTATCGGTTGATTGTGAATTGAGTAAGGACGGGACGAGAACTGACGAGATACGGGAGACTGGGACAAGTGGAAAATGAAAACACGGAAATTCACCACGTACCATGGCCACAGCAGGGCTTAACGATGGGCTGCGGACCGAAGCCACGTTGTTTAGATGGTAACTCCTGACAAAGGCTAAACCGAATGCCGTTTTCCACGAAGCGACTGCCTCGCCCATTTAATTTACCACGCGGCCCCGACGCAACGCAACGCAACACCGAGATGAAACAGTGGCAACGGGACTCTGGGGCATTCGGTGCGGGTTCATCTCCCCGACAAAAACTGAAGAGTGCTGAGGCTATGCGACGATTGAGACCCCGAGCGCTCGACTGAAGCTTGGATGCCACTCTCGTTTCCGCCACGGAAAAGAACCCGCCGCGTTGTGACCACCTTTGCCCACTCCCTTCATTCAGCGGTGAAATTGACCGCAATAGAATTAACCTATCAGTTATTGCGGTGTTGCTAGATAAGAACCCCGCAAGCAATACTGAATGCAAACGTGCACGTATTTAGAAACCACAGTCAAAAGCTTGGCGGGCCACCCTGACAGCTGTAGCCCACCTGTAGGGGTTAAAGATGCCGAAGCTCTCAGCGAAAAAATGTTCCCTGGTCCATGCGTTCCAAACGACAGGGAGCACTCTCATGGAGCATTTAGGCTACGAGGGTGAATAATTCTGTAGGGGTGAAAGTGAAAGCATTCATTAGGCTGGTAATCATTAATGTTGCTTGAAAAAAGCTGAACGAAAGTACACCCAACTAGGAAGAGCTGGTACAAAATTTGCCAGCCTAACAAGCTAAATGGAGTAAGACCTACCTTGGTGCTTGGAGAGGGCCATCTAGGTTCACAGACACGAGTCTGTAGTCCATTGTGAAGATTAGAATATGTAGGGAGCGAGAAAGTGAAATTAGTCTCGAAATCCTGATCAGTGTTATAAATGAACAAGCCAGAGCAATGCCATGGCAGTGAACCTGCCTTGATCCGAGAGCCACAGGCAGTGGTAGCCCGACTGGCCGAAACAGCGAAGAGTTAATCAAAACACGAGTGAACTCAACGAATTAAGAAGCTTGCGAAAATAGATTAGAACTGAAAATGACAGGTGTGGCATTAAGGTGGCGTAAGCAAGACATTAAGACATTCTAATAACCCCTGTGATAGGATAGCTGGACAAAATACGACACGGAAGACTGAAAACTTGTGAAGCTATAAACAAACCCTGCATGACGAGTAATGTGAAAAAAAAGATATAGAAGCCCGACAGTGCCGTCCAATCACTGCATATTTCATAACGTATAGGACATGTTTTTGTTGGTATAGCGCGTCCATAAAAAAAGGAGCATGACAGATTTTTTCCACTGAAGTGAGACCCCCACAAAACTAGCAAGTGTTGTCATCGTGGTGGCGACGCTGGAACTAAAGCATAACTGCATGACAGTGGCGTCATAAGTTTAAAAGACAATAGCTTATGGATCGAATGGGTAGTGTGGAAAACTGTTAGCGAAGGCGAAAAAATTGCTCGTAAAGCCCGAAACGATAGTCGTAAAGCCGCACAGCAGCGTGGCCACAAAATGGAGAGGGCAAAGAAAGCTGTAGAAAGAATACAATGTAGTAGTGGCTGGCGTAGACCACACCTCGAACGCATTTTTTAAAATTTGTAAGCATTGGAACTATGGGACGTTTATAAGCGGCTAGAGAACAAAATCAGTTTTAATAAATCAATTCGTTACAACTATAACCACAAATACCCACGTGCATGGAACGCACGAGAAAAGGAGTGGCGGGTGTGATCAACGGCACCACTGTGCAGCTGTTCCGATAAGCATCGACGAAAAGACTGCTGCATGAACACCGCATGGTTTTATGTATGACGAGTAAAACATGTAGTATGCGATTACATATTCGTAATGCAACTGCACGACTCACGTTCAGTAAGGGGCCCCCGGCTGCCAGTAACGATGTCACAAATACGGCGGAAGACTTCGCCGGAGACCAATGTTGCAAGATGGCACGCGCACAACGTGCCTGACGAATGCTGCACTTGTCACCTCGTGGATCTCTGACGGGAATCGAGACATCGCCTTGTCGACTGTCAAGGGAAACACGCCCAACTTGTGAAGACACCAGAGAAGTTTGACTATTATAGAGAAAAGAGCCAAACGCTACAAAAAAAGCAAAAGAGCCAAACGCTACAAAAAATCAAAAGAGCTAAACGCTACAAAAAAGCAAAAGAGCCAAACACTAAAAAAAGCAAAAGAGCCAAACGCTACAAAAAAAAAACGAGCCAAACGCTACAAAAAAAAAACGAGCCAAACGCTACAAAAAAAACGAGCCAAACGCTGCAAAAAAAAAAAACGAGCCAAACGCTACAAAAAAAAAACGAGCCAAACGCTACAAAAAAAAAAAAACGAGCCAAACGCTACAGAAAGCCGAGCCAGACGCTACAGAAAGCCGAGCCAGACGCTACAGAAAGCCGAACCAGACGCTACAGAAAGCCGAGCCAGACGCTACAGAAAGCCGAGCCAGACGCTACAGAAAGCCGAGCCAGACGCTACAGAAAGCCGAGCCAGACGCTACAGAAAGCCGAGCCAGACGCTACAGAAAGCCGAGCCAGACGCTACGGAAAGCTGTGCCAGACGCTACGGAAAGCCGTGCCAGACGCTACGGAAAGCCGTGCCAGACGCTACAGAAAGCCGTGCAAACGCTACAGAAAGCCGAGCCAGACGCTACAGAAAGCCGTGCCAAACGCTACGAAAAGCTGTGCCAAACGCTACGGAAAGCTGTGCCAAACGCAACAGAATAAACGCAAGCCCTCCAGAATAAACAACACAATCACTGCAAAATGAAAAAGAAACACCAAAAACTACACAGTAAAAGGCCCTTTTACCACAACCACCAAAATAACCTTTAAACCTCTGAAAGAATTTAGGGAAACGCAAGCTTACATGTGACGTATGCCAGGGCTTGCGTGAAGACCTTGCTACTTCAGCAGCATATTGTCAGCAGCACAGAGAAAGATACCAACCTGAAGAGACGTAATAAAAGCATTGACAGACGTGAGAAGAGTTCAAAGAACACGCTGCATGAACTAAAATTACAAGTTATAAGGAATGGATTGGACTGAAGCTGTTCACAGCTGGCAGGGTGCCAGAGGCATGACGCGCCAAAGGACAGGAACGTGGTTGGCTCTGGCTCCGCCAGCCCAGAACGCTTATCAGCTTTGAAAATCAGGGAGAAAAGGAAAGATACAACTGTTTAGCAAGTACACGGTAAAAAATTTTTGAGGCACTTCAAGTGAATAGTTCCCATGACGTGTATACTCACCATTATGAGCTGTTGTGCCGCAACAACGTACGGTCAGCATGTCCAAGACAGCCAGGCTACACCTGCGAGCTCAGCTGAGAACACTGCCATTATCGGTTCATTGTGAATTAAGTAAGGACGGGACGAGAACTGACGAGATACGGGAGACTGGGACAAGTGCAAAATGAAAACACGGAAATTCACCACGTACCATGGCCACAGCAGGGCTTAACGATGGGCTGCGGGCCGAAGCCACTTTATTTCGATGGCAACTCCTGACAAAGGCTAAACCGAATGCCGTTTTCCACGAAGCGACTGCCTCGCCCATTTTATTTACCACGTGGCCCCGACGCAACGCAACGCAACACCGAGACGAAACAGTGGCAACGGGACTAGCGGCATTCGGTGCGGGCTCATCTCCCCGACGAAAACTGGAGAGTGCTGACGCTATGCGACGATTGAGACCCCGAGTGCTCGACTGAAGCTTGGATGCCACTCTCGTTTCCACCACGGAGAAGAACCCGCCGCGCTGTGACCGCCTTTGCCCACTCCCTTCATTCAGCGGCGAAATTGACCACAATAGAATTAACCTACCAGTTATTGCGGTATCGCTGGATAAGAACCCCACAAGCAATACCGAATGCAAACGTGCACGTATTTAGACACCGCAGTCAAAAGCTTGGCGTGCCACCCTGACAGCTGTGGCCCACCTGTAGGGGTTAAAGATGCCGAAGCTTTCAGCGAAGAAATGTCTCCTGGTCCATGCGTTCCAAACGACAGGGAGCACTCTCACGGAGCATTTAGGCTACGAAGGTGAAGAATTCTGTAGGGGTGAAAGTGAACGCGATAATTAGCTTGGAAACTTTCGCGAATGTCGCTGAATTTAGAGCTGAACGAGAAACTATACACAACTACGGGACATGTAGGCTTAATGTAGCCATAATATGGCTTACCTTGGTGCGTGAAGACAGCCGACAAAAGTCACGTGCTCGAACTCGGGCTGGAAGACGTACCAACAGCGTGTAAGCAGATGCCGCAGCGTGACTCCCGCTTTTCTATCGGGATGTGGTGCTGTCGTCAGTGGCCGCCAGCGTCGCCTGGCGGTAATGTTCGAGACGTGTTCTCTACTAGCGCCAGTGGCGTGAATCCGGCGTACGTAACCTTATCCCGGTGGCCGTTCCGGTACTCATGTTCTTGCCAATGATGCGAACCGCATCTCTTCTTAAAAGATCGCGAGAAGAACAGGCCAACGCTACGAGACCGACATGCCGCATGCGCTTTCGTGGCGCTCGTAACCTACAGTTCTTGAATCCAGAGGCCATGGCTCCAACTTTGGCTGGCCTTTCAAGTGAGTGTGATAAGCCCGAGTCATGTTACGTGTTGCGTGTTCGTGCCGCTGATGAGTGCAATGCAGCCGCAGTAAGTACGCACGGGTAGCTCGATTGCGAAGATCAATTCGACACCATCGCGGTTCACCACGAGGCGTGTTATCATCAGCATCGGCGCGGAGAATTGTTAAAAAAAGTAAGCAAGAGCAAAATGTTTACTTTTTGTGTAAGGAAAGGTATAGCGAGCAGTGCGCAATAATCGTCCGGCCCGAGAATGTTCACTGTCTACCGCGTGTGGACGCTGTTTTTGGGCCATAAAGATGTTAGCGCTTCTGAATAGTGTACTACATCGAAGCGCACCACAAGCGTCACTACATTTGTTTAAAGCTATATTTAACGCATGTGAAGCGTACATTCTCACTGTGAAGTGAAGTGAAATGAACTTCATTTCGCCTGGAGAACTGGGGCCGGATTCACAAAACTCACTTGCGAAAACATTTTTACGCAAAAAGAATTTGTTGCGTAAGTCGATTCACGAAACAAACAAACAAAAAAACGTCGTAGGAGGCCATTGTTGTCACATCGGCCACTGCAATAAAAGGCGCTGTGACTGCCCGGGAACATGTCCGCGATGGTGATGCAGTTGCTATATTTACTTACGTCCCCGCAACGTACTTGTAAGTGGATTCACGAAGCAAAATTTTGCGTAAAAACAGCGTGGCTGAGAAAAAATCCTAAGAGTGGTCCGGACCACTCTTAGGAACACTGTGGCCACTTAGAACCTGCCGCCACTGCGGTATACTTTGGTGCCCTGGCTGGTTTTGAGTTAATTCACGCCCATGCCTGATGACTGCTGGTGCGTTTTTATTTCTTTCGGCGCTTTGAGTTTTGTGTGTTGTTTCCCTTGTACACAGTGGATGGTATTGACAACCACCGTCGTCCAATAAGTTCACAGTCGCAGTAATTGAAGAATGTTACAATAGCGTAAAATTATGCATGTAAAGATTTGTGGTTGAATGAAAACTAATGTGCTACGTGAGTGGCCGGTGCATTCGAACGCGGCACGGCATAAGACCAGCCTTATTTGTTATGTTGTTACATTGCGCCCAATCTCATCCAATTAAAAGGGCGACTCGAGATTCTTGCCTCATTGGTGGAAATTACCACCAAAGAGGCTAATGGGAGCACATTTCTTGCACGCTTTTGGAAATAAAAATGAGAGGAACTTTTTAGTGAGTAGTTCATAAAGCTTGTGCTCTAGTGTACTTTGATTGGCTCTAACTGTCCAATGGGATTGATCTCTAAAATACAGCTGTCGATACACTTTGGGATGATCTGGAACGGCGCGTACTTTGTAAACTGAAGCGTATTAGTGGTGTGCGTGATTACGCATGGAACTACAAACAAATCAAGCATTTTCACCTTCACTGTTCAGAAACCGATATGGTACGTGATAATATGGCAAGCAGTCGGGATAAAATGATTCTAGTAACTTTAAATGACACCAGAAATATGCAAATCCTCATGATTCGGGAGCAAACATTGGCTGATTTTGTCCCTGCGACAATTACCAGCCGTTTAACTTGGCGCACGAACATCATTTAAAGGTAAAGCGAGCCACTGACATGTATTTTGTGCGACGCAGCAACCACTTGACCTGGGAACAATTGCGTTGTGAAGGTGAATCCCCCATCGCATGCTCTGATCGAAGCAGACGACAAACGCGAGCAGACGACGGCTTGGCCGACAGGCACAGCTTGTGATTGGTTGTGAAGCAATACCCTCAACATCAGCTCATTCCGTGACGTTGCCAAAACACTTCTTTCATCTGGGACGCCTGTCGTGTTCGTCCTATCACCCTCCTCGCACTTAAGAGCAAATTTCGTCACGCCGTGAAAAATGCGCAAGCACTTTCTAAGAGCTCTCTTACGTGCTGCGCAGTTGTCGAAAACAACATGGCGTCGTAAACAGCATATCGGTCGGTGCGAATTTGAGCAAACGCTTCTCGGATGAGTTACTTCAGCGTTCGACCGGATGCGTTGTAATTACGGCAGCTCTTTCGGTGTGTGTAAGCAGTGCGGAAAGCTGTGGCCATGCAATGGTGTACGCTGAAGCGCAGCGAAGCCTGTGCGTCGGTGTGTTTATCAAGCGGGGATCGGCGCCGGTCTATCAACGGCAACTAGCACTCGAGAAGCCTGCAATGCGTGTTTGTGTGCCGGTAACAGTTCGTTCGCTTGACTTTCCAGTCTCTCAGTTGAGTGCTGTGCGGCATTTCCGATTGACAGTGTTTTGGCACGTTACTTGAGTGACCCCAAGTACAGTACCTACCGAAACGTATGGACTACGTGCTGTGTTCGGTTCTTGCTTCGCCACTGGTTAGCCTGTACACTTCTATTTTCTTGTGGGGAGTGAAACGATGTTCGTAGTGAACAGTGGTGCTGTGTTGACGTTTCCAAGACTTGTGAAGAAGCTGTGCTAAAGTGACCGAAAACTGAAAGACAGCGTTGGCAACTGTTTTGCCTTGCGAGGTTTCGGTGGTGGAGCTTGGCACTTTTGTTTGTTAACTCGTCACTTTTCCTTTTTTGTGATAATATAGTTCTAGCGCTGTGATGTGATGAACCGAAACTGCGAGATGCTACATTCTGTTGTGGATCGTGCTACTTTGGCAGCGTGTCTAGACTGTTCTACGGTAAGAACTTGAGAGTTCTGTGTGGCAGCGAGAGCCCATGAACGTCAAGCTTCCCTCCGGCCCCCAGAAAGAGCAAAAATTTCACCGGTGCCTTACTTTGGATGAAGTTGTCGGCCAGTACCGGCTAACCATAGGTTTCTGAGTTCATCTGGCTATCGTTTTGCACGGCACTAGAGCCTTGACACCAACCGGTCATGGTCAGTTCTTACACTATATTAATGAACGTGCACGCCTGGCCAGCCCTTTATTGCTGTCATCGGCAGCTTCCAGTCTGCAGATGTCTTTTGCCTGTTGGCCCTAGAGTACACTTGGTTCCTTATGACACTGATGGCTACTAAATGCTGCCATCGGTGAGTTGACCTTGCAGAACTAAATTTGTTGCTATTCACGCAGTACTATAACATGTGCAAGTTTTTAGGCCCAGCAGATGTTATGTTTCCCTATGTTAAGTTCAAGCATGAAAAATTCACTACTACTGTTATATACATACACATATTATGGAGAGGCGGGCAAATACATCAGAAGTTTTTTTGTGACTTGATATAAGTGAGCTCTTTTTTGAATAATAGGATGAGCCTGTCGATTTACCACGTTTGATAGTTGGAATGTTAATGTGAATTTATTTTCCAGGATTCAGGTTGTACTTGAGAAATTTAGGTTATTTTGAAAAATTAGTTCTATAGACGATTACCACTGTGGGAGCACTGTACTTCACTAGGACGTATATATTGCGGTACGTAAATTTTACATGAGGCTTCAGTTTGTTTCAAAGTGATTATAGCAGACTTGGTCACTTTTACGAAGTGATAGCTTCGTCAAATAAGTATTAGAAGTGAGTGCTTTTAATTATTGTTTTTAAATATCTCATTTTTGGCTCTTCACAGATCACAGAGATTAGTTTGTTAAGGTCCTGTAGTGCATCGGTTGCACACACTGGCACATCAAGCCTCATCATGACTTGAAGCAGTTGTAAAAAATAGGAAGGACACGTTCTCCCCAACTGTACAAGTCTATGTCACTGCTGGGACTGTTATCATTCAGCGGACCGGGAAGTGGCCTGGAAGCATGCATGGCAGCCTCATCTGGAAGGACTGCGATCTGCTTGGGAGTTTCGAGGGCATAAAACTGCGTAACGGCTGGCTGCAAGGTTAGTTTTTCTTCAATACATATGATTAAGTGAACACCACTTATTGTGCACAAATTGAAAACCCAAGCATGGTTGCTTGCAGTGGATACCTTTATTATTCTCACACATAATGCTTATTGAACATATATAGAACTAAATTGTGAGATAATTGAGAATGTTGAAAGTTGAAAGCCTGCAGCTTATGGATGAAACCCAAATCATCTAAGGCTCAAAAGCTCGTGCTTTTGAACGAGCATAAACACTTCGATTCCTTATTGAGCTCTCGAGCTTGTGACTCACTCTGTAGATCAAGCGCTCTGGAAGGAAATAGCAAGTGGGTGAAAATCGCCTGGCTGTTCACAACTTGCAAGGACAAAGGCCTATTGAACAAGCCTCAGACGACATAGGGCCAGTAACTGCATCTTTTACTTGATGTAGCTTTTTCCCTCTGAGTGCTATGGCATGTTGTGTTTCAGCCGAACGTGCTCACCACGGATGCATAGTGATATATTTCTTTCTACAAATTGTACCTGACCTAAGTATGCATTGTTGATCTCTAAAGGTGACGTTCAGTGTGTTTCGAATCCATGGCACCTCATCTCTCTGTCTGTGGCTAGCCTACTCAGC
This sequence comes from Rhipicephalus annulatus, assembly GCA_013436015.1. Classification (NCBI taxonomy): domain Eukaryota; kingdom Metazoa; phylum Arthropoda; class Arachnida; order Ixodida; family Ixodidae; genus Rhipicephalus; species Rhipicephalus annulatus. The sequence continues at coordinate 37,108 of WOVY01003770.1, forward strand.
AGCAGTACGATGCAGCCAGCACACATGCAAGCCAAGTCACGGAGCGCCCCTTTGCTGTTCTGTGCAGCACACAGAATATTCATATGGCAAGACACTGACATCAACAATAATGGTGAGTGTTGATGGCACCTGTAGGAGCCCGTTGTGTTTGTTGCGTATGGATATTTCCGCTGATAAAGTGCATTTTTGAATGGTTTTCTTCGTTTTGAATAATAAATGTCAGCAACAAGTGTACTCATAATCCACAAGTGCTTTGTGTCTTCTAAAGTGCCCATTTGCTCCTATACGTGGTATGGTGAGCTGCTATGTTAGACAGCTTTAAAGTTATGAACATTAGCTGCCGTGTTGTAATGCAGTCTCACTTGTGTTTCTTAGGGAATTTATTTGTGGTCTGCTTCTCGCACCTAGTCTAAAATCGAAATAGAAGAAATTTATTGGCCTATTAGGCCTGGCAGAAGTTTCATGCCTTCATCTATACCATTATCAATCTTGTAGCATAATAAAATATATTTTCAGTCTTCACTGTGTGTGTGTGTTGAGGCTTCACAGCATCCATGGTCGGCAATGGTAACTGTGTTTGCATTCTTTGTAGTACAAGAAGTAAAGCCATGGATGCAGTAATCTTGTACTTAGTCAATAAATCCTTCAGTATACACTCATTTGTATAGTACCAATGATGCAATGTGTGTATAAGCTCTGAGAATTGAATCTACGTGGATTATTCTTTTTGGAAGGAAGAGGATCATCACTACTCCTAGTATATCAAACAGTAGATTTTAGTGCTTGTGTATTGTTATCACACTGCCTGTCCGTCCTTCAACAGTCTACTTCTCTGTTTCTACTGTGTAAGTGTAACTTTTTCATAGTATCCTTTGCTCGGATAGGTTTGTTCATGATGTGATTGTGTACTATGCAAGTGACTGATCATCTATGCAGCTTTACTCAGAGTAGTAATAAAATCATTTATTTTAACTTATATGTAGCTATAGCATGCATTTACTTATCTCTTTTTAGGTGCATGTTCAATTATTTAGCCCTACAAAGGTACTGGTATACTCTAATATTGAAGCTCGCATCCTAAAATAGTTTGTTAGTGGAAGTAACAATGTGTTTATAACCATTATCACTATTCTCAGATGAGCTGTGAAAACTCTATGGAAATGTATTTATATTTTTCGAACAGTGTGAAGGTAAGTGTTCTTATGTTCTTTTACTGTGGTCCCTGTTTCATGCAAATGACACATAATTATTTTGCAGTGGCATAGTATTAGTTGTGATTTTACACATATGTGCTGAGCAACAATGCAGTTGAGGCCAGCCGCAAGACATATATGCAGTGCGCTGGAGCATCACCTCACATAATTAGTGTACAGACTTTGCCCACCAGTGAACTGAATTTTTTTCAAGCAGTCTAACAGACAGCTGTATGGGAACTGTGTTGATGTGCAAATTTTGAAGTCTTTTTGAGGAGTGTTTTCGGAAAACAAATGGGGTCTACAGCTGTCAATATATACACTCTTGGCACCAAAGAATTTAGTAGCTTAGAATTGTATTATTCATGTACTGTCTAGAATTTCTTCGCGCTGTGCCGACTTTCAGCCCAAGTGTCTTAACATGCTTTTTTAGTGTGTTGTGAAGGAGCCAAGCTATGTAAATAAACAGAGTAATATTGCAGACAAGTACGAATATTGATGCATAGCCATTTTCATTAGCATGACATTGTCAAGGGCTTTATTCTTGTGTTTCTTATGAAAACTGCTTGTCACTCGGCAGCAGCAGACACTATGCATCAAGCTTTTCCGAGATGGTTCGAGAAACACCGAGTTCAGATATAATAGTGCTTGTGGATTTATCTCGTAAGTTAGTTTCTGTATATTAAAAATGAGTGCATTAGAATTGTCGTTTTATAACCATTCATCTTAATATTTACAACTCAGTGTATGTATGTATGTATGTATGTATGTATGTATGTATGTATGTATGTATGTATGTATGTATGTATGTATGTATGTATGTATGTATGTATGTATGTATGTATGTATGTATGTTGTATGTATGTATGTATGTATGTATGTATGTATGTATGTATGTATGTATGTATGTATGTATGTATGTATGTATGTATGTATGTATGTATGTATGTATGTATGTATGTATGTATGTATGTATGTATGTATGTATGTATGTATGTATGTATGTATGTATGTATGTATGTATGTATGTATGTATGTATGTATCTTTTAAATGCGAATCCGTTTATCATTGATGAGTAAGTTTGGTAATGATTTGGCTGAATTTGTTTCTAGTTCTTTTTCTTCTGAGCCATTATACAGTTCGATTTGTTTTTACTGAATAAAAATAAATGTAACCTTACACAAAATATGTGCATTCGAAGAAGTTGCTTCATTTGCCAACGTACAGTCATGTGCAAGAAATTGGGTAAAATGGAACCAACCAGCAAAGATTAGTTTAGAGTATAGCTACTCTACATGGCATATCTTGTACACATTGCGTTGGTCGAATATGTCCATTTCAACATATCAATTTTAATCAGAATCAACAAGCTATCACCCGTGGTTGTATATGTGGGTGATATTTAGGCATAATGTATTACCGGTTGGCAGTTGCTATTCAGGTCACAAACCTAGTCAAGCTGAATACACGAGTTCTGTCCATGCACCTTTAATTTGTACTGGAACTGTTGTAAATAAAAAATAAACTTCAGTTTAAAAATTTATTGTAGTAACCAAAAGCAGAGTATCTCTCTATGACACAAATCAAATTGCCATGGTTCTGTTCCGCTCTGGACAATAGGGGACCCTCTCAGCAGAACTCGATTAACTGCTATAGTTCATTTTAACCATTGACAGCGACATTACACTGAAGCGCGCAGCATGACAGATACCGGGAGAGAAGACACAAATTAATGATTCTCTTCTCTAACTGCCCGTGCTCTTTGGCCTTGCTGCATGTAATGAAGCCCACCAAATTAGCACGAAAACGTGTCCCGACAAAAGCAGTCAACTTGGCCGCAAGCAATTAGATCGCTGCATGTCTAGAGTTTCTTCAAAACACCATAACGACTGATCACTGGTCGAATATGCAAACACGTGAAAAATAATATACCAGGTATGATATTGGTATTTGAGCACTGGGCACTTTTGCGATAAAAGAGAATGGATGGGAAAACTATGAACCCTGATTATGTAATTTATGAAGAAGCACGACACAGCACGTTTGGGTCAAAAGGGGAGTGAAAGAAGAGAGCGCGAAAGCCACCTTCTCAAAAAATTAGTGCCCGCTGCCACGCATAATCTCAGGCTGGACAACCTCTTAGCAAAAAGAGCTCGGTGACACTGCGGACCGAACCCAGTACCTCATAGTTTGTAGATGAGCGCTGTAGCCGCTCGTCCACTGCAGCATAGCTAGCATTCACCTGATTGCTGATATATCTTAATGCTTCGAATGACGCTAAATGCAAAAGCGTGCGGGAAAACATGGTCAAAAATAGAAAAAAAATAGAATGCGTTTGCCCAAGGTTACTAGAAGATAAAAACCGCCACGTGTGGCTGTATAGCCGTGCACTATTTATCTTGTACAACACTGTCATGATGTTGGGATAGCCGGCTCTAACGTACGCTACCTTCTCATAGTTTGCCAAATATCAATACAAAAATTAGATCGGCCTGTGACAGCGCTAATCAACTATTATGAATTCACTGTGAGTAGTGTCGCTTACACTTGATGAATACTCAGTGTGTTTCCATTATAGTTACTTAAGGAAGGTTTGGCTCATTAACTCACAACTCTCCTAATTAGTGTTCATTCTCACATCTAAAGACAGTCATACTTCATCTCGCTTTCTGTTGTGGCTATTGCTCCCATAAAACGCGTACTCCACTTTGTTGTGCTCTCCAAGCATCCGACGCTGCTTTGCGGAAACTTTCCCTGACGTCTGCTGGGCCAGAAAATTGCCTTTATTATCTATCGATTTCAAGCTTTCGCGGATACGAAACGAGCTTCTCTCTCTGTCTCTTCTTTCTCTCTCTCTTTCTCTCACTTTCTCTCTTTTCGTCCTTTTTGCACGCGTGATAACGTTTCTCGACTTCAAAACTCGTCGACACGTCCCTTGCTTTGCTTACTTAAACAACGCCGGACGAAATATTTGCACCGTGCTTTGTGGAAAGCATTAGCACTGAAACACCTACCGACGAGTCTCCCTCGTTTTACGTAGACAGATATCTAAGCGTAAGCGTATGCACGTTCTCGCAATACGGCTTTTTAAAATTGCTGCGGTGCATGGAACCTGCGCAATTCTGCTCACAATTTCATTTGATTACTGCTGTTCTATGTTTCTGCACAATTTGTCAGCAGGCACAAAAGGCACTCTTGTGTCCTGTATTAAGAATCTTGTAAGAAAGGCAACCTTTTGCGTCTAGGTACAAAACACCCTTACGTTCACTACTATACCGTGCTCGATTACACCGGATTAGTTGAGTAGCAGCCCAGCTTCATTAAAATGTAATGTCGCGTTAATATTTGGTCGCATTAAACAGGGGAATACATTTGAGGCACATTTTCAAATATTGCATGCATCGATTTATGCGTGGTTTCATTTATGTGGTGCACCTGGAGTGTTGTTTACTTGTACTTGGCGAGATAGTGCATGAATTATTGCTTAAGGCCATCGAGCAATTTCTTTTTTGCTACGGTCAATAATCAAGCGCGAGCGCTTGGCTTTGCGCCACACACCCAGGCGTCTATTTCAACGCGGCATCACGTAACCGCTGTAGCAGACGCCCGCGGAAACAGAACTGAAATGCAGCAAACCATTGGCTATCATCGTATACTCTCGATGCTAGACGCTTAGCGTGCTACCTTGATATTATCGTTACAACTTCTTTATTTCCTTGTCGTTTCATCGGCTATAGTGTGTCCTCCTCGCCCTCTTAAGTGCTGAATAAGTTAAATTAGTACTCGCGCTATAGTAATCCCTCGAGATAAGAGAATTCTTGGCTAAGAAAATGCGTAGCCAAGAGAAAGCTTCGTGAATTCAGCCCCTGGTGAGACACTCCCTTAAGAGGGGTCCGCCGCAGCTGCTGACCGCATCCACGCCGTGACTGGAAGACCATGGTGCTCCGCCCATTCGCAGGCACCCTGGAGTGCCGAGTATTGGACTGGTTCGAAAGTTGCGGGCATTCGTCCGCGGTCACAAAAATATATTGGCCGATTCCCAAGATACGGTGAAAATATCGTGCTATGCCGTAAATAATAATAATAATAATAATAATAATAATAATAATAATAATAATAATAATAATAATAATAATAATAATAATAATACTATCGGGGCTTTTACGTACCAAAACCGAGATATGATTATGAGAGGTCAAAGAGAACGGCTAAAGAAATTTACACTTTTTCGTGTTCTTTCACGTGCACTTACATCGCACAGTACGCAGGCCTCCACTATTCTGCCTCCACCATACCCGCGACCTTCTGGCATGAAGGAAGGTAATAGTTTTTTCCTTCCTCCATGCCTCCAGGGCAACAACCGAGCGCTGCAACTGCTACACTTTACTGCGGTAAGCCCATGCCATAGGAAAAAAAATTCAATTAATCAAAGTCACGTCGAACCGAACCATGGCCCGGAATCAACTTTTTTACCAATGAATTTATAAAATATGCAGCTATAAAATACTACAGTGTGCATGCGTGGCTACTTTTTTTTTCTAGTTTTGCTTGTTAAGAGGCTGAAGCATACTAGAAGTCCGTTCTCATCCACCACTTCAAGAGATGATGAAGTGATCTTCCACATTTTAACACCAAAATATAAACATCGAATGATGAAGATGCGTGCGCAATTGATCTTTGATTGTAATAATTAAAAAAAAAAGAAAGGAAGATACATTTTAGGCTGCTCTTGGAACGCGGGTCGTCAAACAACTCGTACAACATTGTAGTGCTTTCGCTAAAGTGATTGGTTACAATCGTATGCCGCACCTTGAGATAGGGTCAAGCTATTTCGACAATTGAGATGATTCAGACGATCTTGCTATCGTTTGACCACAATTCTACACAAATAGCGTAAACAACTTGACTAAACCCCTTCTGAAGGAACTATTGTCAGTTACAGTTCATAAGTAAATGTAAGCTCCAGCCACAGTCGCGGCTGTCGTACCCAGAGAATATTTACATAGATGCCCCATTTCAGTGCCTTTGCTTGTTTCGGTGACGTCAAACACTTTTCGCGATTTACATGTGGGATATTTTACCCCGCTGACGCGTGTTTCTGTCGCTGATTCACGACAGAAAACTTGTACTTCCTGGCAACTTCACAGGAATGAATTCAGGCGTCAATTTTCTGAAAAACACAATATATTTTTTAACACGACAGCTTTACAGGGCTCGTTTCGCGGAAATTCTCGCATCAGCGTCGTTCGTTGGTAGCCAAAAATGAGCATTGTCCGTGACCGAAAAGTTGAGAGACATCTAAATAAAATAAAAATTCGGCAGATCCCACGTGAGGTGAATAGCTTCGAGCCCTATACATAGGCTGATCCGCGGCAGCCGCTCTCCGAAAAAAAGGGGAAAGGGTGGCTCTTCCGCTTGCTGTTGACACTTCCGCCTCGATATCGTTGCTGCAAAACACAGCTTTTAATGTGTCAGTAACTGCTAGCGGTTATATGAGCTGACATCGACGCGCACAGCCACAGCCTATCACCCATCAGGCTAAAAGTTTAAAGAATATTTTCGCGCTAGCATTAAGATAGCATCCAGTGATAGAAATGTAGACCTCAGTAAGAACGTTCTTTCTGTTTTAGAATTATCAAAAAACACTTCGGAATTTGTGATTACGTCGGCGTCAACCAAGAGTGCTCCACCCAGTCGATGGTGGAGCACAGAGTGTACGCGGGACTAGATTGATTGATTTGTGGGGTTTAACGTCCCAAAACCACCATATGATTATGAGAGACGCCGTAGTGGAGGGCTCCGAAAATTTTGACCACCTGGGGTTCTTTAACGTGCACCCAAATCTGAGTACACGGGCCTACAACATTTCCGCCTCCATCGGAAATGCAGCCGCCACAGCCGGGATTTGATCCCGCGACCTGCGGGTTAGCAGCCGAGAACCTTAGCCACTAGACCACCGTGGCGGGGCACGCGGGACTATACTGAAGCAGATTGATTGATTGATTGATTGATTGATTTGTGGGGTTTAACGTCCCAAAACCACCATATGATTATGAGAGACGCCGTAGTGGAGGGCTCCCGAAATTTCGACCACCTGGTGTTCTTTAACGTGCACCCAAATCTGAGCACACGGGCCTACAACATGAAGCAGAAAAACGGCATGGAAACGTCTTATGCGAAATCACAGCCCACAAAATTGGAAAGATTATCAATTCATTGCGGTAACATTTAAATGTACAATATCACTCACGAAAGAGTAATATGATAAGAATCACTGCCTACCTATCTAAGTAAAAAAATAATTGGGCACTGTTCAATTTCCTACGTTGCACAAAGAAAATTCCAATGCCAGTAAATGTGGACTTAGTGGTTTACACTTCACAAAAATTACAGCAAGCACTTATTCAGTTAGCTCAAGGGTTAAAAAATAGATTCACAACACGCCTTCCACAATCGGTTTATACACCAGTCATTTTTAAGTACACAGCAGTATCGATTTCCGAATTAGATCAGGCTATGTTAAGGTTGCCAAGCTCAGCACCAGGTAGTTATGAAATTACAAACTCAATGCTAAAAATAATATATAAGGAATTCCCCAGGGATCTGTTAAGCTTAATAGACTACTCTCTTAAGACAGCATGGATAGTTGATGAGTGGAAGATTGCTAAAATCATACCACTGCTTAAAAAACAAAGGGATGGATTTAATATCGACAATACAAGACCAATAGCATTAACATCAAGTGTAGTGAAACTTATTGAAAGGGTAATTCATGGTCGTATAATAAGATTTGCAAATGACCAACAGCTGTTGAGCCCCAGCCAAATTGGCTTTAGATTTAGACATTCAATCTGAAATGCGCACGTAGTCCTCGAAAGTCGGGTTCACATTACGCATCATAAAAACAGCACGCTGGGTTAGTTACCTTAGACATCAGTAAAGCATACGATAGTGTCGAACATTCTGTGTTAATAAACTGTTTACGGTGCCATGGACTTCCTCATTATATTGTAGCATGGGTGACAGAATTTTTAAAGGAAAGAGAGTTTTACTGCGTTAAAGATGGCTTTTCTTCCTGCAAGCATAAGCAGACCCGAGGCGTGCCACAGGGATGAGTACTTTCATAAGAATTATTCAACATCTTGGTGTGCACTATTCCTTATCGATCAGAGGTGCAGACTTATGTTTATGCGGACGACATTGCTTTTTTCGGTATGGCTGCTGACATACATCGCCTTTACAAAACTTTACAGTCGTACTTGTGTGAACTCAAGAAGTGGCAAGATGGACTGCAGTTAAGTTTTAATACCTATAAGTGTGCTATTCTGGTTTTTCCGGTTAACTATCCGCTGAGAATATCTCTGACTTACAAGCTGCACGATATCCCGCAAGTCGAATCGTTAAAATACCTCGGAGTAATATATAAGGAAGAACTGAACTGGCAAGCTCATATTAAATACATCACAACAAAAGGAGCATGCGCAATGGGTGTATTGCGCAGGCTGAGCGGCCCGCAGATCGGGTATTAGAAGAAAGGCACTTTTGATGGTCTACAAAGTGTACGTACGACCAGTATTGGAATATGGCTGTGTTCTTTTTTTTTTTTCGGTGCGCCAGCGTACCAGCTTCGGCCACTAGTCCTATTAAAGCGAGTGGCTTTACGACTGTGCTTAGGCCTTGCAAAATTTGTGGCGAATCCAGTATTATACCTGAAAGCAAGAACACCATCTCTGTTAATGCGATTGAACCTACTTATGGTGCAGACTTTCTTACGGTTGTACGAAACACTGTCTAACCATACTGAAATCAATTTCATCTCCAATCCCGATATATTTTTCTATGAGCACTGGCCTGGATTCCACAAGCCACAAATTATATTTGCAAAAACATTACTCGATTCCCTGAATGTACAAACTCGTGATGTGCGTCCTTCTACCATGGAACATAAATTCACAGACATTGTCTATCACAATATTTTTCAAAACCACGCGAACTTATTACCTCACGAAATTTTTAAAAGTACTATTACAAGAGCATCTAATTAATCTGCCGACGAATTTGGTTATTGCAAACGATGCATCGCAAACTGAGGAAAAAAGCTGGCATAGGAATATTCTGCCCTCAAATTGATTAGTCTTTTTCCTTACGACTGTCGAATATTAGCCCAGTTTTTCTAGCTGAATTTGTGGCCAAATATTAGCTCTCCAAAAGTTACCCAGTTTAAATACAGTAGTAGCTATCATCAATAACTCAATATCTGTGTGTTCTTTTCTCTCTGCATCTGGTGAAACGCCTCTTTAAAGTTTTTCAGAACACTAGCTCCCGCGCACCTACAATGTCTCCACTTTATTTTCGTACCTGGACACAAGCGTGTGGTTTTAAACGAAGGCGCTGATTCTTTAGCAAAAGTGGTGCTTTTGATGCCAATCACTCCGGTTGTCCCACTGACAACATACATTACAATTGCACGACTCCGCACCTTAACGTTCAGAAAATGCTTATCAGACCCTGTCTTGACAGCTTCTCCAGAGTATAATCACCAATTATTTCCCCGCAGAAATGAGTTATCGTGGTCGAGATTAATGGGACTGGCCATAACCAAACTTTGGTGCCGGGTTACCTCTCTCAAGTTTTACCTGCATAGAGCATGTCAAGCGTTGTCTCCTCTGAGTATCTTCTGTCAGGAGGAGAAAGCAAACAGTCATTACTTTCTATCCTGTCACCGCTATACGTCATTGAGAAGAAAATTCATAGCACTAACTCTTCAAAATTTGGGTCTGAAAATATCCGAACCGGTTGTTCTATCACTCGGCGACTCTACTCAGGGCTACAGTCACAGGGATGTTTAACACGCAAAAGAGAAATTTATCGGTCAGACTAAAAGAATCTAGAGCTAAACTTTTCAATCCTTTAAACGTTTAAATATCCTTATTCAGTAATTATTCGTTGTGAAACCCATCTCTAGCATATACTAGTAGTATTGCGAAGAAAAAAAAACTAATTCACCTAACACTCGGCCAAGCTCCTGCATTGAGTAAGAGCCATGAGATGAAGAGAAAAACAAGGAGTCTCTTGAGTAGGTTCTTGGCCGATACCCCTTTGTGGGTGTGTGCCAGAATATTAAGGATCATCATCATCATCATCATCATCATCATCATCATCATCATCATCATCAGGTCCTTCAAACGAGTACGTCAGCGGCTGTAAAGGCATGGACGCAGGGAGTGACCCCCCGGTGGCGTTTGGGTAAGTATCTATAGTCAGGCTGCAGAGGAGTGCCGGATTTAGCACCGCAATCTATGATGTTATCTAATGGGTGCCTGTACGCGTCCCTACTCTGACAGTAGAGAACACAGGCGCAGGTTTTGGCACATTTGTATCTTTTCGGAGCAACGGCGTCATGGTTACTGGAGGTGACTGCGACCCTGACTCGATCATGGATACGGACGAGCTCCATTCCATCTACCGGGGCGTCCACTTTTCCAAGCGGCGCAGATCAGTGGACAGCCGAGCACACATCCAGCACAACCATCGAGGACACGTGATCCCAGGTTGCCCCAACGCCTACTCGAGATGTCACGAGCCAACAACCGAAGCACCTTCAAGTGCGGCGAGGAAGGGCACATTAATCTGCATAAAGAAGCGAACACTGGAGTGGAAGACACGCTGTTGTCTCGCACGGTTTCTGTAAAGTCCTCAGACATTTTAATGTTTTCCATTATTGTAGTTTGTTTAAAATATTTTATTCTTGTTAACAGCAGATATAAAAATAATGCAACACCTACTAAGCTTGTGTTCCTTTACCGCAGGAGTCTCTGACTCACATCACCCAATGGGCCACAGTTTCCGCAATTACCACAGCAAGCACCTGGTCTTTAATGAACGTTCAAAAGAAGGAGAGGCGAGTTTTATTCAGAAAACTTAACAAAAATTTGCCGTTTGAGAGAAAGTTTTCTCATAACAATTAGTGTTGAGATTTTTTGAAAGAGAATTTAGTTCAGGGATTCGAACATGACGATACCCAGATCCACAATGACTAAAATCTGGATGCCGATTTCCAACTAATATTTTTGTCACGGTAATGCTTGAACACATTGTGACTAATGATGTTCCTCATGAAAATAATTCTTTAGGCCCGTCAAGTAGGTGTATCACACAAACTATCTAATACGAAAACGTGTAGTGTGAAGATGGTCAGGAGGGTTTAAAACACGGGCTGCAGGCCACCTGTTTGAGACCCCAGTTAACCGCGTTCGCAAGTGGAGTGTATTCAAATCGGTGTAGCAATTACATGCTAGCGGAGTGATTGGCGTTTAGCAGATCGCGTCACACGTAAATTCGGTGCCGCCAAATAGGTTACAGCAGCGCTGTTACAGGCGAGCTTTACCGTGTGTGGCAGAGAGAAAAGCGCCATCATCATGAACATACACGCGCTAATACTTGCCCCGGCATTCTGCACGAATCGATAACGAGAGAAGAAATAAATAAAAGGAGAGAAATAAATGAATATAGATAACAAAAGAAAAAAATACAGTAAAAATTTGCAGATCCCACGTACAGTGGGAATCCATGATATGTGAAGCACGAATGAGGAAGAAGTATATGTCACCTAAAATAAGCACAACGTTATGACACAGATGTATAGTATTCGTACATGATTTCCATGTAAAGATTATTATGTAAATGCCTACGATTAGGGTTTACCATCCCTTCACGTCTTGTATTACTAAATTTGGTATATGTGAAGATAGCGAACGCCCGCAAGCGCGCTATGAGCGTAGCATGTAGTCATGTTTTGTAACATGCGCATACCATGATTACTATGTTTCGACGCGTCGTTTTCCTTTGTCTTTCATTAAAGTCCAGATATGACATATTCAGTATATCTGAAGCTAGTAAGAGGGTCATAGGTATGCAATGAACGTAGCATGTATTCATGTTTTAGATGACGCACATATCTTACTTATCATGTTTGGACGTGTCATTTACCTTCGTCATATATTCACGTCACGTGATACGAAATTTGGTGAGAGTGAAGCTAGCGAAACCGCTGCAAGCCCATCATGAGCGTAATATGTTGTCATGCTCTTCCATGACATAGATCTCATGATCATCACGTTTGTACAAGTCAAAGACCTTCGTTAGGCCTTGAAGTCCTGTAATGCCAAGTTTGGCATATGTGAAGCTAGCGAAATGACCATGAGTGCACCATGAGTGTGGCACGTACACTCTAAGGCAAAAGGGTGTTAAAGGGGTGTGTAGTTCGTCCTTTTGGGGACTAATGGGGCTGCCACAACCATTAACCCCTTTTAGGACGAATGGCACGACGTCTAACAGTTAGTCCCTACAGATGAGCTCAAGGGACTAAGATTTAGTCCTCACATCTACATTTTAGTGAGTAAACGTTAGTCCCACAATTCACTTAAAAGGACTGTCAGTTAGTCTCTACATTTGCACCTTATAGAGCAACTGTTAATCCCCATATTTCCACCTTACCGGGCAACTGTTAGTCCTCACAGTGGCACCTTGCCGGACGAACGGTTGATCCACTCAAATACTCCTATCGGATGAACGTTTTGTCCCTAGTTCAAACATTGTTTTTTGTTTATTTTCCGCAGGCCCAAAACTTTTTTCGCCTGTTTTTCTGCACCGTGAGCAACAAATTCCGCAGAAAAGAACACGCCAAAAAGTAGTTAGCCACCTATGTGTAACTGCTTTCGCAGTCACGGAAACAAAGAAAGACAAAAGTGAGACATCGAAATCTTTTATTTTTCTACATACACATGAAGTTTCTCCCTTCTGCTAAGTGATTTCATAATGAAGTGTACAAGTCCAGTCTAGTTGTAGCGTCTTGTTCACTCCTTGTTGAGTTCCATCGACGGAAGCGATAGATGACAGGCATTGCAGACGCCAGCGAACGCAGCCTTTTGCCTGTTGTGTTTCCATGGCTGCACGAACAATAATAGAGTGAAAATTGTTAGACACACGTGACAGAAGATGAATATGCACCCATATGACAAGTACGTGCACGTTAATATAAAAGCAAGCGTTAAAATATGACACACAAACAACTTTACCTTCACATCTCGCACAGTCCTTTTGAAGCTGCTCTGACGAAAGAGATGGATGACAGGCGTCGCAGACGCCAGCGCACACAGTCTTCAGCACGGTGTGTGTCTACGGCTGCACAATATGTATGTAAAATAGTGAGTGACACATGACAGAGGATGAATACAAATGCATATGAGAAATAGGTGCAAGGTGAAATGAAAACATACGTGAGATATGACATGCTAGTAATTTCATCGTTGTGTCACCCATCGTCAAAGACTCATTTCTATCCCCGTAGCGCAACAGCCAAGGAGCGGCGGCCGCAGCCGCAACTCCGCGAACCACCGTACCGCTAACATGTCGGCGAGTCCTAAGTGAGCGACGTCGTTCAGCTCGAGCGACCGAACGCGAGACCAAAGACGGCGCTGCACGCGGAGTGTCTGCCGCCAGCGAACTTCGAACAGGAGAGCGAGCGTACGCTTGGCCGCCATCACGAACAGCGCCGAGCAGGTTTGTAGCTAGCGCCGAAGAAATCCATGGTAATGTGGCCCTTTTCTACAGTTCCGAGCGACTGCAGCGCGCAAACGCGAGTCCGCCGCCGCGACCAACGGAAGGCACCGAGCTGCTTGCGACCGACTGATGGGAAAGCCATCTGTAACGGCGACCAATTTTCAGTGAGTTTCGACGCTAGCGCAAGCCCCACCAGCCCGTGCTGATGCACTTACAGCGCGCTACATTCTACAACCAAGCTCTGTACGAGAACTCGCAACGTGTTTTCGACGACTCCCAACACAGCGACGAGGTCTCAGCCCATTATCGTCAGCCCGGAGCTCATCACGGCGGCGAAGACAGGCGAGCACTCGATGAGCGAGCGTACGGGAGGCATTTCGTGCGATGCATTTCGTGCGTGCGATATACAGCACGACCGAGCCCGTTGCCGGCAAGCGCGATCCGTATCGCACACGCGACAAGTAGAATAGAATAAAGAATGATAATCTACTTGCCTTAGACTCTAGCGCTGTTTTCTGCCCTGAGTTTGACTGAAGTATATATCCCATAGGCCTGTTGTCTTCTCGTCCACCATATTGGCCTTCCCAATTGTTGCTGTTGGGCTCCGTTACTCCTCTCTCGGGTAATTTCGCCTTAGAATGAGTCGGGACTTTCATGACATACATGTCCTGATTTCAGTGTTAGGGTCTGTTATCTATACTTGCCATGCAGTCATGTCATACATACCGGTTTTTAAACATGTCATGTGAACAAAACTACCGAGAAACAGCAAGGTCATGACATGTTCATTTTAATATTAATGACATGCATGTCCCTATATTCAGGTATTGACTAGTCAGTTATGCTCTTGCCAGAGTCATATTATGGCATACAAATTTTGGTATAAATACCATTATCGAAACGGCCAGGAGAGCTAAAAGACGTAGGTGGACAGACAGACCGACAGAGAGATAGACAGACAGACAGACAGACAAACAGACAGACAGACAGACAGACAGACAGACAGACAGACAGACAGACAGACAGACAGACAGACAGACAGACAGACAGACAGACAGACAGACAGACAGACAGACAGACAGATCCGGTCAGTCTCTGAAGTTCCCTAAAAATTGCTTCGCATTTAAAAAAGCGAAAAAGTATAAAGTGAAAATAAAAACAACACCGGGGAGATGCCAAAAAAGGAAGCCCAGAACCACATTCTTTTCGCGCTTGCCACCCTTAGGGCGAAGCATGCCATTTTTTATCTATAACTTCGTATTCTCATCTCCTGCATTTTTCCTTTATCGTGCGGGATTCTATAAAGGACGCGAAATGTTATTGCTCGGGAAATTGTCCGCTAACGGTGGACGAGGCTTTAACCGTTGCATCGTTAAGACGTTACATAGGAGTTTTCCCCTTTCGATAACGCTTCATTAAATTTGAGCCAGAGGAAGTTCTGCAATGTCCTATGTGGTTAAAGAAAGCCTGATAATAATTCTCGTTTATTTATTTTGTGGTTTAGTACAATAACCAATTCGCAATCATGTATTTGAGAGTATTTGATGAAAGACATATCCAAGATTCAACCGCCTTAGCAATGTATATTATTATTATTATTATTATTATTATTATTATTATTATTATTATTATTATTATTATTATTTATTATTATTATATTGTTCTATCCCGGCTGCGGCGGCTGCATTTCCGATGGAGGCAAAATTGTTGTAGGCCTGCGTGCTCAGATTTGGGTGCAAGTTAAAGAACTCCAGGTGGTCGAAATCTTGGGAGCCCTCCAATACGGTGTCTCTTATAATGTTATGGTAGCTTTGGAACGTTAAACCCCACATATCAATCATCAATTATTATTATATTGTTCGAAATAAACCTGAATGAATTGTGCCTATCCTGAAATCTCGTAGTGGCTTTACTCAAGAGTAAGGGGCAAAAGAGCAAGGCGCACATGGTGTTCCGTAGAAGAAAACGAGTAAACCTTCAGAAGAACTATTGCTTAGTACCATCCCTGTTCAGCCAGATGTGAAAATCTATGTTTATGCCGAGTACATTGCTTTCTTTGCTATGGCACATGACTTTCACTGTCTTTACACTATCTTGCAATCATATCTAAACGAAATAGAATATTGGCTGGATGGATTAATGTTGAACCTGAATACCTGTAAATGTGCTATTCTCGTTTTTCCTATAAAAGATCCCGTGCACATATCTAATAATTACAAGCTTCAACATATCCCACAAGTATAATCATTGAAATATCTTAGAGTTATGTATAATGAACATCTAAATTGGCGCCCTCACATTAAATACATCACGAGAAAAGCAGTTCGCGTGATGGGTGTATTGCGGAGGTTAAGCAATTGTAGATCAGGTATGAGAAGGAAGCCACGTTGGATTATATATAAATGTATGTCCGACCTGTGTTATAGTTTGGCTGCGTTCTTTTTTCTGGTGCGCCAGCCTACAAACTTCGGCCACTCGTTCTATTGGAAAGAGAGGCTTTACGGCTCTGCTTAGGACTTCCAAAGTATACTGCAAATGCAGTGTTGTACCTTGAAGCACGAATACCAACCCTATTACGTCGCTTTACATTCTTACGGTGCAGACCTTTTTACGACTGTGAGAAGCACCGTTTAACCCTGAACAAATTATTTTTATTTCCAATCCTCACCTATTCTTCTCCGTGTATTGGTCCAGATTTCACAAACCACAAAAAGTATTTGAACAATCGTTACTTGAGCCTCTAAATGTAGAAGTTCATGATCTGATTCCTTTAACTGAGCAACAAATTTCTCCAGAGATTGTTTACCATAATATCTTCCCAACTCACGCTAACCTATTACATACAGGCATTTTAAATGATTTGTTGCCGCACCATTTAAGAACTCTGCCAACAAATGTCATTATAGCAACGGAAGCACCTCAATCAGATAAAAAATCAGGTGATCGAATATATTGCCCCGTACTTGATTGGTCATTTTCACTTCGCTTACCAGATTTTGTTCCTGTTTTTATGGCTGAATTCATGGCAATAATGGTAGCTTTGCGAAAGGTAAATACTTCCATTATATTCGTAGCAGTAATAACTGATTCATTATTAGTGTGCTCTTCTCTGTCCACATCTGGTCGCTCACCCATACTGAAACATTTAAAACATTGGCTCCCTGTCATCTCCAAAGTATTGATTTAATCTGGGCACCAGGGCACGAAGGTTTGTTGTTAAACGAAATAGCTGATTCTCTTGCGAAGGCATCGCTTTCGATACCCATCATTGCTATTTTCCCTCTTACAGTACACATTACGGTGGCGCAATTTCGCACCTTTAAAATCAGCAAAATTTATCAGAACCTGTACTGACGGCTTCTGCGGAGTACAACCACTTGTCATTTCCCTGGCGCAATGAACTGTCTAATTCAAAGATGATGGAAGTTGTCATCACAAAATTTTGTTGCCGCATTACCTCCCTCGATTTTTACTTGCATAGATAAGGTATATTGAATTCCCCTATGTGCATTTACTGTAATCAAAAGAAAACGATCAGTCATTTTTATTACGTTGTCACCGTTTCAATTTATTCAGGCCAAGCATACTAGCACCAACTCTTCAAAGACAGGGCTTACAATTATCACAACCTGATCCTCTATTATTTTGAGCCTTTACACTGGGTTTCAGCCACAGGGATGTTTTATTAGCTGTTCAGAAATACATCACGGCGACTAAATGATTTTCTTGCTAAAGTACGGTCTCACTATTTTTAAAAAATTTTTTTCTGCTAACTTGATATCGGCATTTCCAATAATAATTAAATTACAAAACTTTGTAGGAACGACGCAATGCTGAAAGTATAGGGCCAATTCACCTTATAATCAGGCCAATTTCCTCATTTGGGTACGAGACATTTGTACAGGAAAACAACAACTTCAACAAGAACGTTCTACAGTAATGATGGCGAGGAATCTCTTGAGTAGGTCTTCGGACGAGCACGTCAGCGGCGGTGGAAGGCAAGGACGCAGGCAGTGACACCCCGGTGGCGTCTGGGTAAGTTTCTATGGTCAAGCTGCAGAGAAGTGCCGGATTTTGCACCGCAATCGATGACGTTATCTAATTGGTGCCTGTTCGCCTTCCTACTCCGACAATAAGGAATACAGGCGTAGGTCCAGGCATCACTCTATCTTTTCGGACACACGGCGTCGCAGTTACTGGAGGTGGCTGCTTCCCTAGTCGATTATGGATACGGAGGAGCTCCCACCCATTTACCGGGGCGTCAGCTTTTCCAAGCGGCGCAGATCAGAGGACAGCCGAGCACGCATCAAGCACAAACATGAAGGAGACATGAGCCCAGGTTGCCCCAAAGCCTTTTCGAGATGTGACGAGCCAAACACCAAAGCGCCTACAAGTGCAGTGAGGAAGGGCACGTGAATCTGCATAAAGTGGGGGACCCATGCGTGCGAGACACGCTGTTGTCTCGCAAGAATTCTGTATTGTCCTGGGACCTTTTTATGTTTTCCAATAACGTAATTTGTTTAAAATATTTCAATCTTGTTAACCGCAGATGTAAAAGTATTACAACGTCTACTAAGCTTGGGTTCTTTTACCGAAGGGGTCTCATACTCATCTCACAAAGTGGGCCACAACCACTCAATTAACCCCACAAGCACCCAGCTTTATAGGAGGTTGAAAATAGCGAGGAGCGAGTTTTATTCAGAAAGTTTCAGGAAACATAACCTTTTCAGAAAAAGTTTATCTCTTAACTATTACCCATGAGATTTCTTTCAAGTGAATTTGGTTCCGTGATTGGAACATGGCGATAGCCATATTCAAAATGACTAAAATTTGAATGCCAATGCCGAATTATTACTTTTTTCTCGGTTACGCTTGAACACATTGTGACCAGATGATGTTCCTCGCGAAAACAAAATCTTTAGAGCCGTCATGAGGGCGAATCATACGAATATATCCAGTACTAAAACTTATGGTGCGAAGTTTGTCAGGAGGGTTTGCAACACTGCCCGCAGGCCACCTGTTAGGTACCCCAGTTAACTGTGTTCGCAAGTGAAGTGGATTCGAATCTGTATATCAATTGTATGCTAGCAGAGTGATTGGCGTTAAACAGAGTGCGCCACACTCGATTTAGGTGCTGCCAAATAAGTTTCAGCAGAGCTGTTACAGGCGAGGTTTACTGTGTGTAGTAAATATAAAATCGCCATTATTATGAACCGACACGTGCTGATAATCGCCCAAGCATTCTGCATAGATTGCTAACGAGAAAAGAAACAATTAAAAAGAGAGAAATATATATATATATATATATATATATAAATTTCCCGATCCCACTTACAGTGGGGATCGATGATATGCGAAGCACGATTGAGGCAGGGGTGTATGTCACCAAAAATCAGCACAACGTTACGACAGAGACGTATATTATGCCGTACATGATTTCCATGCAAAGATTGTTATCTTAGTGCATAAGATTAGTGTTTGCCGTCACTTCAAGTCTTGTATTACTAAATTTGATATAGGTGATGTTAGAGAACGCCCACAAGCGCGCTATGAGTGTAGCTTGTAGTCATATTTTAGAAGATGCACATTTCATGATTACTATTACTGGACGCGTCGTTTTCTTTCGTCTTTCATTCGCGCGCAGATATGCCAAGTTCGGTATATCTATAGCTAGTTAGAGGGTGATGATGTCTTCATGTTTTACATGACGCGCATATCTTACTTATCATGTTGGGACGTGTCAGTTACTTTTGTCGTTTATTCAAGTCATTTGATACCGAGTTCGGTATATCTGAAGCTAATGAATGGGTCATGAAAAAGCAATGAGCGTAGCATGTTGTCATGTTTTACATGACACGCATATCATGAATAATATTGGTTGGTTGGTGGGTTCCTCAACATCTTGACACAACCCACTTAGGGGAAAAGGCCATGAATGGGACGGTGCCTTGCTTTTTCAATTACTTCACTTCTTGAAAGGAAGGGTTAAATTCATAAGGTTCTTTGGACGTGTTGTTGACCTTCGTCTTTATTCAGGTAAGTGAAACCAAATTCGGTATATCTAAAAGTAGTGAAACGTTCATCAAATACTATGGACATAGCAAGTCATGTTTTACATGTCACGTATATCATGACTCATGTTTTGACGTGTCATTTACCTTCGTCGTCTATTCACGTCACAAGTTATGAAATTTGGTGGAAGTGGAAGTAGTGAAATGGCTGCTAGGACATCATGAGCGTAGTGTGTTGTCATGATCTTACATGACATACATCTCATGATTTTCACGTTTGCACTAGTCGAAGACGTTCGTAAACCATAGACCTCCTGTAATACCAAATTTCGCATTTGTGAAGCTAGCGAAACGACCGTGAGTGCAACATGAGCGTGGCGCATAGTCGTGACTTACATGACATGCATGTCATTATTTAAACGTTAGAGTCGGTCATCTATACTCGCCATGCAGTTACGTCTTACATAACACTTTTTCAATATCTCATGTGAAGAAAACTACCGCAAGAGAAGAGCAAAGTCATGACATGTAAATAAAAACTTATGAAAAAAAATCTTAAGCTTCATGTGATGACTAGTCAGTTATGCTCTTACTAGAGTCCTGTTATAGCAAACACATTTTCGTAGAGATACCATTATTGAAACGGCCAGAAGAGCTGGAAGTCATAGGTGGCTTGATAGAGAAATAGTTACGTAGATAGACAGATAGATAGATGAATGGATGGAGAGATAAATAGGTAGATAGACAGATGCATAGATGGATGGATGGATGGATGGATGGATGGATGGATGGATAGATAGATAGATAGATAGATAGATAGATAGATAGATAGATAGATAGATACGGTCAAAGCAATGCTATAATTAAAAAAAAGCAGAATTGTATACAATGAAAAGAAAACGAACACCACTGAGATGCAAAAAGTGAAGCCCAGAACATCATTCTTTTCGCACTCGCCCCCCCCTCTAGTGTGAAGCAAGACTATTTTTTATTTATTACTTCGTATTCTCACGCGGTGCTACCTTCCTTTATCGTACGGGATTCTATAGAGGACGCTGGAAGTTACTGCTCGGGAAATTTCCCGCTAAAGTGGGACGAGGCTTTAACCATTCCATTGTTAAGACGTTAGATAGGCTTTTTCCCCTTTCTATAACACGTTATTAAATTTGAGACACCGGAAGTTGTGCAATGTCATAAGTGTGTAAAGAAAAGAAGGCTGATAATAATTATCGTTTAATGTTTTGTGATTTAGTACATTAACCAATTCCCAATCATGTATTTGATAGTATTTCATGAACGACATATCCAAGATTCAACCTCCCATGTTGCGTTGGGGCAACATGGGCTCATGAGTCTTTCATGGTTCCGCTAAATGCATGCTCGGCTGTCCACTGATCTGCGCCGCATTAAAAAGTGGACGCCCCGGTAGATGGATGGGATCTCCTCCGAATCCATGATCGCGTCAGGGCAGCGGTCACCTCCAGTAACCACGACGCCGTTGCTCCGAAAAGATACAATGGTGCCCCAACCTGCATCTGTATTTCTTACTGTCAGAGTTGGGACACGTACATCCACCCCTCAGATAACGTCATGAATTGCGGTGCTAAATCCGACACTCATCTGCAGCCTGACCATGAGTACTTACCAAGACGCCACCGGGGGATCCCTTTCTGTGTCCTTGCCTTCCACCGCTTCTGACGTGCTCGATCAAAGGACCTACTCAAGAGATTTCTCGCCATCAACACTATCGAACGTTCTTCTGAAGCGTTGTTCGTTTTCTTCTACGTAATACCAGGTGCGCCACGCTTGTGCACCTTAGCACTTGAGAAAAACCCACTACCAGGTTTAAGAATAGGCACCATTGATTTAGGCTCATTGCGAACAATATAACATAAATTAAAATTGTACATTGCTTAGGAGCTTGAATCTTGGATATGTCATTCATGAAATACTCTCAAATACATGATTGGGAATTGGTTAATGTACTAAATCACAAAACTCCAAACGATAATTATTATCAGCCTTTCTTTCTTTACACACTTATGACATTGCACAACTTCCGGTGTCTCAAATTTATTAAAGTGTTATAGAAGGGGGAAAAATCCTATTTAACGTCTTAACATTGAAATGGTTGAAGTCTCGTCCCACTTTAGCGGGAAATTTCCCGAGCAGTAACTTCCAGCGTCCTCTATAGAATCCCGTACGATAAAGGAAACTAGCACCACGTGAGAATACGAAGTAATAAATAAAGAATAGTCTTGCTTCACACTAGGGGGGGGGCAAGTGCGAAAAGAATGCTGTTATGGGTTTCACTTTTTGCATCTCTGAGGTGTTCGTTTTCTTTCCATTGTATACATTTCTGCTTTTTTAATTATTGCATTGCTTAGTGATCTTCGGTGACTTTGACCGTATCTATCTATCTATCTATCTATCTATCTATCTATCTATCTATCTATCTATCTATCTATCTATCTATCTATCTATCTATCTATCTATCTATCTATCTATCTATCTATCTATCTATCTATCTATCTATCTATCTATCTATCTATCTATCTATCTATCTATATATCTATCTATCTATCCATCCAACTATCCATCTGTTTATCTACCTAACTATCTATCAAACCACGTATGACTTTCAGCTCTTCTGGCCGTTTCGATAATGGTATCTATACGAAAATTTGTTTGCCACAACAGGACTCAAGTAAGAGCATAACTGACTAGTCATCACATGAAAATTAGGATATTTTGTCATTATTTTTATATTTACATGTGATGACTTTGGTCTTCTCTTGCGGTAGTTTTCTTCACATGGGATATTGAAAAACTGTTATGTGAGACGTAGCTGCATGGCGAGTATAGATGACCGACTCTAACGTTCAAATATTGACATGCATGTCATGTAAGTCACGACTATGCGCCACGCTCATTTGCGCTCACGGTCGTTTCGCTAGCTTCACATATGCGAAATTTGGTATTACGGGACGTCTTTGGTTGACGAACGTCTTTGACTAGTGCAAACGTGATAATCATGAGATGTATGTCATGTAAGAGCATGACAACACACTCCACTCATGAAGTCCTTGCAGCCATTTCACTAGCTCCACTTACACCAAATTTCATATCATGTGACGTGAATAGACGACGAAGGTAAATGACACGTCCAAACATCAGAGTCATGATATACTTGACATGTAAAACATGACTACATGCTATGTTCATAGTATTTTATGAACGTTTCACTTCCTCCAGATATACCGAATTTGGTTTCACTGACGTGAATAAAGACGAAGGTCAACAACACGTCCAAACATATTGCCTTAAAAATAAACCCTTCAATTCAAGAAGTGAAATAATTGAAAAAGCAAGGCACCGTCCCATTCATGGCCTTTTCCCCTAGGTGGGTTGTGCCAAGATGTTGATGAAGCCACCAACCAAACAATATTGTTCATGATATGCGTGTCATGTAAAACATGACAACATGCTACGCTCATTGCTGTCTCATCACCCATCCATTAGCTTCAGATATACCGAATTGGGTATCACATGACTTCAATAAACGACGAAGGTAAATGACACATCCAAACATGATAAGTAAGATATGCGCGTCATATAAAACGTGAATACATGCTACGTTCATTTGATACCCATGACCCTCTTACTAGCTCCTTATATACTGAATATGGCATATCTGGACTTTAATGAAAGACGAAGGAAAATGACGCATCGAAACATTGTAGTCATAATATGCACATCTTATAAAGCATGAATACATGCTATGCTCATAACACGCTTGTGGGAGTTCGCTAGCTTCACATATACCAGATTTAGTAATAACAGATGTGAAGAGATGACAAACCCTTATCATAGGCACTAACATATTAACCTTTACTTTGCAATCAAGTACGGGATAATATACGTCTGTGTCGTAACATTGTGCTGATTTTAGGTGACATATACCCCTTCCTCATTCGTGCTTCGCATATCATCGTTCCCCACTGTACGTTGGATCTTTGGATCTGCAAAATTTTTACTGTATTTTTTCTTTCTTTATCTATATTCATTTCTTTCTCTCCTTTTATTTGTTTCTCCTCTCGTTATCAATCCATGCCGAATGCTTGGGCGAAAATCGAATCGTATTCGTTCATGATGATGGCGATTTTCTATTTATGACGCACGGTATCCCTCACCTGCAAAAGCTCTGCTGTCACTTATTCGGCGGCACCAAATTCGCGTGTGACGCGCTCATCTAAACGCCAATAACTCTGCTAGCATGCTATTGCTATATCAATTCGAATGCGCTCCACTTGCGAAAACGGTTATCCGGGGTATCGAGCAGGTGGCCTGCGGCCCGTGCTTGAAACCCTCCTCACCTTCTTCGCACTGCAAGTTTCTTATTAGATATATTCTTGTTATGTGCCCTCATGACGGGTCTAAAGAAATATTTTCGTGAGGAACATGGTGTGGTCAATATGTGTTCAAGCATAACCGTGACAAAACTATCAATTCGGAATCATCATCCAGATTTTAGCCATTTTTGATACGGTTACCGCTATGTTCAAATACTGGAACCAAATCTCTTGAAAAAAATCTAAAGAGTAATAGTTCGAGAGAAACTTTCGCTGGAAGGGCAATGTTTGCTGACACTTTCTGAATAAAACTCACCCCTCGCTATTTTCGATCTCCTCTAAAGGCCAGGTGCTTGCGGTGTTAATTGCTTGACTGAGGCACACTGAGTGAGGTGAGTCTGAGACCCTTGCAGTAATGGAACACAAATTTAGTAGACGTTGTAATACTTTTATATCTGCTGTTAACAACATCAAAATATTTTAAACAATATACAATAATGTAAAACCTAAGAATGTCCGGGGACAAAATAGAAAACTTGTGAGACAACAGCGTGTCTCCCACGCCAGTGTCCGCCACTTATGCAGATTCATGTGCCCTTCCTCACCGCACTTGTAGGCGCTTTGGTTATGGGCTCGTCACATCTCGAGTAGGCGTTGGAGCACCATGCGCTCATGTGTCCTTCATGGTACTGCTGAATGCATGCTCCGCTGTCCACTGATCTGCGCCGCTTGAAAAAGTTGACGCCCCAGTAGATGGATGGGTTCTCCTCCGTATCCAGGATCGCGTCAGGGCAGCGGTCACCTCCAGTAACCACGACGCCGTTGCTCCGAAAAGGTACAATGATGCCCCAACCTGCATCTGTAATTCTTACTGTCAGAGTTCGGTTACGTACAGCCACCCATCAGATAACGTCATGAATTGCGGTGCTAAATCCGGCACTCCTCTGCAGCCTGACCATAAGTACTTACCAAGACGCCACCGGGGGATCACTGCCTGTGTCCTTGCCTTCCACCGCTTCTGACGAGCTCGATCAAAGGACCTACTCAAGAGACTTCTCGCCATCAACACTATCGAACGTTCTTCTGAAGTGTTGTTCGTTTTCTTCTCCGTAACACCACGTGCGTCACGCTTGTGCACCTTAGCACTTGAGTAAAACCCACTACGAGGTTTCAGAATAGGCACCAATCATTCAGGCTCATTGCGAACAATATAACATTATTAAAATTTGTACATTGCTTAGGAGGTTGAGTCTTGGATATGTTCATAAAATACTATCAAATACATGATTGGGAATTGGTTAATTTACTAAATCACAAAACAATAAACGATAAATATTATCAGCCTTCTTTTCTTTACAAACTTACGACATCGCACATCTTCCGGTGTCTCAAATTATTAAAGTGTTATAGACAGGGGAAAAATCCTATGTAACGTCTTAACAATGAAATGGTTAAAGCCTCGTCCCACTTTAGCGGGAAATTTCTCGAGCAGTAACTTGCAGCGTCCTCTATAGAATCCCGTACGATAAAGGAAAGTAGCACCACGTGAGAATACGAAGTAATAAAAAAAATAGTCTTGCTTCACACTAGGGGGGGGGGGCAAGTGCGAAAAGAATGCTGTTCTGGGCTTCACTTTTTGCATCTCTGTGGTGTTCGTTTTCTTTCCATTGTATACATTTCTCCTTTTTTTAATTAATGCATTGCTTAGTGATCTTCGGTGACTTTAACCGTATCTATCTACTATCTATCTATCTATCTATCTATCTATCTATCTATCTATCTATCTAGGTCTATCTATCTATCTATCTATCTATCTATCTATCTATCTATCTATCTATCTATCTATCTATCTATCTATCTATCTATCTATCTATCTATCTATCTATCTATCTATCTATCTATCTATCTATCTATCTATCTATCTATCAAGCCATCTATGACTTTCAGCTCTTCTGGCCGTTTCGATAATGGTATCTGTACGAAATTTGTTTGCCATAACAGGACTCTAGTAAGAGCATAACTGACTAGTCGTCACATGAAAATTATGATATTTTTGTCATTATTTTTTTATTTACATGTGATGACTTTGCTCTCCTCCAGCGGTAGTTTTCTTCACATGGGATATTGAAAAACTGTTATGTAAGACGTAACTGCATGGCGAGTATAGATGACAGACTATAACGTTTAAATATTGATATTCATGTCATGTAAGTCACGACTATGCGCCACGCTCATGTTGCACTCACGGTCGTTTCGCTAGCTTCACATATGCGAAATTTGGTATTACGGGACGTCTATGGTTGACAGACGTCTTTGACTAGTGCAAACGTGATAATAATGAGATGTATGTCATGTAAGAGCATGACAATACACTACGCTCATGATGTCCTTGCAGCCATTTCACTAGCTTCACTTGCACCAAATTTCATATCATGTGACGTGAATAGACGACGAATGTAAATGACACGTCCAAACATCAGAGCCATGATATGCTTGACATGTAAAACATGACTACATGCTATGTTCATAGTATTTTATGAACGTTTCACTTCCTTCAGATATACCGAATTTTGTTTAACTGACGTGAATAAAGACGAAGGTCAATAACACGTCCAAACATATTACCTTAAAAAATAAACCCTTCAATTCAAGAAGTGAAATAATTGAAAAAGCAAGGCACCGTCCCATTCATGGCCTTTCCCTTTAGGTGGGTTGTGCCAAGATGTTGAGGAACCCACCCACCAACCAATATTATTCATGATATGCGTGTCATGTAAAACATGACAACATGCTACGCTCATTGCTGTCTCATCACCCATCCATTAGCTTCAGATATACCGAATTCGGTATCACATGACTTCAATAAACGACGAAGGTAAATGACACATCCAAACATGATAAGTAAGATATGCGCGTCATATAAATCGTGAAAACATGCTTATATCATTTCATACCCATGACCCTCTTACTAGCTCCTTATATACTGAATAAGGCATATCTGGACTTTAATGAAAGACGAAGGAAAATGACGCATGGAAACATTGTAATCATGATATGCACATCTTATAAAGCATGAATACATGCTACGCTCATAACGCGCTTGTGGGAGTTCGCTAGCTTCACATATACCAGATTTAGTCATAACAGATGTGAAGAGATGACAAACCCTTATCGTAGGCACTAACATAATAACCTTTACATTGCAATCAAGAACGGCATAATATAAGTCTGTGTCGTAACATTGTGCTTAGTTTAGGTGACATATACCCCTTCCTCATTCGTGCTTCGCATATCATCGTTCCCCACTGTACGTTGCATCTTTGGATCTGCAAAATTTTTACTGTATTTTTTCTTTCTTTATCTATATTCATTTCTTTCTCTCCTTTTATTTGTTTCTCCTCTCGTTATCAATCCATGCCGAATGCTTGGGCGAATACCGGCGCGTATTCGTTCATGATGATGGCAATTTTCTATTTATGACACACGGTATCCCTCACCTGCAAAAGCTCTGCTGTCACTTATTCGGCAGCACAAAATTCGCGTGTGACGCGCTCATCTAAACGCCAATCACTCTGCTAGCATGCCATTGGTATACCAATTCGAATGCGCTCCACTTGCGAAAACGGTTATCCGGGGTATCGAGCAGGTGGCCTGCGGCCCGTGCTTGAAACCCTCCTGACCTTCTTCGCACTGCAAGTTTCTTATTAGATATATTCTTGTTATGTGCCCTCATGACGGGTCTAAAGAAATATTTTCGTGAGGAACATGGTGTGGTCAATATGTGTTCAAGCATAACCGTGACAAAACTATCAATTCGGAATCATCATCCAGATTTTAGCCATTTTTGATACGAGTACCGCTATGTTCAAATCCTGGAACCAAAATCTCTTGAAAAAAATCTAGAGAGTAATAGTTCGAGAAAAACTTTCGCTGGAAAGGCAATGTTTGCTGACATTTTCTGAATAAAACTCACCCCTCGCTATTTTCAATCTCCTCTAAAGACCGGGTGCTTGCGGGGTTAATTGCTTGACTGAGGCACACTGAGTGAGGTGAGTCTGAGACCCTTGAAGTAATGGAACACAACCTTAGTAGACGTTGTAATACTTTTATATCTGCTGTTAACAACATCAAAATATTTTAAACAATATACATTAATGGAAAACCTAAGAATGTCCGGGGACAAAATAGAAAAGTTGTGAGACAACAGCGTGTCTCCCACGCCAGTGTCCGCCACTTTATGCAGATTCATGTGCCCTTCCTCACCGCACTTGTAGGCGCTTTGGTTATGGGCTCGTCACATCTCGAGTAGGCGTTGGAGCACAATGGGCTCATGTGTCCTTCATGGTACTGATGAATGCATGCTCCGCTGTACACTGATCTGCGCCGCTTGAAAAAGTTGACGCCCCGGTAGATGGATGGGTTCTCCTCCGTATCCATGATTGCGTCAGGGCAGCGGTCACCTCCAGTAACCACGAAGCCGTTGCTCCGAAAAGATACAATGGTGCCCCAACCTGCATCTGTATTTCTTACTGTCAGAGTTAGGACACGTACAGCCACCCACCAGATAACGTCATGAATTGCGGTGCTAAATCCGGCACTCCTCTGCAGCCTGACCATAAGTACTTACCAAGACGCCACCGGGGGATCACTGCCTGTGTCCTTGCCTTCCACCGCTTCTTACGTGCTCGATCAAAGGACCTACTCAAGAGACTTCTCGCCATCAACACTATCGAACGTTCTTCTGAAGCGTTGTTCGTTTTCTTCTACGTAACACCACGTGCGCCACGCTTGTGCACCTTAGCACTTGAGTAAAACCCACTACGAGGTTTCAGAATAGGCACCATTGATTAAGGCTCATTGCGAATAATATAACATTATTAAAAATTGTACATTGCTTAGGAGGTTGAGTCTTGAATATGTTCATGAAATACTATCAAATACATGATTGGGAATTGGTTAATTTACTAAATCACAAAACAATAAACGATAAATATTATCAGCCTTCTTTTCTTTACAAACTTACGACATCGCACATCTTCCGGTGTCTCAAATTTATTAAAGTGTTATAGAAAGGGGAAAAATCCTATGTAACGTCTTAACAATGAAATGGTTAAAGCCTCGTCCCACTTTAGCGGGAAATATCTCGAGCAGTAACTTGCAGCGTCCTCTATAGAATCCCGTACGATAAAGGAAAGTAGCACCACGTGAGAATACGAAGTAATAAAAAAAAATAGTCTTGCTTCACACTAGGGGGGGGGGGGGGCAAGTGCGAAAAGAATGCTGTTCTGGGCTTCACTTTTTGCATCTCTGTGGTGTTCGTTTTCTTTCCATTGTATACATTTCTCCTTTTTTTTAAATAATGCATTGCTTAGTTATCTTCGGTGACTTTAACCGTATCTATCTATCTATCTATCTATCTATCTATCTATCTATCTATCTATCTATCTATCTATCTATCTATCTATCTATCTATCTATCTATCTATCTATCTATCTATCTATCTATCTATCTATCTATCTATCTATCTATCTATCTATCTATCTATCTATCTATCTAACTATTTATCTATCAAGCCACCTATGATTTTCAGCTCTTCTGGCCGTTTCGATAATGTTATCTATACGAAAATTAATTTGCCATAACAGGACTCTAGTAAGAGCATAACTGACTAGTCGTCACATGAAAATTATGATATTTTTGTCATTATTTTTTTATTTACATGTGATGACTTTGCTCTCCTCCAGCGGTAGTTTCTTCACATGGGTTATTGAAAAACTGTTATGTAAGACGTAACTGCATGGCGAGTATAGATGACAGACTATAACGTTTAAATATTGACATGCATGTCATGTAAGTCACGACTATGCGCCACGCTCATGTTGCGCTCACGGTCGTTTCGCTAGCTTCACATATGCGAAATTTGGTATTACGGGACGTCTATGGTTGACAGACGTCTTTGACTAGTGCAAACGTGATAATAATGAGATGTATGTCATGTAAGAGCATGACAATACACTACGCTCATGATGTCCTTGCAGCCATTTCACTAGCTTCACTTGCACCAAATTTCATATCATGTGACGTGAATAGACGACGAATGTAAATGACACGTCCAAACATCAGAGCCATGATATGCTTGACATGTAAAACATGACTACATGCTATGTTCATAGTATTTTATGAACGTTTCACTTCCTTCAGATATACCGAATTTTGTTTAACTGACGTGAATAAAGACGAAGGTCGACAACACGTCCAAACATATTACCTTATAAAATAAACCCTTCAATTCAAGAAGTGAATTAATTGAAAAAGCAAGGCACCGTCCCCTTCATGGCCTTTCCCTTTAGGTGGGTTGTGCCAAGATGTCGAGGAACCCACCCAAGAACCAATATTATTCATGATATGCGTGTCATGTAAAACATGACAACATGCTACGCTCATTGCTGTCTCATCACCCATCCATTAGCTTCAGTTATACCGATTTCGGTATCACATGACTTCAATAAACGACGAAGGTAAATGACACATCCAAACATGATAAGTAAGATATGCGCGTCATATAAAACGTGAATGCATGCTACTTTCATTTCATACCCATGACCCTCTTACTAGCTCTTTATATACTGAATATGACATATCTGGACTTTAATGAAAGAAGAAGGAAAATGACGCATGGAAACATTGTAATCATGATATGCACATCTTATAAAGCATGAATACATGCTACGCTCATAACGCGCTTGTGGGAGTTCGCTAGCTTCACATATACCAGATTTAGTCATAACAGATGTGAAGAGATGACAAACCCTTATCGTAGGCGCTAACATAATAACCTTTACATTGCAATCAAGTACGGCATAATATACGTCTGTGTCGTAACATTGTGCTGATTTTAGGTGACATATACCCCTTCCTCATTCGTGGTTCGCATATCATCGTTCCCCACTGCACGTTGGATCTTTGGATCTGCAAAATTTTTACTGTATTTTTTCTTTCTTTATCTATATTCATTTCTTTCTCTCCTTTTATTTGTTTCTCCTCTCGTTATCAATCCATTGCCGAATGCTTGGGCGAATATCGGCGCGTATTCGTTCATGATGATGGCGATTTTCTATTTATGACTCACGGTATCCCTCACCTGCAAAAGCCCTGCTGTCACTTATTCGGCGGCACCAAATTCGCGTGTGACGCGCTCATCTAAACGCCAATCACTCTGCTAGCATGCCATTGGTATACCAATTCGAATGCACTCCACTTGCGAAAACGGTTATCCGGGGTATCGAGCAGGTGGCCTGCGGCCCGTGCTTGAAACCCTCCTCACCTTCTTCGCACTGCAAGTTTCTTATTAGATATATTCTTGTTATGTGCCCTCATGACGGGTCTAAAGAAATATTTTCGTGAGGAACATGGTGTGGTCAATATGTGTTCAAGCATAACCGTGACAAAACTATCAATTCGGAATCATCATCCAGATTTTAGCCATTTTTGATACGGTTACCGCTATGTTCAAATCCTGGAACCAAAATCTCTTGAAAAAAATCTAAAGAGTAATAGTTCGAGAAAAACTTTCGCTGGAGAGGCAATGTTTGCTGACACTTTCTGAATAAAACTCACCCCTCGCTATTTTCAATCTCCTCTAAAGGCCGGGTGCTTGCGGGGTTAATTGCTTGACTGAGGCACACTGAGTGAGGTGAGTCTGAGACCCCTGCAGTATTGGAACACAAGCTTAGTAGCCGTTGTAATACTTTTATAACTGCTGTTAACAACATCAAAATATTTTAAACAATATACATTAATGGAAAACCTAAGAATGTCCGGGGACAAAATAGAAAACTTGTGAGACAACAGAGTGTCTCCCACGCCAGTGTCCGCCACTTTATGCAGATTCATGTGCCCTTCCTCACCGCACTTGTAGGCGCTTTGGTTATGGGCTCGTCACATCTCGAGTAGGCGTTTGAGCACCATGGGCTCATGTGTCCTTCATGGTACTGCTGAATGCATGCTCGGCAGTCCACTGATCTGCGCCGCTTGAAAAAGTTGACTGCCCCAGTAGATGGATGGGTTCTCCTCCGTATCCATGATCGCGTCAGGGCAGCGGTCACCTCCAGTAACCACGACGCCGTTGCTCCGAAAAGGTACAATGGTGCCCCAACCTGCATCTGTATTTCTTACTCTCAGAGTTGGGATACGTAAAGCCACCCATCAGATAACATCATGAATTGCGGTGCTAAATCCGGCACTCCTCTGCAGCCTGACCATAAGTACTTACCAAGACGCCACCGGGGGATCACTGCCTGTGTCCTTGCCTTCCACCGCTTCTGACGTGCTCGATCAAAAGACCTACTCAAGAGACTTCTCGCCATCAACACTATCGAACGTTCTTCTGAAGCGTTGTTCGTTTTCTTCTACGTAACACCACGTGCGCCATGCTTGTGCACCTTAGCACTTGAGTAAAACCCACTACGAGGTTTCAGAATAGGCACCAATCATTCAGGCTCATTGCGAACAATATAACATTATTAAAAATTGTACATTGCTTAGGAGGTTGAATCTTGGATATGTTCATGAAATACTATTAAATACATGCTTGGGAATTGGTTAATGTACTAAATCACAAAACATTAAACGATAAATATTATCAGCTTTCTTTTCTTTACAAACTTACGACATCGCACATCTTCCGGTGTCTCAAATTTAATAAAGTGTTATAGAAAGGGGAAAAATCCTATGTAACGTCTTAACAATGAAATGGTTAAAGCCTCGTCCCACTTTAGCGGGAAATTTCTCGAGCAGTAACTTCCAGCGTCCTCTATAGAATCCCGTACTATAAAGGAAAGTAGCACCACGTGAGAATACGAAGTAATAAAAAAAATAGTCTTGCTTCACACTAGGGGGGGGGGGGGGCAAGTGCGAAAAGAATGCTGTTCTGGGCTTCACTTTTTGCATCTCTGTGGTGTTCGTTTTCTTTCCACTGTATACATTTCTCCTTTTTTAATTAATGCATTGCTTAGTGATCTTCGGTGACTTTAACCGTATCTATCTATCTATCTATCTATCTATCTATCTATCTATCTATCTATCTATCTATCTATCTATCTATCTATCTATCTATCTATCTATCTATCTATCTATCTATCTATCTATCTATCTATCTATCTATCTATCTATCTATCTATCTATCTATCTATCTATCTATCTATCTATCTATCTATCTATCTATATATATATATATCTATGTATCTATCTATCAAGCCACCTATGATTTTCTGCTCTTCTGGCCGTTTCGATAATGGTATCTATACGAAAATTTGTTTGCCATAACAGGACTCTAGTAAGAGCATAACTGACTAGTCGTCACATGAAAATTATGATATTTTTGTCATTATTTTTTTATTTACATGTGATGACTTTGCTCTTCTCTTGCGGTAGTTTTCTTCACATGGGATATTGAAAAACTGATATGTAAGACGTAACTGCATGGCGAGTATAGATGACCGACTATAACGTTTAAATAATGACATGCATGTCATGTAAGTCACGACTATGCGCCACGCTCATGTTGCACTCACGGTCGTTTCGCTAGCTTCACATATGCGAAATTTGGTATTACGGGACGTCTATGGTTGACGGACGTCTTTGACTAGTGCAAACATGATAATCATGAGATGTATGTCATGTAAGAGCATGACAATACACTACGCTCATGATGTCCTTGCAGCCATTTCACTAGCTTCACTTACGCCAAATTCCACATCATGTGACGTGAATAGACGACGAAGGTAAATGACACGTCCAAACATCAGAGCCATGATATGCTTGACATGTAAAACATGACTATATGCTATGTTCATAGTATTTTATGAACGTTTCACTTCCCCAGATATACCGAATTTTGTTTAACTGACGTGAATAAAGACGAAGGTCAACAACACGTCCAAACATATTACCTTAAAGAATAATCCATTCAATTCAAGAAGTGAAATAATTGAAAAAACAAGGCACCGTCCCATTCATGGCCTTTTTCTTTAGGTGGGTTGTGCCAAGATGTTGAGGAACCCACCCACCAACCAATATTATTCATGATATGCGTGTCATGTAAAACATGACAGCATGCTACGCTCATTGCTGTCTCATCACCCATCCATTAGCTTCAGATATACCGAATTCAGTATCACATGACTTCAATAAACGACGAAGGTAAATGACACATCCAAACATGATAAGTAATATATGTGCGTCATATAAGACGTGAATACATGCTACATTCATTTCATACCCATGGCCCTCTTACTAGCTCCTTATATACTGAATATGGCATATCTGGACTTTAATGAAAGACGAAGGAAAATGACGCATGTAAACATTGTAATCATGATATGCACATCTTATAAAGCATGAATACATGCTACGCTCATAACGCGCTTGTGGGAGTTCGCTAGCTTCACATATACCAGATTTAGTCATAACAGATGTGAAGAGATGACAAACCCTTATCGTAGGCACTAACATAATAACCTTTACATTGCAATCAAGTACGGCATAATATACGTCTGTGTCGTAACATTGTGCTGATTTTAGGTAACATATACCCCTTCCTCATTCGTGCTTCGCATATCATCGTTCCCCACTGTACGTTGCATCTTTGGATCTGCAAAATTTTTACTGTATTTTTTCTTTCTTTATCTATATTCATTTCTTTCTCTCCTTTTATTTGTTTCTCCTCTCGTTATCAATCCATGCCGAATGCTTGGGCAAATATCGGCGCGTATTCGTTCATGATGATGGCGATTTTCTATTTATGACACACGGTATCCCTCACCTGCAAAAGCTCTGCTGTCACTTATTCGGCGGCACCAAATTCGCGTGTGACGCGCTCATCTAAACGCCAATCACTCTGCTAGCATGCCATTGGTATACCAATTCGAATGCACTCCACTTGCGAAAACGGTTATCCGGGGTATCGAGCAGGTGGCCTGCGGCCCGTGCTTGAAACCCTCCTGACCTTCTTTGCACTGCAAATTTATTATTAGATATATTATTGTTATGTGCCCTCATGACGGGTCTAAAGAAATATTTTCGTGAGGAACATGGTGTGGTCACAATGTGTTCAAGCATAACCGTGACAAAATTATCAACTCGGAATCATCATCCAGATTTTAGCCATTTTTGATACGGTTACCACTATGTTCAAATCCCGGAACCAAAATCTCTTGAAAAAAATCTAAAGAGTAATAGTTCGAGAAAAACTTTCGCTGGAAAGGCAATGTTTGCTGACACTTTCTGAATAAAACTCACCCCTCGCTATTTTCAATCTCCTTTAAAGGCCGGGTGCTTGCGGGGTTAATTGCCTGACTGAGGCACACTGAGTGAGGTGAGTCTGAGACCCCTGCAGTAATGGAACACAAGCTTAGTAGACGTTGTAATACTTTTATATCTGCTGTTAACAACATCAAAATATTTTAAAAAATATACATTAATGGAAAACCTAAGAATGTCCGGGGACAAAATAGAAAACTTGTGAGACAACAGCGTGTCTCCCACGCCAGTGTCCGCCACTTTATGCAGATTCATGTGCCCTTCCTCACCGCACTTGTAGGCGCTTTGGTTATGGGCTCGTCACATCTCGAGTAGGCGTTGGAGCACCATGGGCTCATGTGTCCTTCATGGTACTGCTGAATGCATGCTCGGCTGTCCACTGATCAGCGCCGCTTGAAAAAGTTGACGCCCCGGTAGATGGATGGGTTCTCCTCCGTATCCATGATCGCGTCAGGGCAGCGGTCACCTCCAGTAACCACGACGTTGTTGCTCCGAAAAGGTACATTGGTGCCCCAACCTGCATCTGTATTTCTTACTGTCAGAGTTGGGACACGTACAGCCACCTATCAGATAACGTCATGAATTGCGGTGCTGAATCCGGCACTCCTCTGCAGCCTGACCATATGTACTTACCAAGACGCCACCGGGGGATCACTGCCTGTGTCCTTGCCTTCCACCGCTTCTGACGAGCTCGATCAAAGGACCTACTCAAGAGACTTCTCGCCATCAACACTATCGAACGTTCTTCTGAAGCGTTGTTCGTTTTCTTCTACGTAACACCACGTGCGCCACGCTTGTGCACCTTAGCACTTGAGTAAAACCCACTACGAGGTTTCAGAATAGGCACCAATCATTCAGGCTCATTGCGAACAATATAACATTATTAAAAATTGTACATTGCTTAGGAGGTTGAATCTTGGATATGTTCATGAAATACTATTAAATACATGCTTGGGAATTGGTTAATGTACTAAATCACAAAACATTAAACGATAAATATTATCAGCTTTCTTTTCTTTACAAACTTACGACATCGCACATCTTCCGGTGTCTCAAATTTAATAAAGTGTTATAGAAAGGGGAAAAATCCTATGTAACGTCTTAACAATGAAATGGTTAAAGCCTCGTCCCACTTTAGCGGGAAATTTCTTGAGCAGTAACTTCCAGCGTCCTCTATAGAATCCCGTACGATAAAGGAAAGTAGCACCACGTGAGAATACGAAGTAATAAAAAAAATAGTCTTGCTTCACACTAGGGGGGGGGGGGGGCAAGTGCGAAAAGAATGCTGTTCTGGGCTTCACTTTTTGCATCTCTGTGGTGTTCGTTTTCTTTCCACTGTATACATTTCTCCTTTTTTAATTAATGCATTGCTTAGTGATCTTCGGTGACTTTAACCGTATCTATCTATCTATCTATCTATCTATCTAATCTATCTATCTATCTATCTATCTATCTATCTATCTATCTATCTATCTATCTATCTATCTATCTATCTATCTATCTATCTATATATATATATATATCTATGTATCTATCTATCAAGCCACCTATGATTTTCTGCTCTTCTGGCCGTTTCGATAATGGTATCTATACGAAAATTTGTTTGCCATAACAGGACTCTAGTAAGAGCATAACTGACTAGTCGTCACATGAAAATTATGATATTTTTGTCATTATTTTTTTATTTACATGTGATGACTTTGCTCTTCTCTTGCGGTAGTTTTCTTCACATGGGATATTGAAAAACTGATATGTAAGACGTAACTGCATGGCGAGTATAGATGACCGACTATAAAGTTTAAATAATGACATGCATGTCATGTAAGTCACGACTATGCGCCACGCTCATGTTGCACTCACGGTCGTTTCGCTAGCTTCACATATGCGAAATTTGGTATTACGGGACGTCTATGGTTGACGGACGTCTTTGACTAGTGCAAACATGATAATCATGAGATGTATGTCATGTAAGAGCATGACAATACACTACGCTCATGATGTCCTTGCAGCCATTTCACTAGCTTCACTTACGCCAAATTCCACATCATGTGACGTGAATAGACGACGAAGGTAAATGACACGTCCAAACATCAGAGCCATGATATGCTTGACATGTAAAACATGACTATATGCTATGTTCATAGTATTTTATGAACGTTTCACTTCCCCCAGATATACCGAATTTTGTTTAACTGACGTGAATAAAGACGAAGGTCAACAACACGTCCAAACATATTACCTTAAAGAATAAACCCTTCAATTCAAGAAGTGAAATAATTGAAAAAGCAAGGCACCGTCCCATTCATGGCCTTTTTCTTTAGGTGGGTTGTGCCAAGATGTTGAGGAACCCACCCACCAACCAATATTATTCATGATATGCGTGTCATGTAAAACATGACAGCATGCTACGCTCATTGCTGTCTCATCACCCATCCATTAGCTTCAGATATACCGAATTCAGTATCACATGACTTCAATAAACGACGAAGGTAAATGACACATCCAAACATGATAAGTAATATATGTGCGTCATATAAGACGTGAATACATGCTACATTCATTTCATACCCATGGCCCTCTTACTAGCTCCTTATATACTGAATATGGCATATCTGGACTTTAATGAAAGACGAAGGAAAATGACGCATGTAAACATTGTAATCATGATATGCACATCTTATAAAGCATGAATACATGCTACGCTCATAACGCGCTTGTGGGAGTTCGCTAGCTTCACATATACCAGATTTAGTCATAACAGATGTGAAGAGATGACAAACCCTTATCGTAGGCACTAACA
Source organism: Rhipicephalus annulatus (assembly GCA_013436015.1). Taxonomy (NCBI): domain Eukaryota; kingdom Metazoa; phylum Arthropoda; class Arachnida; order Ixodida; family Ixodidae; genus Rhipicephalus; species Rhipicephalus annulatus. The sequence goes on from WOVY01003770.1 coordinate 75,345, forward strand.
TAATAACCTTTACATTGCAATCAAGTACGGCATAATATACGTCTGTGTCGTAACATTGTGCTGATTTTAGGTAACATATACCCCTTCCTCATTCGTGCTTCGCATATCATCGTTCCCCACTGTACGTTGCATCTTTGGATCTGCAAAATTTTTACTGTATTTTTTCTTTCTTTATCTATATTCATTTCTTTCTCTCCTTTTATTTGTTTCTCCTCTCGTTATCAATCCATGCCGAATGCTTGGGCAAATATCGGCGCGTATTCGTTCATGATGATGGCGATTTTCTATTTATGACACACGGTATCCCTCACCTGCAAAAGCTCTGCTGTCACTTATTCGGCGGCACCAAATTCGCGTGTGACGCGCTCATCTAAACGCCAATCACTCTGCTAGCATGCCATTGGTATACCAATTCGAATGCACTCCACTTGCGAAAACGGTTATCCGGGGTATCGAGCAGGTGGCCTGCGGCCCGTGCTTGAAACCCTCCTGACCTTCTTTGCACTGCAAATTTATTATTAGATATATTATTGTTATGTGCCCTCATGACGGGTCTAAAGAAATATTTTCGTGAGGAACATGGTGTGGTCACAATGTGTTCAAGCATAACCGTGACAAAATTATCAACTCGGAATCATCATCCAGATTTTAGCCATTTTTGATACGGTTACCACTATGTTCAAATCCCGGAACCAAAATCTCTTGAAAAAAATCTAAAGAGTAATAGTTCGAGAAAAACTTTCGCTGGAAAGGCAATGTTTGCTGACACTTTCTGAATAAAACTCACCCCTCGCTATTTTCAATCTCCTTTAAAGGCCGGGTGCTTGCGGGGTTAATTGCCTGACTGAGGCACACTGAGTGAGGTGAGTCTGAGACCCCTGCAGTAATGGAACACAAGCTTAGTAGACGTTGTAATACTTTTATATCTGCTGTTAACAACATCAAAATATTTTAAAAAATATACATTAATGGAAAACCTAAGAATGTCCGGGGACAAAATAGAAAACTTGTGAGACAACAGCGTGTCTCCCACGCCAGTGTCCGCCACTTTATGCAGATTCATGTGCCCTTCCTCACCGCACTTGTAGGCGCTTTGGTTATGGGCTCGTCACATCTCGAGTAGGCGTTGGAGCACCATGGGCTCATGTGTCCTTCATGGTACTGCTGAATGCATGCTCGGCTGTCCACTGATCAGCGCCGCTTGAAAAAGTTGACGCCCCGGTAGATGGATGGGTTCTCCTCCGTATCCATGATCGCGTCAGGGCAGCGGTCACCTCCAGTAACCACGACGTTGTTGCTCCGAAAAGGTACATTGGTGCCCCAACCTGCATCTGTATTTCTTACTGTCAGAGTTGGGACACGTACAGCCACCCATCAGATAACGTCATGAATTGCGGTGCTGAATCCGGCACTCCTCTGCAGCCTGACCATAAGTACTTACCAAGACGCCACCGGGGGATCACTGCCTGTGTCCTTGCCTTCCACCGCTTCTGACGAGCTCGATCAAAGGACCTACTCAAGAGACTTCTCGCCATCAACACTATCGAACGTTCTTCTGAAGCGTTGTTCGTTTTCTTCTACGTAACACCACGTGCGCCACGCTTGTGCACCTTAGCACTTGAGTAAAACCCACTACGAGGTTTCAGAATAGGCACCAATCATTCAGGCTCATTGCGAACAATATAACATTATTAAAAATTGTACATTGCTTAGGAGGTTGAATCTTGGATATGTTCATGAAATACTATTAAATACATGCTTGGGAATTGGTTAATGTACTAAATCACAAAACATTAAACGATAAATATTATCAGCTTTCTTTTCTTTACAAACTTACGACATCGCACATCTTCCGGTGTCTCAAATTTAATAAAGTGTTATAGAAAGGGGAAAAATCCTATGTAACGTCTTAACAATGAAATGGTTAAAGCCTCGTCCCACTTTAGCGGGAAATTTCTCGAGCAGTAACTTCCAGCGTCCTCTATAGAATCCCGTACGATAAAGGAAAGTAGCACCACGTGAGAATACGAAGTAATAAAAAAAATAGTCTTGCTTCACACTAGGGGGGGGGGGGGGGCAAGTGCGAAAAGAATGCTGTTCTGGGCTTCACTTTTTGCATCTCTGTGGTGTTCGTTTTCTTTCCACTGTATACATTTCTCCTTTTTTTAATTAATGCATTGCTTAGTGATCTTCGGTGACTTTAACCGTATCTATCTATCTATCTATCTATCTATCTATCTATCTATCTATCTATCTATCTATCTATCTATCTATCTATCTATCTATCTATCTATCTATCTATCTATCTATCTATCTATCTATCTATCTATCTATCTATCTATCTATATATATATATATATATATCTATGTATCTATCTATCAAGCCACCTATGATTTTCTGCTCTTCTGGCCGTTTCGATAATGGTATCTATACGAGAATTTGTTTGCCATAACAGGACTCTAGTAAGAGCATAACTGACTAGTCGTCACATGAAAATTATGATATTTTTGTCATTATTTTTTATTTACATGTGATGACTTTGCTCTTCTCTTGCGGTAGTTTTCTTCACATGGGATATTGAAAAACTGATATGTAAGACGTAACTGCATGGCGAGTATAGATGACCGACTATAACGTTTAAATAATGACATGCATGTCATGTAAGTCACGACTATGCGCCACGCTCATGTTGCACTCACGGTCGTTTCGCTAGCTTCACATATGCGAAATTTGGTATTACGGGACGTCTATGGTTGACGGACGTCTTTGACTAGTGCAAACATGATAATCATGAGATGTATGTCATGTAAGAGCATGACAATACACTACGCTCATGATGTCCTTGCAGCCATTTCACTAGCTTCACTTACGCCAAATTCCACATCATGTGACGTGAATAGACGACGAAGGTAAATGACACGTCCAAACATCAGAGCCATGATATGCTTGACATGTAAAACATGACTATATGCTATGTTCATAGTATTTTATGAACGTTTCACTTCCCCCAGATATACCGAATTTTGTTTAACTGACGTGAATAAAGACGAAGGTCAACAACACGTCCAAACATATTACCTTAAAGAATAAACCCTTCAATTCAAGAAGTGAAATAATTGAAAAAGCAAGGCACCGTCCCATTCATGGCCTTTTTCTTTAGGTGGGTTGTGCCAAGATGTTGAGGAACCCACCCACCAACCAATATTATTCATGATATGCGTGTCATGTAAAACATGACAGCATGCTACGCTCATTGCTGTCTCATCACCCATCCATTAGCTTCAGATATACCGAATTCAGTATCACATGACTTCAATAAACGACGAAGGTAAATGACACATCCAAACATGATAAGTAATATATGTGCGTCATATAAGACGTGAATACATGCTACATTCATTTCATACCCATGGCCCTCTTACTAGCTCCTTATATACTGAATATGGCATATCTGGACTTTAATGAAAGACGAAGGAAAATGACGCATGTAAACATTGTAATCATGATATGCACATCTTATAAAGCATGAATACATGCTACGCTCATAACGCGCTTGTGGGAGTTCGCTAGCTTCACATATACCAGATTTAGTCATAACAGATGTGAAGAGATGACAAACCCTTATCGTAGGCACTAACATAATAACCTTTACATTGCAATCAAGTACGGCATAATATACGTCTGTGTCGTAACATTGTGCTGATTTTAGGTAACATATACCCCTTCCTCATTCGTGCTTCGCATATCATCGTTCCCCACTGTACGTTGCATCTTTGGATCTGCAAAATTTTTACTGTATTTTTTCTTTCTTTATCTATATTCATTTCTTTCTCTCCTTTTATTTGTTTCTCCTCTCGTTATCAATCCATGCCGAATGCTTGGGCAAATATCGGCGCGTATTCGTTCATGATGATGGCGATTTTCTATTTATGACACACGGTATCCCTCACCTGCAAAAGCTCTGCTGTCACTTATTCGGCGGCACCAAATTCGCGTGTGACGCGCTCATCTAAACGCCAATCACTCTGCTAGCATGCCATTGGTATACCAATTCGAATGCACTCCACTTGCGAAAACGGTTATCCGGGGTATCGAGCAGGTGGCCTGCGGCCCGTGCTTGAAACCCTCCTCACCTTCTTCGCACTGCAAGTTTCTTATTAGATATATTCTTGTTATGTGCCCTCATGACGGGTCTAAAGAAATATTTTCGTGAGGAACATGGTGTGGTCAATATGTGTTCAAGCATAACCGTGACAAAACTATCCATTGGGAATCATCATCCAGATTTTAGCCATGTTTGATACGGTTACCGCTATGTTCAAATCCCGGAACCAAAATCTCTTGAAAAAAATCTAAAGAGTAATAGTTCGAGAAAAACTTTCGCTGGGAGAGGCAATGTTTGCTGACACTTTCTGAATAAAACTCACCCCTCGCTATTTTCAATCTCCTCTAAAGGCCGGGTGCTTGCGGGGTTAATTGCTTGACTGAGGCACACTGAGTGAGGTGAGTCTGAGACCCCTGCAGTATTGGAACACAAGCTTAGTAGCCGTTGTAATACTTTTATAACTGCTGTTAACAACATCAAAATATTTTAAACAATATACATTAATGGAAAACCTAAGAATGTCCGGGGACAAAATAGAAAACTTGTGAGACAACAGCGTGTCTCCCACGCCAGTGTCCGCCACTTATGCAGATTCATGTGCCCTTCCTCACCGCACTTGTAGGCGCTTTGGTTATGGGCTCGTCACATCTCGAGTAGGCGTTGGAGCACCATGGGCTCATGTGTCCTTCATGGTACTGCTGAATGCATGCTCGGCTGTCCACTGATCAGCGCCGCTTGAAAAAGTTGACGCCCCGGTAGATGGATGGGTTCTCCTCCGTATCCATGATCGCGTCAGGGCAGCGGTCACCTCCAGTAACCACGACGTTGTTGCTCCGAAAAGGTACATTGGTGCCCCAACCTGCATCTGTATTTCTTACTGTCAGAGTTGGGACACGTACAGCCACCCATCAGATAACGTCATGAATTGCGGTGCTGAATCCGGCACTCCTCTGCAGCCTGACCATAAGTACTTACCAAGACGCCACCGGGGGATCACTGCCTGTGTCCTTGCCTTCCACCGCTTCTTACGTGCTCGATCAAAGGACCTACTAAAGAGACTTCTCACCATCAACCCTATCGAACGTTCTTCTTGCTTGCTTGCTTGCTTGTTCCTTTCTTTTGTGGCTCTCACCCACTAAGGGGGATTGGCCAAGAAGCCGGTGGTTAATGCTAGTAAATACCTAAAGATTTTCTAGATTAGGGGAATATGATTACTGTGTTTTGACTGTGAAAAAAATTTGGCGCAAAGCAAAAAAAAAGAAAAAAAGGGGGGGGGGGGAGAAATAATAAATTTGTTGAATATCTGTGGTGGGATTGTTATATGAAGTTCTCCTGAAAGCTGAATCATTGCAGTGTATCAGCTAAATAATAAGTGGCAGTGTGACTAGTTAAATTCGAGAGCGGATGGCTGACTCAGCAAGGTAATCTTTTGTGTTATATATGAATTCGTAGAGAGCCCCGCAGATGTTCCTGTCGCTATGCCCCAATGAAATGGCCCCAAAAGACAAAGTATTGGGAGTATTAAGTGATATTCCTAATTTTCTGATTAAAATTTTGAAGCAGTTTTTTCTCTCATTTTTGAATCGGTGACTTCCAATTTACGCGTGGGACACCATTTATTATTCCATGTGAAGTGCAGGTGCGAGAAATCTGGATTCGGTATCATGGTTTTTGATGAGTCTTCAAGAAGGGAAGTTTTCTAAACCTCGCTGCTGTTACATAAGCTGTAGGAGGCATGATTGGCACAATCGGAAGATCAAGAGATGTTCGCACAAGTTTGTCAGCCATCTCGTTTATAAATATACTACGATGGCCTGGCACCCATATCATTCGCACTAGACGAATGTTTGCTGGGATTAATGATTTAAAAGTCTCTAGTACTGCTGATGTCGACGACGATGATAAGAATGAACACACGGAATACGAGTCAGTCACTATCACAGCTGTCGAATGAGTCGCAGGAAGTTTACGAATAGCTAGTATAACAGCCGTTAATTCCGCTTCAAATATTGGTGTATAATCTCCGAGGCGTAATGAAAATGACCAGAATAATGAGAGAGAAAAAATACCCACACCTGCCTTCTCGCCACTCATAGATGCATCCGTTGCAATTACTGTACTAGTACCTAATTGAGACAGGTGTTGTTCTAATAAACCAATCAAATATTTAGAGGGCAAGTGTTTAGCGTTCATGGAGAAGATATCGTCAAATTCTATTTGCACTTGGCCGATTGGTTTGACAGATGGTGTGATCTCGAATATATTAACATTTAAAGCATCTAGAAGTGTTTGAACAAATAGCACTTGGGGTTTATATACACGGGACCAATGCTCATTGAAAAAGACACCAGGCTCGGCAAAGAATACAAATTGTCGCCTTCTCAAATTGGATTCAGAAAATTTTAAATAGGTGTTTACTGTTAAAATACGAAATCTGCAAGCAAGGGTGGGTATCCGAGCTTCTTGATACAAAACATTGTTAGCTGTGAATTTTGGCACGCCTAAACAACCACGTAGGGCTTCCCGCTCTAAGAGAATGAGGGGGTTTATTTTGTATGCTGGGCCACCAGTGAATAGTATTCATCCGAATTCAAGAATCGGACGAACGTACATGCGATAAATCATGATCATCGTATCTCTGCGAAGACCGTAACGGAGGCGGCCAAGCCTACTTATCATTCCAACCGCGCGTGTAGCCTTAATTTTAATATATTCAATGTGGTCACGCCAGCTCAGTTTTTGATCGTACAGTACACCCAGATATTTAATACAATTAACCTGGGGTATCATTTCTTGATGGTACTGAAGAGAAATAGTAACTGGTGCGTCCAACGGAAAAACTATTAAAGCACTTTTAGTTACGTTCAGGTTCATATGAATTTTCTGAAACCAGGTTTTCAATGTTGCCAAATAACACTGTAAAGTCGAATGTAGCGAATAAATATCGTTGTCAGATGCAAAGAACGCGATATCATCTGCATATACATATACGTGTACCTTATCAATCTGTGGTATTGAACTTAACAAAATGTTAAATAGCACAGGCGATAGAACACAGCCTTGAGGAACACCTCTCGTTTGGCTATACTTCGGCGTGGAAATACCTCGTTGGAAGGAATAAAATTTTCTGTCTTTTAAAAATTCGTATATCCAATTTGTTATGTACTGCGGGAACGTAAGCTCTTTTAGGACATTGATAAGAATAGCATGTTCAACACTGTCATATGCCTTGGCTAAATTAAGGGTTACTAGGGCCGCATATTGTCGTCTGTGCCGAGCAAGCTTTATACGAGCCTCTAAATCAACATGCGCCCACCATATAGAGTAACCTGGTCTAAATTCAATCTGGCACGCACTGAGTATCGCATTATCTGTTATGAACTTCGTAACTCTAATGTAAAGTATTCCTTCTATTACCTACGTGTGATGTTAAAGCGATTGGCCTAATGTTATCTATCTGCATTCCTAGTCCATGTTTTTTAAGAAGCGGTATTATTTTTGCAAGTCTCCAGTCAGGAGGTATCCAACTATTTTCAAGTGAATAGTTGACAACGTTAAGGAGGTCTTCAGGAGAGATGTCGAATAATATTTTTAACATTTCCGAAGTGACGCCATCTGGTCCAGGACCTGTGTTTGGCAGAATACGAACGACGTGCGCAAGTTCATCCCTACTTACTTCAATAAAATCATTTCCGAATGACGGTTTGCACACTTTATTTTGATTTGTGATGTAAATCTCTTCTCCAATTCTATTGCAATTTCCGTTAATGTATTTTCCAGATCAGTTGGAGAAAAAATAACTGAGTCAATATTTACGTGTGCTGTAATAGCTTTACGATTACGGAGAAATCTGAATAGAGCTTTCTTGTTGCCACTCTTGGATAAGTAGCTGTACCGTTTTTTTTTCATAATCGTCTTTCGCTAATGAAACTGTTCTCCTAAAGGTAGCTTTAGCAAATAATTATATTCTCCAATTAGTCGGACATTGGTTGGTGAGGAGTTTTTTCCATGCAGCGTTGCGGCGTCTATAATCTCTGGCGCAATCCGCTTTCCACCAGGCAGACATGAATTTTCCCTTTGTTGAAGATATAGTGAACTGTGATTTTTTAATTGTACACTTTAGGGTGGAACAAAGGCTCATAGCTTTCATACTTGTTTCCATATTGGGCAAGAAAGACAGCGTTGACTGTAAGTTCTTTTTAAATTTAGAGTAGTTTACAAAACTTTGCACCTGGCGATCTACCGTCACTAAAGGAATGCTGACTTCAAATACCAGGGGGCAATGATCACTATTTGTAGCAGTATCAAGAACAGTCCAAGACGATATTGTCACACTTGAGCTAGCAAATGTCAAGTCTAAGACGGACCTCGAATTACATCGAACGAATGTCGGAACTCTGGAGTTCCAACAAATAAGGTTATTCCGGTTAGTCCAGTCCCACAACCGTTTTCCTGATGAATCAGTGCGGAATCCCCATGAAACGTGATGGGAATTGAAGTCTCCCGCAAATAGCATACTGTTTCTGCAAAAACTCGCAGTCACGTCAAGGGCTCTTTCATCATGTATTCCAGCCGGAAAGTAGTTATTGACTATAGATAGTGGCGCGCATCCGGGAAAGTGAATTTCCAGAACCAATACTTCATAATCGTGTGATATTTGTTGGTAAACTAAGTGTGCTTTATGGCAAATTTTGGATGAAATGAAAAACATTAATCCTCCACCACGTGAGTCTCGGTCCAGTCGAAAGCACTGATAGCCTTTCAGATAGAAGTTTTGATCAGCAGACAGCCAAGTTTCTTGTAAAATTATGACGTCTGGAGATTGTTGAGAAATTAGGTATAATAAGTCTGTTGTTGCAGAGAGAATTGAACGGCAGTTCCACTGAAGTACTCTAAGGTACCCTATGATGATAAGAAAGCAGTAGCAACTGCTTGATCTAAGATACTATCTTTTAAGAAGTCCGCTTTAGTCCTACGTTCCTTCACACTCTTTTTTGTTTTCGGATGAGAAGAATTATTAAGTTTGCTAGTGGGTGATCTGGTGCGTTTCAAAAGGCGAGCATCCATATCTACATCCCGATTAATTATTGATTCTGAATCAGATATACCTTCCTGCTCAGTTGTGTTAGGACTGGAAAGCATTGCCTCATTATCGATAGAGACATCTGACTGATGTTCGGCAGGTTTACTAATTGAGGCACTAGGAGGTTGTATACGCTTAGTTATTCGATCAGATGCACCCAACATCTGTGAATCCATAATACTATTGAGTGAGTCGGACAGATTGAGTAAAAATTTTTCTAATACTTTTTCTACGGCCTTTTCTACCATAGCAGAAATGGACTGAGAAAGTGATGCATCCATAGAAAGAGGTGGAAGAGCTGCTATACCGGCATAACCCTGACTCCTGCTTTGAATTTCTGCAATTGCTTCTCTACGAGAGCATCGTCTCCTTTCAATGATTTCAATCACTTTAAGTTCCTTTGATCTTGCAGGGCAGTTAGGATCGTCTGCAGCGTGATTTGCATTGCACAAACAGCATGTCTTATTGTCTGATTGACACTCAGCAGTACTATGACCAGCCCCGTATATGGCTCCGCATATGCGGCATCGAGTCTCCGATCGACAACCTTTAGTACTGTGTCCAAAGCGCCAACATTTAGCACATTGCAGCGGACGGGGAGCCAAAGGTTCGACCTTATAGATAAGCGGCCATGCCTTGATCTCCGAAGGGCGATCTGTACCAGCGAATGTGGCAATTACAGTTTCAGTGGGAACTTTCTGTTGGTTTTCCTGTTTGGTACAGCGGTAAACAGAAATAACACCTGCTGGGGAAAAGATGTCCAAGACTTCTGCTGGGCTTAGACTTGCGTCTACCCCCCGAACCAATCCTTTGCAGCAAGCTAGATGAGGTGGGATAAAAGAGCTCACCGGATGTGATGCAAAAGTAGTGCACTTCAGAAGGTCTTGGATGCAGGCCTTGTCTGGTGAGCAGCATAGTATCCCCCCGCGTCCAAACTGACGAACCTCTGTTATCAGTAGAGAGTGGGGAGTGATCGCACGAAGTTCCGTTTGGATTGTCTTGGGGTTTTTCATGCGGATGAAACCACCGGTGGTCGGCACCAAAGCGACAGGAACGCTACGGGTTCCATTGCTGAGAAACAACTCCAGAGGAAGATCTTGAGGGGGAACAGAGGCTGACCAGAGGGCAGGCCTCTGGCCCGGAGAAGAAACAGACATGAAATAAGAAGAAGTTACACTTATCAATGCACTAAAACAAATGCGGAACAAGAGGTAGATCTAATAAAATAAAATAAAAGTAACCGCCGGCTACTTGAACGCAACCCTGAGGATGGAACAAGGAACGCAGCCGCAGGCACGAACGCAGTCGCTCCTTGCAAACGAAACGTTCTTCTGAAGTGTTGTTCGTTTTCTTCTACGTAACACCACGTGCGCCACGCTTGTGCACCTTAGCACTTGAGTAAAACCCACTACGAGGTTTCAGAATAGGCACCAATCATTCAGGCTCATTGCGAACAATATAACATTATTAAAATTTGTACATTGCTTAGGAGGTTGAGTCTTGGATATGTTCATAAAATACTATCAAATACATGATTGGGAATTGGTTAATTTACTAAATCACAAAACAATAAACGATAAATATTATCAGCCTTCTTTTCTTTACAAACTTACGACATCGCACATCTTCCGGTGTCTCAAATTTATTAAAGTGTTATAGACAGGGGAAAAATCCTATGTAACGTCTTAACAATGAAATGGTTAAAGCCTCGTCCCACTTTAGCGGGAAATTTCTCGAGCAGTAACTTGCAGCGTCCTCTATAGAATCCCGTACGATAAAGGAAAGTAGCACCACGTGAGAATACGAAGTAATAAAAAAAATAGTCTTGCTTCACACTAGGGGGGGGGGGGCAAGTGCGAAAAGAATGCTGTTCTGGGCTTCACTTTTTGCATCTCTGTGGTGTTCGTTTTCTTTCCATTGTATAGATTTCTCCTTTTTTTAATTAATGCATTGCTTAGTGATCTTCGGTGACTTTAACCGTATCTATCTATCTATCTATCTATCTATCTATCTATCTATCTATCTATCTATCTATCTATCTATCTATCTATCTATCTATCTATCTATCTATCTATCTATCTATCTATCTATCTATCTATCTATCTATCTATCTATCTATCTATCTATCTATCTATCTATCTATCTATCTATCTATCTATCTATCTATCTATCAAGCCATCTATGACTTTCAGCTCTTCTGGCCGTTTCGATAATGGTATCTGTACGAAAATTTGTTTGCCATAACAGGACTCTAGTAAGAGCATAACTGACTAGTCGTCACATGAAAATTATGATATTTTTGTCATTATTTTTTATTTACATGTGATGACTTTGCTCTCCTCCAGCGGTAGTTTTCTTCACATGGGATATTGAAAAACTGTTATGTAAGACGTAACTGCATGGCGAGTATAGATGACAGACTATAACGTTTAAATATTGATATTCATGTCATGTAAGTCACGACTATGCGCCACGCTCATGTTGCACTCACGGTCGTTTCGCTAGCTTCACATATGCGAAATTTGGTATTACGGGACGTCTATGGTTGACAGACGTCTTTGACTAGTGCAAACGTGATAATAATGAGATGTATGTCATGTAAGAGCATGACAATACACTACGCTCATGATGTCCTTGCAGCCATTTCACTAGCTTCACTTGCACCAAATTTCATATCATGTGACGTGAATAGACGACGAATGTAAATGACACGTCCAAACATCAGAGCCATGATATGCTTGACATGTAAAACATGACTACATGCTATGTTCATAGTATTTTATGAACGTTTCACTACCTCCAGATATACCAAATTTCGTTGCACTAACGTAAATAAAGACGAAGGTCAACAACACCTCCAAACATATTACCTTATGAATTCAAACCTTCCATTCAAGAAGTGAAATAATTTAAAAAGCAAAGCACCGTCCCATTCATGACCTTTCGCCCTAGGTGGGTTGTGCCAAGATGTTGAGGAACCCACCCACCAACCAATATTATTCATGATATGCGTGTCATGTAAAACATGACAACATGCTACGCTCATTGCTGTCTCATCACCCATCCATTAGCTTCAGATATACCGAATTCAGTATCACATGACTTCAATAAACGACGGAGGTAAATGACACATCCAAACATGATAAGTAAGATATGCGCGTCATATAAAACGTGAATACATGCTACGTTCATTTGATACCCATGACCCTCTTACTAGCTCCTTATATACAGAATATGGCATATCTGGACTTAAATGAAAGACGAAGGAAAATGACGCATGTAAACATTGTAATCATGATATGCACATCTTATAAAGCATGAATACATGCTACGCTCATAACGCGCTTGTGGGAATTCGCTAGCTTTACATATACCAGATTTAGTCATAACAGATGTGAAGAGATGACAAACCCTTATCGTAGGCACTAACATAATAACCTTTACATTGCAATCAAGTACGGCATAATATACGTCTGTGTCGTAACATTGTGCTGATTTTAGGTGGCATATACCCCTTCCTCATTCGTGCTTCGCATATCATCGTTCCCCACTGTACGTTGCATCTTTGGATCTGCAAAATTTTTACTGTATTTTTTCTTTCTTTATCTATATTCATTTCTTTCTCTCCTTTTATTTGTTTCTCCTCTCGTTATCAATCCATGCCGAATGCTTGGGCAAATATCGGCGCGTATTCGTTCATGATGATGGCGATTTTCTATTTATGACACACGGTATCCCTCACCTGCAAAAGCTCTGCTGTCACTTATTCGGCGGCACCAAATTCGCGTGTGACGCGCTCATCTAAACGCCAATCACTCTGCTAGCATGCCATTGGTATACCAATTCGAATGCACTCCACTTGCGAAAACGGTTATCCGGGGTATCGAGCAGGTGGCCTGCGGCCCGTGCTTGAAACCCTCCTGACCTTCTTCGCACTGCAAATTTCTTATTAGATATATTCTTGTTATGTGCCCTCATGACGGGTCTAAAGAAATATTTTCGTGAGGAACATGGTGTGGTCACAATGTGTTCAAGCATAACCGTGACAAAACTATCCATTGGGAATCATCATCCAGATTTTAGCCATGTTTGATACGGTTACCGCTATGTTCAAATCCCGGAACCAAAATCTCTTGAAAAAAAATCTAAAGAGTAATAGTTCGAGAAAAACTTTCGCTGGAAAGGCAATGTTTGCTGACACTTTCTGAATAAAACTCACCCCTCGCTATTTTCAACCTCCTCTAAAGGCCGGATGCTTGCGGGGTTAATTGCTTGACTAAGGCACACTGGGTGAGGTGAGTCTGAGACCCCTGCAGTAATGGAACTAAAGCTTAGTAGACGTTGTAATACTTTTATAACTGCTGTTAACATGATTAAAATATTTTAAACAATATACGTTAATGAAAAACTTAGGAATGTCCGGGGACATAATACAAAACTTGCGAGACAACAGCGTGTCTACCACGCCAGTGTCCGCTACTTTATGCAGATTCATGTGCCCTTCCTCACCGCACTTGTAGGCGCTTTGGTTATGGGCTCGTCACATCTCGGGTAGGCGTTGGGGCAACAAGGGCTCATGTGTCCTTCATGGTTCTGCTTAATGCATGCTCGGCTGCCCACTGATCTGCGCCGCTTGGAAAAGCTGACGCCCCGGTAAATGAATGGGAGCTCCTCCGTATCCATGATCGAGTCAGGGAAGCGGCCACCTCCAGTAACTGCGATGCCGTTGCTCCGAAAAGATACAGTGATGCCTGGACCTGCGCCTGTATTCCTTATTGTCGGAGTAGGAAGGCGAACAGGCACCAATTAGATAACGTCATCGATTGCGGTGCAAAATCCGGCACTCCTCTGCAGCCTGACCATAAAAACTTACCCAGACGCCACCGGGGGGTCACTGCCTGTGTCCTTGCCTTCCAGCGCCGCTGACGTGCTCGTCCGAAGATCTACTCAAGAGACTCCTCGCCATCATCACTGTAGAACGTTCTTGTTGATGTTGTTGTTTTCCTGTGCAAATGGCTCGTACCCAAATGAGGAAATTGGCCTGATTATAAGGTGAATCGGCCCTATACTTTCAGCAATGCGTCACTCCTACAAAATTTTGTAATTTAATTATTATTGGAAATTCCGATAGCAAGTTAGCAGAAAAAATTAAGAAAAAATAGTGAGACCGTTTTTTGCACGAAAATCGTTTAGTCGCAGTGATGTATTTCTGAACGGCTAATAAAACATCCCTGTGGCTTAAACCCAGTGTAGCGGCTCCAAATAAAAGATCAGGTTGTGATAATCGGAAGCCCTGTCTTTGAAAAGTTGGTGCTAGTATGCTTGGCCTGAATAAATCGAAACGGTGATATTGTGATAAAAAATGACTGCTCGTTTCCTTTTGATTACAGTAAATGCACATAGGGGAATTCAATATGCCTTATCTATGCAAGTAAATATCGAAGGAGGTAACGCGGCAACAAAATTTCGTGATGACCACTTCCATCATCCTTGAATTAGACAGTTCATTGCGCCAGGGAAATGACAAGTGGTTGTACTCCGCAGAAGCCGTCAGTGCAGGTTCTGATAAATTTTGCTGATTTTAAAGGTGCGAAAGTGCGCCACCGTATTGTGTACTGTATGAGGGAAATCGCAATGATGGGTGTCGAAAGCGATGCCTTCGCAAGAGAATCAGTTATATCGTTTAACAACAAACCTTTGTGTCCTCGTGCCAGAATAAATGAATACTTTGGAGATGACAGGAAGCCAATGATTCAAAAGTTTCAGTATGGGTGAGCGACCAGATGTGGACAGAGAATGGCACACTGATAATGAATCAGTTATTACTGCTACGACTATAATGGAAGTATTTACCTTTCGTAAAGCAACCATTATTGCTATAAATTCAGCCAGAAAGACAGGAACAAAATCTGGTAAGCGAAGTGAAAATGACCAATCAAGTACGGGGCAATATATTCCAACACCTGATTTTTCATCTGATTCAGATACTTCCGTTGCTATAATGACATTTGTTGGCAGAGTTCTTAAATGGTTCGGCAACAAATAATTTAAAATGCCTCTATGTAATAGGTTAGCGTGAGTTGGGAAGATATCATGGTAAACAATTTCTGGAGAAATTTGTTGCTCAGTTAAAGGAATCAGATCACGAACTTTTACATTCAAAGGCTCAAGTAACGATTGAACAAATACTTTTTGTGGTTTGTGAAATCTGGACCAATGCACGGAGAAGAATAGGTCAGGATTGGAAATAAAAATAATTTGTTCAGGGTTAAACGGTGATTCATACAGTCAGTCGTAAAAAGGTCTGCACAGTAAGAATGTAAAGCGACGTAATAGGGTTGGTATTCGTGCTTCAAGGTACAACACTGCATTTGCAGTATACATTGGAAGTCCTAAGCAGACCCGTAAAGCCTCTATTTCCAATAGAACGAGTGGCCGAAATATGTAGGCTGGCGCACCAGAAAAAAGAACGCAGCCAAACTCTAACACAGGTCGGACATACATTTTATATATAATCCAAAGTGCTTTCCTTCTCATACCTGATCTACAATTGCTCAACCTCCGCAATACACCCATCGCGTGTACTGCTTTTCTCGTGATGTATTCAATGTGAGGGCGCCAATTTAGATGTTCATTATACATAACGCCAAGATATTTCAATAATTGTACTTGTGGGATATCTTAAGGCTTGTAATTAATAGATATGTGCACGGGATCTTTTATAGGAAAAACGAGAATAGCACATTTATAGGTATTCAGGTTCAACAGCGATCCATCCAGCCAATGTTCTATTTTATTTAGATATGATTGCAAGATAGTGTAAAGACAGTGGAAGTCATGTGCCATAGTAAAGAAAGCAATGTCATCGGCATAAACCTAGGTTTTCACATCTGGCTGAACGGGGATGGTACTAAGCAATAGTTCTTCTGAAGCTTTGCTCGTTTTCTTCTACGGAACACCGCGTGCGCCTTGCTCTTTTGCCCCTTACTCTTGAGTGAAACCCACTACGAGAATTCAGGATAGGCACAATTCATTCAGGTTGATTGCGAACAATATATTAATAATTGATGATTGATATGTGGGGTTTAACGTTCCAAAGCCACCATAAGATTATGAGAGACGCCGTATTGGAGGGCTCCGAAAATTTCGACAATCTGGAGTTCTTTAACTTGCACCCAAATCTGAGCATGCAGGCCTACTACAAAATTTTTGCCTCCATCGAAAATGCAGCCGCCGCAGCCGAGATAGAACAATATAATAATAATAATAATAATAATAATAATAATAATAATAATAATAATAATAATAATAATAATAATATTAATAATAAAAATAATACATTCCTTAGGCGGTTGAATCTTGGATATGCTTTCATCAAATACTATCACATACATAATTGTGAATTAGTTGTTGTACTAAAGCACAAAATAAATAAACGAGAACTATTATCAGGCTTCCTTTAACCACATAGGACATTGCAGAACTTCCTGTGGCTCAAATTTAGTGAAGCGTTATCGAAAGGGGAAAACTTTTATGTAACGTCTTAACAATGCAACGGTTAAAGCCTCGTCCACCGTTAGCGAACAATTTTCCGAGCAATAACATTTCGCGTCCTTTATAGAATCCCGCACGATAAAGAAAAAATGCAGGAGATGAGAATACGAAGTTATAGATAAAAAATGGAATGCTTCGCACTAAGGGTGGCAAGCGCGAAAAGAAAGTGGTTTTGGGCTTCCTTTTTTGGCATCTCTGCGGTGTTCTTTTTATTTTCACTTTATACTTTTCCGCTTTTTTAAATGCGAAGCAATTTTTAGGGAACTTCAGAGACGTTGACCGTATCTGTCTGTCTGTCTGTCTGTCTGTCTGTCTGTCTGTCTGTCTGTCTGTCTGTCTGTCTGTCTGTCTGTCTGTCTGTCTGTCTGTCTGTCTGTCTGTCTGTCTGTCTGTCTGTCTGTCTGTCTGTCTGTCTGTCTCTCTGTCTGTCTAGCCACATACGTCTTTTAGCTCTCCTGGGCGTTTCGATAATGGTATTTATACCAAAATTTGTAAGCCATAATATGACTCTCGTAAGAGCATAACTGACTAGTCAAGACCTGAATATCGGGACATGCTTGTCATTAATATTATAATAAACATGCCATGACCTTGCTGTTTCTCGGTAGTTTTGTTCACATGACATGTTTAAAAAACTGGTATGTATGACATGACTGCATGGCGAGTATAGATGACAGACCCTAACACTGAAATCGGGACATGCATGTCATGAAAGTCCCTACTCATTCTAAGGCGAAATTACCCGAGAGAGGAGTAACGGAGCCCAACAGCAACAATTGGGAAGGCCAATATGGTGGACGAGAAGACAACAGGCCTATGGGATATATATTTCAGTCAAACTCAGGGCAGAAAACAGCGCTGGCGTCTAGGGCAAGTAAGTTATCATTGTTTATTCTATTCTACTTGTCGCGTGTGCGATACGGATCGCGCTCGCCGGCAACGGGCTTGGTCGTGCTCTATATCGCACGCACGAAATGCATCGTGAAGGTCAGCTTCGGTGTCTGCAGTACGCCTGTGCTTTGCGACCGCCCGGAAATCGGCCATGTAAAGGGTAGGAAAATCTTGATGGTGGCACGTACGGCAGGTATCTCTTTAAGGTAGCTGGCACCTCGCCGTCATCCGCATAGCTGATCTTCGCCAGTGAGGAGACGCATTTGGAGATTTATTTACATTATTGAAGAAGGAAAGGAAATGTACAGGGATCGAGAAGATTCCGCATTATGTACAACAGAGGTTCATCTGATGATTTCGTACAAAATTCCGCTCAAAATTCAGTTCACATGATTCAGCAAGATTCAGTTTTGTTTGCAAAAAAAGCTTCGGCTTTTAAAGCCCGCCGTCACCGCCATCCAAAGGAGGCGCTGATCACATTTTGCCACAGAGCAGGGGACGAAGTCTTAGTAGTCTATCTACCAGAAAGGGTGCAGATATTGCACCACTCGGCTGGGCGAAACGGTCCAATGGTAACAAGAAATCACCACAAAAACACGCACCTGGCCCACGCCTTGAAGGCACCGCAGGGCGAGGAGGTAGAGTCCGGGGAGGGAAAGTGGCGCTACTTTGGGGAGATGGCCGCTAACTCGGCGGTCAACAGCGGTCCACGCTACTATCAGCTTCAAGCAGTCCCAACGCACAATTCCGGTGAACCGTCTCTTCGACGCGCTCCCACGTTTTTGGGCTCTCCGTGCGCCAAGATGGCCTCGCGTAGTTGACAAAAGCCGAGTCCTAAGGAGGGCCGCCACCATGGCACCGTTCCTCCGCTGTACGAGCCCGTTCAACAAAAGGCTTGTTTCGCGAAGCTTCCGTTGAGGCCCGAATGTTTCCTGGAACATCTACTAGACAGCGTCTTGTAGACTAGGTACCGATGGGGTTAAAAGCCTCCCCAGTAGACCGCCTTACGCACACTGGCGTCTGCCCAGACGAATTGCCGGGCGAAACGCAACAGCCGCCATTGCCATCGGCCTCCCGTACGCTCGCTCATCGAGTGCTCGCCTGTCTTCGCCGCCGTGATGAGCTCCGGGCTGACGATAATGGGCTGAGACCTCGTCGCTGTGTTGGGAGTTGTCGAAAACACGTTGCGAGTTCTCGTACAGAGCTTGGTTGTAGAATGTAGCGCGCTGTAAGTATATCAGCACGGGCTGGTGGGGCTTTCGCTAGCGTCGAAACTCACTGAAAATTGGTCGCCGTTACAGATGGCTTTCCCATCAGTCGGTCGCAAGCAGCTCGGTGCCTTCCGTTGGTCGCGGCGGCGGACTCGCGTTTGCGCGCTGCACTCGCTCGGAACTGTGGAAAAGGGCCACATTACCATCGATTTCTTCGGCGCTAGCTACAAACCTGCTCGGCGCTGTTCGTGATGGCGGCCAAGCGTACGCTCGCTCTCCTGTTCGAAGTTCGCTGGCGGCAGACACTCCGCGTGCAGCGCCGTGTTTGGGCTCGCGTTCGGTCGCTCGAGCTGAACGACGTCGCTCACTTAGGACTCGCCGACTTGTTAGCGGTACTGTGGTTCGCGGAGTCATGGCTGCGGCCGCCGCTTCTTAGCTGTTGCGCTACGGGGATCGAAATGAGTCTTTGACAATGTGACACCACGAAGAAATTACTAGCATGTCATATCTCACGTATGTTTTCATTTCACCTTGCACCTAGTTCTCATATGCATTTGTATTCATCCTCTGTCATGTGTCACTTACTATTTTACATACAAATTGTGCAGCCGTAGACACACGCTGTGCTGAAGACTGTGTGCGCTGACGTCTGCGATGCCTGTCATCCATCTCTTTCGTCAGAGCAGCTTCAGAAGGACTGTGCGAGATGTGAAGGTAAAGTTGTTTGTGTGTCATATTTTAACGCTTGTTTTTATATTAACGTGCACGTACTTGTCATATGGGTTCATCTTCATCTTCTGTCACGTGTGTCTAAGAACTTTTACTCTATTATTGTACGTGCAGCCGTGGGAACACAACAGGCAGAAGGCTGCGTGCGCTGGCGTCTGCAATGCCTGTCATCTAGCGCTTCCGTCGAAGGAACTCCACAAGGAGTGAACAAGACGCTACAAGACAGGACTTGTACACTTCACCATAATATCACTTAGCAAAATGGAGAAACTTCATGTTTATGTAGAAAAATAAAAGATTTCGATGTCTAATTTTTGTCTTTCGTTGTTTCCGTGACTGCGAAAGCAGTTACACATAGGTGGCTAACTACTTTTTGGCGTGTTCTTTTCTGGGGAATTTGTTGCTCACTGCACAGAAAAGCAGGCGAAAAAAGTTTTGGGCCTGGCGGAAAATAAACAAAAAATAATGTTTGAACTGGGGACAAAAAGTTCATCCGATAGGAGTATTTGAGCCGATCAACCGTTCGTCCGGCAAGGTGCAACTGTGAGGACTAACAGTCGCCCGGTAAGGTGGAAATATGGGGATTAACAGTTGCTCTATAAGGTGCAAATGTAGAGACTAAATGATAGTCCTTTGAGGTGAATTGTGGGACAAACGGTTACTCACTAAGATGTAAGTGTGAGGACTAAACGTTAGTCCCTTGAGCTCGTCTGTGGGGACTAACTGTTAGACGCAGTGCCGTTAGTCCTAAAAGGGGCTAATGGTTGTGGCAGCCCCATTAGTCCCCCAAAAGACGAACTACACACCCCTTTAACACCCTTTTGCCTTAGAGTGTACGCGCCACACTCATGGTGCACTCGCGGTCATTTCGCTAGCTTCACATATGCCGAACTTGGCATTACAGGACTTCAATGGCGAACGAAGGTCTTTGTCTTGTACCAACGTGATAATCATGACATCTATGTCATAGAAGAGCATGAGAATTAATTACGCTCATGATGGGCTTGCAGCCGTTTTGCTAGCTTCACTTACACCAAATTTCGTATCACGTGACGTGAATAAATGACGAAGGTAAATGACAGGTCCAAACATGATAAGTAAGATATGTGCGTCATGTAAAACATGAATACATGCTACGTTCATTGCATACCTATGACCCTCTTACTAGCTTCACATATACTGAATATGGCATATCTGGACTTTAATGAAAGACGAAGGAAAACGACGCGTCGAAACATAGTAATCATGGTATGCGCATCTTATAAAACATGACTACATGGTACGCTCATAGTGCGCTTGCGGACGTTCGCCAGCTTCACATATACCAGATTTAGTAATTCCAGACGTGATGAGATGGCAAACCCTTATCGTAGGCATTTACATAATAATCTTTACATGGAAATATGTACGAATAATATACATTCTTGTCATAACGTTGTGCTGATTTTAGGGGACATATACTTCTTGCTCATTCGTGCTTCGCATATCATGGATTCCCACTGTACGTGGGATGTGCAAATGTTTACTCTATTTTTTCTTTTGTTATCTATATTCATTTCTTTCTCTGCTTTTATTTATTTCTTCTCTCGTTATCAATTCGTTCAGAATGCCTGGGCAAGTATTAGCGCGTGTATGTTCATGATGATGGCGCTTTTCTATCTGCGACACACGGTAAACCTCGCCTGTAACAGCACTGCTGTAATCTATTTGGCGGCACCGAATTTGCGTGTGACGCGATCTGCTAAACGCCAATCGCTCTGCTAGCATGCAATTGATATATAAATTTGAATCTACTCCACTTGCACACACGTTCAACTGTAGTCTCAAACAGGTGGCCTACAGCCCGTGTTTTAAACCCTCCTGACCATCTTCACACTACAACTTTTCGTACTAGATAGTTTGTGTGATACACCCACCTAACGGGCCTAAAGAAATATTTTCATGAGGAACATCATTAGTCACAATGTGTTCAAGCATTACCGTGACAAAAATATTATTTGAAAATCGGCATCCAGATTTTAGTCATTCTGTATTTGGGTATCGTCATGTTCGAATCCCTGAACCAAATTCTCTTAAAAAAATCTCAACACTAATAGTTATGAGAAAACTTTCTCTCAAACGGCAATGTTTTGTTAAGCTTTCTTAATAACACTCACTTCTCCTTCTTTTGAACGTTCATTAAAGTCCAGGTGCTTGCGGTGGTAATTGCGGAAACTGTGGCCCATTGGGTGAGGTGAGTCTCGGACTCCTCCGGTAAAGGAACACAAGCTTAGTAGGCATTGTTATACTTTTATATCTGCTGTTAACAAGAATAAAATATTTTAAACAAACTACGTTAATGGAAAACATAAAAATGTCTGAGGACTTCACAGAAACCGTGCGAGACAACAGCGTGTCTCCCACTCCAGTGTTCGCTTCTTTATGGAGATTCATGTGCCCTTCCTCGCCGCACTTGAAGGCGCTTCCGTTGTTGGCTCGTGACATCTCGAGTAGGCTTTAGGGCAACGTGGGCTCACGTGTCCTCGATGGTTGTGCTGGATGTGTGCTCGGCTGTCTACTGATCTGCGCCGCTTGGAAAAGTGGATGCCCCGGTAGATGTAATGGAGCTCCTCCGTATCCATGATCGAGTCAGGGCCGCAGTCACCTCCAGTAACCATGACGCCGTTGCTCCGAAAAGATACAAATGTGCCAAAACCTGCGCCAGTGTTCTCTATTGTCAGAGTAGGGACGCGTACAGGCACCCATTAGATAACGTCATAGATTGCGGTGCTAAATCCGGCACTCCTCTGCAGCCTGACTATAGATACTTACCCGGACGCCACTGGGGCATCACTCCCTGCGTCCATGCCTTCTACCGCCGCTGGCGTACTCGTTCGAGGGACCTGATTATGATGATGATGATGATAATGATGATGATCCTTATTATTTTGGCACACACCCACAAAGGGGGATCGGCCAAGAACTTACTCAAGAGACTCCTTGTTCTTCTCTTCATCTCATGGCTCTTACTCAATGCAGGAGCTTGGCCAAGTGTTAGGTGAATTAGTTTTTTTTTCTTCGCAATAATACTAGTATATGCTAGAGATGGGTTTCACAACGAATAATTACTGAATAAGGATATTTAAACGTTTAAAGGAATGAAAAGTTTAGCTCTAGATTCTTTTAGTCTGATCGATAAATTTCTCTATTGCGTGTTAAACATCCCTGTGACTGTAGCCCTGAGTAGAGTCGCCGAGTGATAGAACAACCGGTTCGGATATTTTCAGACCCAAATTTTGAAGAGTTAGTGCTATGAATTTTCTTCTCAATGACGTATAGCGGTGACAGGATAGAAAGTAATGACTGTTTGCTTTCTCCTCCTGACAGAAGATACTCAGAGGAGACAACGCTTGACATGCTCTATGCAGGTAAAACTTGAGGGAGGTAACCCGGCACCAAAGTTTGGTTATGGCCAGTCCCATTAATCTCGACCACGATAACTCACTTCTGCGGGGAAATAATTGGTGATTATACTCTGGAGAAGCTGTCAAGACAGGGTCTGATAAGCATTTTCTGAACGTTAAGGTGCGGAGTCGTGCTATTGTAATGTATGTTGTCAGTGGGACAACCGGAGTGATTGGCATCAAAAGCACCACTTTTGCTAAAGAATCAGCGCCTTCGTTTAAAACGAAACGCTTGTGTCCAGGTAGTAAAATAAAGTGGAGACATTGTAGGTGCGCGGGAGCTAGTGTTCTGAAAAACTTTAAAGAGGCGTTTCACCAGATGCAGAGAGAAAAGAACACACAGATATTGAGGTATTGATGATAGCTACTACTGTATTTAAACTGGGTAACTTTTGGAGAGCTAACATTTGGCCACAAATTCAGCTAGAAAAACTGGGCTAATATTCGACAGTCGTAAGGAAAAAGACCAATCAATTTGAGGGCAGAATATTCCTATGCCAGCTTTTTTCCTCAGTTTGCGATGCATCGTTTGCAATAACCAAATTCGTCGGCCGATCAATTAGATGCTCTTGTAATAGTCCTTTTAAAAGTTCGTGAGGGAGTAGGTTTGCGTGGTTTTGAAAAATATTGTGGTAGAATTTGTCTGTAAATTTATGTTCTATGGTAGAAGGACGCACATCACGAGTTTGTACATTCAGGGAATCGAGTAATCTTTTTGCAAATATAATTTGTGGCTTGTGGAATCAAGGCAGTGCTCATAGAAAATTATATTGGGATTGGAGATGAAACAGATTTCAGTATGGTTAGACAGTGTTTCGTACAACCGTAATAAAGTCTGCACCATAAGTAGGTTAAATTGCATTAACAGGGATGGTGTTCTTGCTTTCAGGTATAATACTGGATTTGCAACATATTTTGGAAGGCCTAAGTACAGTCGTAAAGGTTCTCGCTTTTATAGGACTAGTGGCTGAAGCTGGTATGCTGGCACACCGGAAAAAAAAAGAACCCAGCCATATTCCAATACTGGTCGTATGTACACTTTGTAGACCATTAAAAGTGCCTTTCTTCTCATACCCGATCTGCGGGCTGCTCAGCCTGCGCAATACACCCATTACGCATGCTCCTTTTGTTGTGATGTATTTAATATAAGCTTGCCAGTTTAGTTCTTCCTTATATATTACTCCGAGGTATTTTAACAATTCGACTTGCGGAATATCCTGCAGCTTGTAAGTCAGAGATAATCTCAGCGGATCGTTAACCGGAAAAACCAGAATAGCACACTTATAGGTATTAAAGCTTAACTGCAGTCCATCTTGCCACTTCTTCAGTTCACTCAAGCACGACTGTAAAGTTTCGTAAAGGCGATGTGTGTCAGCATACATCGCCCAAGCATTCGGCATGGATTGATAACGTGAGAAGAAACAAATAATAGGAGAGAAATAAATGAATATAGATAAAGAAAGAAATAAATACAGTAAAAATTTTGTAGATCCAAAGATCCAACGTACATTGGAGAACGATGATATGCGAAGCACGAATGAGGAAGGGGCATATGTCACCTAAAATCAGCACAATGTTACGACACAGACGTGTATTATGCCGTACTTGATTGCAATGTGAAGGTTATTATGTTAGTGCCTACGATAAGGGTTTGCCATCTCTTCACGTCTGTTATTACTAAATCAGGTTCATGTGAAGCTAGCGAACTCCCACAAGCGCGTTATGAGCGTAGCATGTAGTCATGCTTTATAAGATGTCCATATCATGATTACAATGTTTCGACGCGTCGTTTTCCTTCGTCTTTCATTAAAGTCCAGATATGCCATATTCAGCATATAAGGAGCTAGTAAGAGGGTCATGGGTATGAAATGAACGTAGCATGCATTCACGTTTTATATGACGCACATATCTTACTTATCATGTTTGGATGTGTCATTTACCTTCGTCGTTGATTGAAGTCATGTGATACCGAATTCGGTATATCTGAAGCTAATGAATGGGCCATGAGAAAGCAATGAGCGTAGCATGTTGTCATGTTTTACATGACACGCATATATTGAATAATATTGTTTGGTTGGTGGGTTCCTCAACATCTTGGCACAACCCACCTAGGGCGAAAGGTCATGAATGGGACGGTGCTTTGCTTTTTAAATTATTTCACTTCTTGAATGGAAGGTTTGAATTCATAAGGTAATATGTTTGGAGGTGTTGTTGACCTTCGTCTTTATTTACGTTAGTGCAACGAAATTTGGTATATCTGGAGGTAGTGAAACGTTCATAAAATACTATGAACATAGCATGTAGTCATGTTTTACATGTCACGTATATCATGACTCTCGTGTTTGGACGTGTCATTTACCTTCGTCGTCTATTCACGTCACATGATATGAAATTTGGTGTAAGTAGAGCTAGTGAAATGGCTGCAAGGACATCATGAGCCTAGTGTGTTGTCATGCTCTTACATGACATAGATCTCATGATTATCACGTTTGCACTAGTCAAAGACGTTCGTCAACTATAGACGTCCCGTAATACCAAATTTCGTATATGTGAAGCTAGCGGAACGTCCGTGAGCGCAACATGAGCGTGGCGCATAGTCGTGACACACATGACATGCATGTCATTATTTCAACATTAAAATCGGTCATCTATACTCGCCATGCAGCTACGTCTTACATACCAGTTTTTCAAAATCTCATGTGAAGAAAACTACCGCAAGAGAAGAGCAAAGTCATGACATGTATATAAAAATAATGACAAAAATATCAGAATTTTCATGTGATGACTAGTTAGTTATGCTCTTACTAGAGTCCTGTTATGGAAAATAAATTTTCGTATAGATGCCATTATCGAAACGGCCAGAATAGCCGAAAGTCATAGGTGGCTTAATAGATAAATAGTTAGGCAGAGAGACAGATGGATATATGGATGGATGGATAGATAGATATATAGATAGATAGATAGAAAGATAGATAGATAGATAGATAAATACGGTCGAAGTCACCGAAGATCACTAAGCAATGCATTAATTAAAAAAAGCAGAAGTGTATACAATGGAAAGAAAAGGAACACCACAGAGATTCAAAAAATGAAGCCCAGAACCGCATTCTTTTCGCACTTGCCCCCCCTAGTGTGAAGCAAGCCTTTTTTTAAATATTACTTCGTAATCTCACGTGGCGCTACTTTCCTTTATCGTACGGGATTCTACAGAGGACGCTGGAAGTTACTGCTCGATGAATTTCCAGCTAATGTTGGACGAGGCTTTAACCGTTCAATTGTTAAGACGTTACATGGGATTTTTACCCTTTCTATAACACTTTATTAAGTTTGAGACACCGGAAGTTGTGCAATGTCATAAGTGTGTAAAAAAAGAAAGGCTGATAATAATTCTCGTTTATAGTTTTGTGATTCAGTACATTAACCAAGTCCTAATCATGTATTTGATAGTATTTCATGAACGACATATCCAAGATTCAACCTCCTAAGCAATGTACAGTTTTTATTTATGTTATATTGTTCACAATGAGCCTGAATGAATGGTGCCATTTCTGAAACCTCGTAGCGGGTTTTACTCAAGGGCTGAGGTGCACCATAGCGTGGCGCACGTGGTGTTACGTAGAAGAAAACGAACAACGCTTCAGAAGAACGTTCGATAGTGTTGATGGCGAGAAGTCTCTTGAGTAGGTCCTTTGATCGAGCTCGTCAGAAGCGGTGGAAGGCAAGGACACAGGCAGTGATCCCCCGGTGGCGTCTTGGTAAGTACTTATGGTCAGGCTGCAGAGGAGTGCCGGATTTAGCACCGCAATTCATGACGTTATCTGATGAGTGCATGTACGCGTCCTAAATCTGACCGTAAGAAATACAGATGCAGGTTGGGGCACCATTGTATCTTTTTGGAGCAACGGCGTCGTGGTTACTGGAGTTGACCGCTGCCCTGACGCGATCATGGATACGGAGGAGAACCCATTCATCTACCGGGGCGTCCACTTTTTCAAGCGGCGTATATCAGTGGACAGCCGAGCATGCATTCAGCAGTACCATGAAGGACACATGCGCCCATGGTGCTCCAACGCCTACTCGAGATGTGACGAGCCCATAACCAAAGCGCCTACACGTGCGGTGAGGAAGGGCACATGAATCTGCATAAAGTGGCGGACACTGACGTGGGAGACACGCTGTTGTCTCACAAGTTTTCTATTTTGTCCCCGGACATTCTTATGTTTTCCATAAATGTATATTGTTTAAAATACTTTGATGTTGTTAACAGCAGACATAAAAGTATTACAACGTCTACTAAGCTTGTGTTCTATTACTGCAGGGGTCTCAGACTCACCTCACCCAGTGTGCCTTAGTCACGCAATTAACCCCGCAAGCACCCGCCCTTTAGAGGAGGTTGAAAATAGCGAGGGGCGAGTTTTATTCAGAAAGTGTCAGCAAACATTGCCTTTTCAGCAAAAGTTTTTCTCAAACTATTACTCTTGAGATTTTGTTCAAGAGATTTTGGTTCCGGGATTTGAACATAGCGGTAAGCGTATCAAACATGGCTAAAATCTGGATGATGATTCCCAATTGATAGTTTTGTCACGATTATGCTTGAACACATTTGACCACACGATGTTCCTCACGAAAATATTCCTTAGACCCGTCGTGAGGGCGCATAACAAGAATATATCTAATAAGAAATCTTGCAGTGCGAAGAAGGTCAGAAGGGTTTCAAGTACGGTCCGCAGGCCACCTGCTTGATACCCCAGATAACCGTTTTCGCAAGTGGAATGCATTTGAATTGGTGTAGCAATTGCATGCTAGCAGAGTGATTGGCGTTTAGATGAGCGCGTCACATGCGAATTCGGTGCCGCCAAATAAGTTACAGCAGAGCTGTTGCAGGTGAGGGATACCGTGTGTCATAAATAGAAAATCACCATCATCATGAACGGACACGCGTCGATATTCGCCCAAGCATTCGGCATGGATTTATAAATAGAGAAGAAAAAAATAAAAGGAGAGAAAGAAATGAATATAGATAAAGAAAGAAAAAAATACAGTAAAAATTTTGCAGATCCAGAGATCCAACATACAGTGGGGAACGATGATATGCGAAGCACGAATGTGGAAGGGGTATATGTCACCTAAAATCAGCACAATGTTACGACACAGACGTATATTATGCCGCACTTGATTGCAATGTAAAGGTGATTATGTTAGTGCCTACGATAAGGGTTCGCCATCTCTTCGCGTCTGTTATTACTAAATCTTGTATATGTGAAGCTAGCGAACTCCCACAAGCGCGTTACGAGCGTAGCATGTAGTCATGATTTATAAGATATGCATATCATGATTACAATGTTTCGACGCGTCGTTTTCCTTCGCCTTTCATTAAAGTCCAGATATGCCATATTCAGTTTATATGGAGCTAGTAAGAGAGTCATGGGTATGAAATGAACATAGCATGTATTCACGTTTTATATGACGCGCATATCTTACTTATCATGTTTGGATGTGTCATTTACCTTCGTTGTTTGTTGAAGTCATGTGATACCGAATTCGGTATATCTTAAGCTAATGAATGGGCCATGAGAAAGCAATGAGCGTAGCATGTTGTCATGTTTTAAAAACATGACACGCATATCATGAGTAATATTGGTTGGTTAGTGGTTTCCCCAACATCTTGGCACAACCCACCTAAGGGGAAAGGCCATGAATGGTACGGTGCCTTGCTTTTTCAATTATTTCACTTCATTGAAGGAAAGGTTGAATTCATTAGGTAATATATTTGGACGTGTCATTGACCTTCGTCTTTATTCACGTCAGTGAAACCAAATTCGGTAAATCTGGATGTAATGAAACGTTCATAAATATACTAGAACATAGCATGTAGTCATGTTTTACATGTCACGTATATCATGACTCTCATGTTTGGACGTGTCATTTACCTTCTTCGTCTATTCACGTCACATGATATGAAATTTGGTGTAAGTGGAGCTAGTGAAATGGCTGCAAGGACATCATGAGCGTAGTGTGTTGTCATGCTCTTACATGGCATACATCTCATGATTATCACGTTTGCACTCGTCAAAGACGTCCGTCAACCATAGACGTCCCGTAATACCAAATTTCGCATATGTGAAGCTAGCGAAACGACCGTGAGTGCAACATGAGCGCGGCGCATAGTCGTGACTTACAAGACATGCATGTCATTATTTAAACGTTAGAGTCGGTCATCTATACTCGCCATGCAGTTACGTCTTACATAACACTTTTTCAATCTCTCATGTGAAGAAAACTACCGCAAGAGAAGACCAAAGTCGTGACATGTAAATAAAAAAATAATGACAAAAATGCCACAATTTTCGTGTGATAACTAGTCAGTTATGCTCTTACTAGAGTCCTGTTATGGCAAAAAAAAATTCTTATAGATACCTTTATCGAAACGGCCAGAAGAGCTTAAAGTCATAGGTGGCTTGATAGATAATTAGTTAGGTAGATAGACAGATGGATAGATGGATGAATGGATGGATAGATAGATAGATAGATAGATATACAGACAGACAGATAGATAGATAGATAGATAGATAGATAGATAGATAGATAGATAGATAGATAGATAGATAGATAGATAGATAGATACGGTCAAAGTCACCGAAGATCACTCAGCAATGCTTTAATTAAAAAAAGCAGAAATGTATACAATGGAAAGAAAACGAACACCACAGAGATGCAAAAAATGAAGCCCAGAACCGCATTCTTTTCGCACTTGCCCCCCCTAGTGGGAAGCAATCCTTTTTTTAATTATTACTTCGTAATCTCACCTGGTTCTACTTTCCTTTATCGTACGGGATTCTATAGAGGACGCTTGAAGTTACAGCTCAGAAAATTTCCCGCTAAATTTGGACGAGGCTTTAACAGTTCCATTGTTAAGACGTTACAAAGGATTTTTCCCCTTTCTGTAACACTTTAATAAATTTGAGACACCGGAAGTTGTGCCATGTCATAAGTGTGTAAAGAAAGAAAGCCTGATAATAATTCTCGTTTAATGTTTTGTGATTTAGTACATTAACCAATTCCCAATCATGTATTTGATAGTATTTCATGAACGACATATTCAAGATTCAACCTCCGGGAACGCTCGAACACGCAAGTAGCTGGTCGTGCTTGCTTTAGGGTTTTGGCCTAAGTTTGTGTAGTGGCTGTGGTTTCTTTGTCTTTATTAGGTGTTTATATAGTGCTTTTACAGCTAAGTAAGCGATTTTAGCGCTAGAAACAGCTCTTAGATGCCGTTTTCTTCACCTGGACCAGGGGCTTGCCTCTGGTCTGCTTCACCTCCGCCACAGGAAATACCATTGGATCAGTTTCTGCGCAACGGCATTCCCGCAGTTCCTGTGGCCCTCGTCCCTAGCAATGACGGCTTCATTCGGATGAAGAATCCGAAAGTGGTCCAGGTGAAGCTTAGAGCTGCGACGTCTCACTTTCACAGCATCACAGAGGTCCGCCAGTTTGGCAGAGGTGGTATTCTATGTTTTTCATCTGATCAGCTCTGTGTCCAAGACCTATTGAAGTGCTCGAGTTTCGCGACCAATCCGGTGAGCGCCTTTATTCCCCCGCATCTGGCATGTGTGAAAGGTATAGTTCGCGGTGTTGATGTTAACTTGACCCCGTCTGAGGTATTAGAGATGTTTGCCGTGACTGGTGCTATCTCCGTTTATAGGTGTGCACGACTGGTAAAGAAGCAGAAGACGCCGACTGAGTCGGTAATTGGAACCTTTGCTGGAGCGAATCTCCCAAGCAAAATCAAGGCATGGCCACTAATATACAGAGTGGAACCGCTATCACCGCAACCACTCCAGTGTACGAAGTGCTGGCGATATATTGTCACACTATTAAATGATGCAGGTCAGAACTCAGATGCCGAGTGTGTGGTGACAACCACGAAACAAATTACTGCAAAGCTAAAAAAGGGAAATGTTGTCTCTGCAACGAACAACACTGTGCAGATAGTCCTGACTGCTCAGCTAAGGCTCGAGAAATGCAAATTCTTGAAATTATAGGGCGTAGGCGCTGTTCTCGGCGAAAAGCCCTAGCGGAAATACAGGATAGAACCAAGGGGTATGCCAGTGTTGCAGCACGACATCTCTCGGAAATAAATGGGTCGATTTCCTTGAATATAGCGGAGGCCATAAAAAAGGCTCAAGAAAAAGCCATGGAATGACTGACTTCTAACTTTGCGATTCTCTATCACAAATTTTGGCTAACCAGATAGATGACTCGCATATTTGGTACAACGGGAGAGTCAGGCCTAGTATCTCAACATGTTGAGAGTTCACGACCAATAGCTGGCGGTAAATCTGAAACTACGCCATCGTATTAACCGCCCGCCGGAGCCTCTGCAATAGGCGTCCACAGCCAAAATGAGGAATTTGAAACCACACCATCGTATTCTCCGTCTGCAGTACCATCTGCAGTAGATATACAGAATCTAAGTGAGGACAAAGCTGCATATACAATAGATTCCGATGACATGGATTCGGACCCTAGGTCCCTGAAGCGATCTAGATATCCTGTGTCAAGGAAAACTAACTCACCGAAACAAACAAAGGACAAAAAGTATCTGAAAGAAAAGGAGAGCCTTTCAAAGAAGGATTTCTTGAAAGAAAGCATTCTAGAGAAAGCTATAGTGGAAGCAGCTCTTTCGAAACCATAGGGTCACTTAAGATTCTCCATTGGAATTGCCGATCAATTCATTCTGCATCTACGCATTTGGTATACTTGACTTCTAAATTCGCTCCTGATATTATAGCATTGCAAGAGACATGTCTATCTGTACATAATTTGTTACATTTAAAACCCTTCCGATCTTTTCAACTAGACCGTCCATCGAGAGGTGGGGGTCTAGCTCTCTTTATTAATAATAGAATTAGTATGAAAGTAAATGCTCATACAAACATATGTCGCCAGAATGCGAAATTTTGGCAGTAGACATTACACTGCCCAACTGCACTCCTTTCACTTTAGTTAATATGTATTTTCCGGATGGAGTTCAAGACACACGAAGTTTGGATCTAGCTACAAAATCGTGGTGCAAAGACAAAGTTTTAGTTGGAGACCATGATTCCCACCACACGAGTTGGGGTTTTAGAACTGATCTGAGTGGGAAACGCTTCTGGGAGTGGACAATGGCTAATGCCCTGACGTGCCTCAACGTCAGAACCCCCGCATTTATTCGTAATCACTCCAGGTCGGCCCTAGATTTAAGTTTTGTCAGTTCAGCCATTACTACTTTTTCTTGGAAAGCGCTGGACTGTGGCACCAGCAGTGACCACTTACCGATAAGTTTTGAAATTTCTTGCCAGATAAATCCATCTTGTTCAAATGTAAGAGTATTTGTGAATTACACTAAATTTAAGAATGATCTGAAGTCAGCATTAGCTTGTCACTCGGAAGAGAGCGATGATAAAAAAGCACTGAAAATAAACGCAGTCATTAAAAGATCCTACAAAAGAGCCGAATTTACTGCTGAATCCACAAAAACAGTATATAGCCGTTGGTGGAATGATGAATGTACAAGAGAGCCCCGACGACGTCAGGCAGCTTAGAAGCAGCTCTTACATAATCAATCCCCCCAAAACTGGGCCGATTGTAAATTCATTGCTGCGGAATTTAAAAGAATGGTAGCTCAAGCTAAACAAGAATATGACAGAAGACATTATGAATACCTGTCGAAGCCTAAACATATGAAAGCACTGTTCCGATATATGAGAGCTCGGAAAATCTTGCCATCACCAGTTAATGTAGCTTGTGATAATCTGTCGGCGCAAGAAATGACCACTACCTTAGAGGCAATCAGTAAAGGTCTGGAAAGCAGATTCACTTCAGTAGTGCCAAACAACTGGCACAAGTCTGCGAGAAAGTCTCACTTTGAAGAAGTGACACAGACTGAGGTATCCAACGTGATTAAACATTTACCCTGTGCGTCTCCTGGCCCAGATGGAATCACAGTACCCATGATCAAAACTCTGTTCAATTTATCGCCTCGAGACGTCGCCAATGTTATTAACTACTCCTTAAAAAACTCATGGGTGCCGCAGGATTGGAGGATAGCAAAGGTGATTCCTATACTAAAAAATCCGGGTGTAGGATTAACAGTCGATAATATCAGACCAATCTCTCTAACATCTAACATGGTCAAACTAGTAGAGAGGGTCCTACATAGCCGAGTAAGTATCCGGTTGGGAGACAATTTAGTAATAAAACCGAACCAAATCGGCTTTCGTAGTGATTTCTCTATTTGGTGTGCCCATGCTGATTTAGAGAGCCGAATACAGCTCGCGCGTAAAAGAAGGCAATACGCTGCTTTAGTAACGCTTGACATAGCCAAGGCGTATGACAGTGTGGAGCACTTCATATTGTTAAATACGCTAGAGAGATTGAACTTCCCACAATATTTTATTGAGTGGGTGACAGAATTCTTAAAATCAAGAGAATTCTACTGCGTCAAGGATGGATGTTCCTCATCTAGATTTAAACAAACGCGCGGAGTTCCCCAAGGAGCTGTCTTATCTCCAGTATTATTTAATGCTTTAATGAGCACAATTACAACAGATCAAGAAGTTAGTGTCTACATTTATGCTGACGACATCGCACTCTTTGCTGCTGACTGTGGTATTTACTCATTACAACCTAAATTACAAAGATATATTAACATGTTAGAAATTCGGTTCCAGTCGATTTTGTTATCGTTAAATGTCAACAAAAGTACGCTCATGGCGCTTCCGCTTGCAGAACCAATTTCAATTTCAATTTTATATAAACAGGAACCCATCCAGCAAGTAGACTCTATAAAATATTTGGGAATCGTTTATAATGACAAACTTAATTGGAGTCCACACAGAGTATATAACTACCAAAGCATAGCGGGCTTCAGGCTTACTACACCAGTTAAGTAACCGGAAATATGGGTTACGGAGGCACACCTTGATAACAATGTACAAGATTTATATGACCCCATCATTACATTCGGCAGCTTATTATTCTCGGGTGGCCCTGCTTATAAAACGAAACCTCTAGCTGTCTTAGAGCGAGAAGCACTGCGAATGTGTCTGGGACTCCCTAGATTTGTGGCTATCAACGTACTGTACCAGGAAGCGCGCCTGGCTACACTTTTTTGTCGATTTCGAATTTTGACCGTACAAGCATTTTTAAAATTTTATTGCTTACCGGCAAGAAGATCTCAATATGCTTTTATCGCAAACCCAGACGCCTTCTTTCTTGCTCATTGGCCACGGTTTCACACACCTCAGATAGTGTTTGTACAAAAGAATCTACAAAGTATAAATGTGAACATTAGAAATGTAATTGAGACTAACGACTCGAATTGTCATATTATTATTGACTGTGATGATATATTTCCCCAAAACGCCAAATGACAATCTCTCAAATTTTTAAATAACATATTACTAGATTACTGGGAGCATGCAGAAACTAAAAATATAATAGCCACAGATGCTTCCGTAAATAATCAAAAGGCAGGTGTAGGCATTGCCTCTGATTCGCTTGACTGGTCCTTTTCAGTGAGACTGCCTGATTTTACTCGAGTTTTTGAAGCGGAGCTCATGGCGATTATTTTAGCTCTTCGAAAACTTCCATCAAATCAAAACAACGCAGTCATAATGACGGATTCTCTTTCAGTTTTTGCAGCTTTGACAGCTTCAGAGAACTGTCGCATTCTAAGCACATTCAAAACATTAGTATCCCCGCAGTTGAGACTTCTGAGGTTACTATGGGTTCCGGGACATTGTGGATTAAGATTAAATGAATTGGCCGATTCCTTAGCACGAGCCGCACTTGATGGGCCAGTTTTGTTCATACTGCCAGATGTTGAATATATCACGGCAATAAGATATCGAAAATCAGCAATCTCCACTGATACGATAGAAAAAGTAACTACATGGGCAGAATATAACCACCTCATGTTTCCATGGCAACCCCACTGGAGCCAGTCCAGAAAGCTCGAAGTCTTAATTACTAAATTTCGATGTCGGGTCCCCCCCCCCCCTAAACATGTATCTACAAAAAGCTAGTCAGACAACATCACCCCTCTGCTCATTCTGCGGAGAAATGGAATCACTATATTATTATTTTTTGTATTGTCGCCGCTACGCTATACTTAGAAAAAGGTTACTAGTTATGCCATTTCTGAAAAGAGGCGTTAGATTGACGGCGGAAATGGCGCTAAGCTTTCATGCCTCAGTTTTGGGACATTTCCACAGGGAAGCTTTCAATGCCGTTTGCGATTATATTCAGGCCACCAAGCGTATACCTTTGTGATCTTCAATCAAAAAAATATTATTTATCACTCCCCAGGACAGAGTGAAGTAAACGCAGCTGAGTGTTAATCATAACACCTCAAATCTCAAAATTTCTCAACTTGATTTTTTTCGTTTGCTCTTGTTATGTTGTTTTTTACATTAGTCCTATTATATTACCAATTCATTACACATAGTTAAAATGATCACAGAAAAACTGCACTACACTTTCTTGGCCAATCCCCCTGAGTGGGTATGAGCCATCATCCCAGGGTAACAAAACAAAACAAAAGAACGTTCGATAGTGTAGATGGCGAGAAGTCTCTTGAGTAGGTCTTTTGATCGAGCACGTCAGAAGCGGTGGAAGGCAAGGACACAGGCAGTGATCCCCCGGTGGCGTCTTGGTAAGTACTTATGGTCAGGCTGCAGAGGAGTGCCGGATTTAGCACCGCAATTCATGACGTTATCTGATGGGTGCATGTACGCGTCCCAAATCTGACAGTAAGAAATACAGATGCAGGTTGGGGCACCATTGTATCTTTCCGGAGCAACGGCGTCACAGTTACTGGAAGTGACCACTGCCCTGACGCGATCATGGATACGGAAGAGATCCCATCCATCTACCGGGGCGTCCACTTTTTCAAGCGGCGCAGATCAGTGGACAACCGAGCATGCATTCTGCAGAACCATGGAGAACACATCAGCCCATTTTGCCCCAACGCCTACTCGAGAGTGTACGAGCCAACCACCGAAGCGCCTACAAGTGCGCCGAGGAAGGGCACATGAATCTGCGTAAAGTGGCGGACTCTGGCATGGGAGACACGCTGTTGTTTCGCAAGTTTTCTATTATGTCCCCGGACATTCTTATGTTTTCCATTAACGGAGATTGTTTAAAATATTTTAATCTCGTTAACAGCAGATATGAAAGTATTACAACGTTTTTTCTATCGGTTGTGCTTGAACACATTGTGACCACAAGATGTCTTCGCGAAAATAATTCTTTAGACTCGTCATGCGGGTTTATCACTCGAATATATCTAATACGGAAACTTATGATGCGAAGTTTGTCAGGAGGGTTTCGAACACGGGCCGCAGGCCACCTGTTTGAGACCCCAGTTAACCGTGTTTGCTAGTAGAGTGGATTCGAATCTGTATATCAATTGCATGCTAGAAGAGCGATTGGTAGTTAACAGAGCGCGTCACACGTGAATTTGGTGCCGCCAAATAAGTTACAGCAGAGCTGTGACATGGGAGGTTTACTGTGTGTGGTAGATTTAAAATCGCCATCATTATGAACCGACACGCGCTGATATTCGCCCAAGCATTCGGCATGGATCGATAACGAGAGAAGAAACAAATAAAAGGAGAGAAAGATATGAATATATATATAAAATAAACACATTAAAAATTTGCAAATCCCACGTACAGTGGGAATGGATGATATGCGAAGCGCGATTGGGGAAGAGGTATACGTCACCTAAAATCAGCGCAATGGCACGGCACACACGTATATCATGCGGTACATGATTTCCATGTAAAGATTTTATGTTAGTGCATACGATGAGTGTTTGCCGTCCCTTCATGTCCTGTATTACTAAATTTGGTATATATAATGTCAGCAAACACCCCCAAGCGCGCTATGAGCGTAGTAAGTAGTCTTGTTTTAAAAAATGCACATATCATGATTGCTATGTTTGGACGCGGCGTTTTCCTTCGTCTTTCAATCACGTGCAGATATGCCGAATTCGGTATATCTAGAGTAGGGAGAGGGTCATGGGAATGCAATGAACGTAGCATGTATTCATGTTTTACATGGCGCACTTATCTTACTTATCATGTTTGGTCGTGCCATTTACCTTCGTCGTTTATTCTAGTCACTTGATACTGAATTCAGTATATCTGGAGCTAACGAAGGGTTCATAAGTATGCAACGAGCGTAGCATGTTGTCATGTTTTACATGACACGCATATCATGAATAATATAGGTAACATGATGAATAATATCATGAATAACATCTTTGCACAACCCATCTAGGGGGAAAGGCCATGAATGGTACGGTGCCTTGCTTTTTCAATTAATTCACTTTTTGAAAGTAAGGGTTGAATTTATTGGGTAATATGTTTGGACGTGTCGTTGACCTTCTTCTATATTCACGCCAGTGAAACCGAATTCGGTATATCTGGAGGTAGTGAAATGTTCATAATTATACTATGAGCGTAGCATGTAGTCATGTTTTACATGTCACGTATATGATTACTCTCACGTTTGGACGTGTCATTTACCTTTGTTGTCTATTCACGTGACGTGATATGAAATTTGGTGTAAGAGGAGCTAGCGAAACGGCTGAAAACACATCATGAGCGTAGTATGTTGTCATGGTAATAAATGAGATACATCTCATTATTATCACGTTTGCACTAGTCAAAGACCTTCGTCAGGTGCTGAAGTTCCGTAATACCAAATTTGGCATATGTGAAGCTAGCGAAACGACCGTGAGCGCACCATGAGCGTGGCGCGTAGTCGTGACTTACATGACATTTATGTCATGAATTCAACATTTGGGTTTGTCATCTGTACTCGCCATGCAGTCATGTCATACATACCGGTTTTTTAATATCACATGGGAACGAAACTACTGCAAGTCACGACCGAGAGCAAGTCATGAAAGAGAGCAAGTCATGACATGTAATTAAAAAATCATGACATACATATGATGATTTTCATGTAAAGACTAGTGAGTTATGCTCGTACTACAGTTATGTTATGGCATACACATTTTGGCATATATACCATTATCGAAACGGCGAGGAGAGCTAAAAGTCGTAGGTGGCTAGATAGATCGATAGATAGATGCTGTCAAAGTGACCGAAGTTCATTAAGACATTCTTTGCATTTTAAAAAGCGGAAAAGTATAAAGTGAATAGAAAATGAACACCGCGGAGATGCCAGAAAAGGAAGCCCCGAACCGCATTCCTTTCGAGCTTGCCACCCCTAGTGCGAAGCAAGCCTATTTTTTTATTTTTTTTTCGTACTCTGATCTCCTGCTACTTTCCTTTATCGTACGGGATTTTACAGAGGACGCGGGGTGTTTTTGCTCAAAAAATTTCCCGCTAACGTTGGACGAGGCTTTAACCATTCCATTGTTAAGACGTCACATAATAGTTTTCCCCTTTCTATTACACTTTATAGAATTTGAGCCACAGGATGTTATGCAATGTAATATGTGGTCAAAGAAAGAAAGTCTGATAAGAATTCTCGTTTAATGTTTTCTGATTTAGTGCATTAACCGATTCGTAATCATGTATGTGATCGTATTTCATGATCGACATACCCTAGATTACACCGCTTAAGCAATGTACAATTTCTAAAATTATTATATTGTTCGCAGTATACCTGAATGAATTGTGCCTATTCTGAAATGTCGTAGTGGTTTTACTCACGGACTAAGGCGAAAAAAAGCAAAGCACACGTGGTGTTCCATAGAAGAAAACGAGCAACGCTTCAGATGAACGTTCGAGGGCACTGCTTGATTGGATGAACTTGGTTGTTGACGTGGCACTGGTCTGCAAGTGGCGTTCGATCTGTTTATGTGGTTCTCGGTGCTGGTTGAGTGACTAAGTAGCGGATAGTTTTTATTTTTCGCCTAGTATTTCATGTAAATACTATGTATTTGGTGTGTTTTTCTTTACTTCATGAAGGATCATTTTTGTTTCCTTGATCTAGTCTTGAGGCTGTACTGATGTCGAGGAATTCTTCGGGACAGGATCGTTCTCTGTGGACGGCCTCGCTACACAATGATGACTTACCTCTTGATTTTTTTTTCCGCAGTGGCGTGAGCAATATTCCCGTCGCTCTGGTCCCTTTGGGTGGAAATTTCATTAAGCTGAATAACCCTAAGGCGACACAAGAACATCTCCATGCCGTGACCCCAATCTACCAGAGCATAACCGACGTGCGGCAGTTTGGTCGCGGTTGCATTGTATGTCGGACACCAGATCAGCAATGTGTAAAGGATGTTCTTAAGTGTTCTTCCTTTGCTTCAATCCCGGTAAGTGCGTATATACCACAACATTTTGCATGCACTAAAGGCATTGTGCGTGGGGTTGACGCACAACTAAGCCCTGCGGAGACGCTCTAGAAGCTGTCGGTGGCAGGTGTGGTTGCAGTTTACCGGTGCAATCGACTGGTTTACAACAAACGACATCCCACAGAGTTAGTGATTGCGACTTTTGCAGGTATGTCGTGCCCTTCAAAAATTAAAGCATGGCCATTAGTATTTGGAGTAGATCAGTTAGCGTCCCGCCCATTGCAATGTCAGAACTGCTGGAGGTTTGGACATAGTTCTCGTGGCTGCAAACCACAGGGCCGATGTCGTAGTTGTGGTGAACACCACTCAAATAAAGATTTTAAGGCCCAAGATGACTTGTGTTGCTTGTGCGGTGGACATCACGCAGCTGATTTCGCACAGTGCCCAATGCGCCACGAAGAAGTACAAATCCAGGGCTCCAGGGCTCCTCAGTGTGCATGACAAACGTTGAACAAAAACAAGTGTTAGACCTAAATGTGTCTACTGATGTCGAGCTTGATGCTCGGGCACAGAAACGCAGCCGGTACCCGTTAAACCATGACGTTTCAAGTTCCCTTTCATCAAATCCCGAAAAGGCTCTGTCTAGTAAAATACTTAGAGAAAGTATTTCGGAGAAAGGTATCTCCGCAACAATTCTTACACCAAAAAAGCATCCCTAAGAGTTCTGCAGTGGAATTGTCGTTCTATATTTGCTGCTCTTACTGATTTACATTTCCTGTGTGATAAACTAAATCCCCATGTATTCTTACTTCAAGAATCTTGGATTGCTCCTGATACTAATATTCATTTTAAGAATAACCGTTTGTTCAGACTAGGCCGCCCTAGGAGAGGTGGCGGAATAGTGACAATGATTTCGAACAAACTTTGCCACAAAGCCAAACGGATGTTAAAGTTCCTTTCCCCGGCATTCGAAATATTAGTTGTAGGCTTAACTTTTCAGACCGGGCCGGTTTTGTCAGTAGTAAATGCTTACTTTCCTTCAGGCGGACATGACACTTGGCCATTAGATACTTTAATAGCCAAGTGTGGAGGAAATATTTTACTTGAAGGTGACTTCAACACCACCATGTTACATGGGGAGTAAAAACTGATACGTGTGGCAGCCGGTTGTGGCATTGGGTTCTAGATAATTATTTTTTATGTCAAGAGTTCAGGAAGCACAACATACGTATGCAGTCATACTTCTTCAGCGCTAGATTTGACATTTACAAGCTCCAACTTTAATGTTTCATCTTGGTCAGTCGTTGACTGCGCAACAAACAGCGACCACTTACCGATAACTTTCGAAATAGATATTCAGATAGCCTCATCAATCTCTATTACTCGTACACATATAAACCTCTCAAAATTTAAGGATTCCTTCCTTTCTTCACTGTCTTCTTTGTCAGATAATAGCACGATGCCAAAGGCTCGGAGTTATATTCTTTATTAAGGAATTCTCGTGAGAAATCTGAATTCGTGGTGTCGTCGGCTAATCATAACTCGAATTCTCCTTGGTGGAATAACGATTGCTTGAGGGACTATAGACGCAGAGCATGGAAAAAGCTTCTGTACAATCAGAGCCCTCAAAATTGGAAAGACTACCAGTTCGTTGCAGGTGTTTTTAAACGTACAGTTGCCAAGTCAAAAGAAGATTACGAAAAACGGAAGTTCGATTACCTTACTAAATCGAAGAATGAAAAAGCGTTATTTAGATTCCTTGGTAAAAAGAAAATGATTCCGCAATCAATAAATGCATACTCTATGATTTTGTCGATCGAAGAAATAAAAACTTCATTAGAAGTGATTGGTAAGGAATTGGAGCAACGTTTTTCCAGCCAACTATCACCACCTCCTTCACATACGCTAAGGGACGAGGACTTCACAGAAGTTTCCAGGTATGAATGCTCGCAGCTGTTAGCTAACTTGCCACCAGCGGCTCCGAGCACTGACGGAGGTACGTCGTTCATGTTGAAAATGACGCATAAAGAGTGCCAAGAATACCTATTGGATATAATCAACTATTCCTTAAGAACAGCATGGCTCCCATTGGAGGGGAAAATAGCAAAGATAATACCAATACTGAAAGTCCCGAGTGAAGGATACGTTTTGGATAATATTAGGCCTATCGCGTTAACCTCAAACTTTGTAAAAGTAATTAAGAGAATCCTGAATGTTCGAATAAAAAATTTTATCAATGAAATAGAAATTCTGAATCCATCCCAAATTGGCTTCAGATCCAGATGCACCATATGGCAGGCCCATATAGACCTTGAAAGTAGCATAAAGTTAGATAAGCGTGAAGGAAAATATTCTGCGCTCGTCACTCTCGATATAGCAAAAGCGTACGACAGCGTTGAGCTTATAGTGTTAATCAACCAGCTGCACAACCTTAACTTCCCAAACTATGTACAGTCATGGATAGCAGAATTTTCGCGCAATAGAACGTTTTGCTGTAACAAAAGCGGCATCTCGTCTTCTAAATATGTGCAAGCAAAAGGTGTCCCGCAAGAGACCGTCCTTTCCCCGGTGTTGTTCAATATCTTGATGAGCTCTTTACCACGGCACCAGGACGTTCACACTTATGTGTATGCGGACGACATCACATTCTTTTCAGCAGCAGAGGACATTCATAAGCTATTTCAAATATTACAGAAATACCTATCTGCCGTAGAAATGTGGCTTGATAGCTTACATCTGTATTTAAATGTCAAGAAATGTTGTGTTTTAACATTTCCACTCAAAGACCTTTTTCACATTTCTCTCTCCTATCATCTGGATCCTATCCCTCAAGTAGTGAATATGAAATATCTGGGGATGATGTATGACCACTCAATGTCTTGGAAGACACACATTGGGTACATTGCAGCAAAGGGAAGTCGTGCGGTGGGAATATTATGCAAAATCAGCAATAGCCAGTTAGGTATACGAAGAAATACTCTTATCTCAGAGTATTGTATGTATATTCGCCCGGTGCTTGAGTTTGGGTACGTGTTATACGCGGGGGCACCTGCCCACAAGATACATCCTCTGGTGGTCATAGAGAGACAAGC
Source organism: Rhipicephalus annulatus (assembly GCA_013436015.1). Taxonomy (NCBI): domain Eukaryota; kingdom Metazoa; phylum Arthropoda; class Arachnida; order Ixodida; family Ixodidae; genus Rhipicephalus; species Rhipicephalus annulatus. The sequence goes on from WOVY01003770.1 coordinate 117,778, forward strand.
CTTGAGACTATGCTTAAGTCTCCCAAAGTTTGTTTCAATCAAGATCTTGTATCTGGAAGCTAGGCTTCCCTCACTTGCGGCCCAGTTTAAATTGTTAGCTACACAAGCATTTCTCAGGCTGTATGAACCACCGATAAGGCACTTAGAAACAGTTTTTGTTGACCATCCTGACTTACTTTTTGGACAATACTGGTCGAGATTTCGTGTACCCCAATTCTGGTTATACAGCGCTTTCTAGATAAATTAGACGTTAAAATAATGTTGTTCTTTTAATATTGCTATTAAATTACAGTTTGATGATATATTTCTGAAAAATCTAAATTGATGCCGCTCAGTTTTTTAGAAGCTATATTAAGAAAATACTTGGCACACACGCCAACACAAGCAGTCACAGCAACTGATGCAACACAAATGAAAGAAAAATCTGGAATTGGTATTTTTTTCCTGCTCTAGACTGGTCCTTTTCGCTTCGCCTTCCAGATTTTGTGCCCATATTTGAAGCAGAATTTTTTTGCGATATTTCTAGCTCTCAGTAAAACAACTGCTTCAGTAATGTCAGCAATAATTGTAACGGATTCACTATCAGTATGTGCCTCCCATACTGCAGATGAGAACTCGCATGCTCAAAATGCTTTCAAAGCATTAGATCCCTCGCATCCTAATCTGATCAAATTGGTGTGGGTGCGAGGACATAAGGGCATTTATATGAATGAAATGGCAGATGCGCTGACCAAGTCATCTTTAAATGGGCCTGTTATTGAGGTATTACAGGCATCGAAATTCTTAATAGGTGCTAGATTAAAAAGAAAACTGCTGTTATAGGAATTTTCTACACCTTCACTAACAGCCACACCAGAATTCAAGCACTTGTTATACCATTGGAATAGTAAAATATGTCAAACGGGAGGAACGGAAGTCGCAATCACTAGATTGCACTGTCAAATTCCACAGCTAAATTTATATTTACATAGAGCTGGTCTGGTAGCCTCCCCTCATTGTCTTGTTTGTGGAGTAAATGAGTCAACTGAACATTACCTCATTTATTGTAATAGATTCTCTGCCTTACGAAAAACACTTTAGGTGCCATTTGCCACCTTATCGGAATAGATATAAATGCTCAAAATGTGCTTTCCGGACTTTTTCTCTAGGCCACAGTGACGGGAAGATTGTTGACGCATTGCAGGAGTTCGTGAAAAGTTCAGAGGTTTAAGTGTTGAAAACATTCTTCGCTGAATTCTGAAATTTTCTAATTCATAATAAATGAAATACGACGCTTTGATGTATTGCATTACGATACAGATTATTTACAATTCAACCATCAAATTCGTCTTCTTGCATCTTTCTTTAGTATCTTGCAAATAGATTAATGTTACCCTGTTATTAAGGAAGAAATTCATGAAAACTGTCCGGTTATTGGCAAATCTCCCAGCGTGGGTACGTGCCAAATCATCAAGGATCTTTACTTGACTTGACTTCACGTTAGACAGTGATGATGGCTAGACGTTTCTTGAGTAGGTCCTTCGAACGAGCTTGTCAGTGGCGGTGGAAGGCATGGACGCAGGCAAGGACCCCCCGGTGGCGTCTAGGTAAGTAGCTATGGTCAGGCTGCAAAGGAGTTCCCGATTTAGCACCGCAATTCGTGAGGTTATATATTGGGTGCATCTACGCGTCCCTACACTGACAATAGGAAATGCACGCGCCGATTGGGGCACCGTCGTATCTTTTTGGAACAACGGCATCGTGGTTAGTGGAGGTGATCACTGCGCTGACTCGATTATGGATACAGAGGAGCTCCCATCCATCTACCAGGCCATCCACTTTTTCAAGCGGCGCAGATCAGTGGACAGCCGAACATGCATTCAGCATAACCATCAAGGACATATGAGCCCATGTTCCCCAACGCCTACTCGAGATGTGACGAGCCAACAACCAAAGCGCTTCAAGTGCGGCGAGGAAGGACACATGAATCTGCATAAAGAGGCGGACAGGGGTGGTAGACATGCTGTTGACTCGCAAGTTTTCTGTGATGTCCTCGTACATTTTTATGTTTTCTATTAACGTAGTTTGTTCGAAATATTTTAGTCTTGTAAACAGCGGATATAAAAATATTACATCGTCTACTAAGTTTGGGTTCCTTTTCCGCAGGGGTTTCAGACTCACCTCACAAACTGGCTCAGAGTCACGCAATTAACCCCACAAGCACCCGGACTTTAGTGGACGTTCAAAAGAAGGACGGGCGTGTTTTTTGTTCAGAAAGTGTCAGCAAACATTGCCGTTTCACAGAAAGTTTTTCTCAAAACTATTACACTTGAGATTTTTTTGAAAGATCTTTGGTTCCGGGATTTGAACATGACGATACCCATATCCCAAATGAATAAAATCCTAACGCCGATGCCGAATTAATACTTTTCTCTCAGTTATGCTTGAACACATTGGGACCACATATGATGTTCCTCACGAAAATAATTCTTTAGACCCGTCATGTGGGCGTGTCACACGAATATATCTAATACGAAAACTTATGGTGCGAAGATGCTCAGGAGGGTTTCAAACACAGGCTGCAGGCCACCTGTTTGAGACCCCAGTTAACCGCGTTCGCATGTGGAGTATATTCGAATTGGTGTAGCAATTGCAGCTAGCGGAGTGATTGGCGTTTAGCAGATTGCGTCACACGCAATTTTGTTGCCGCCAAATAAGTTACAGCAGAGCTGTTACAGGATAGGTTTAGCGTGTGTCGCAGATGGAAAAGCGCCATCATCCTGAACATACACGCACTCATACTTGCCCAAGTATTATGCACGAATTGATAAGGAGAGAAGAAATAAATGAAAGGAGAGAAAGAAATGACTATAGATAACGAAAGAAAATAATACAGTAAGATGTTTGCAGATCCCACTTACAGTGGGAATCGATGATATGCAAAGCATGAATGAGGAAGGGGTATATGTCACCTAAAATCAGCACAACGTTACGAGAAAGAAGTATACTTTGCCTTACATGATTGCAATGTAGGAATATTATGTTAGCGCCTATGATTAGTTTGAGCCGCCTGTTCACGTCTTGTATTACTAAATTGGGTATATGTGATGTTAGCAAACTCCCACTAGCGCGCTATGAGCGTAGCAAGTAGTGTTCTTTTACAAGATCCACATAGCATGATTACTATGTTTGGACGCGTCGTTTTTCTTCGTTTTTCATTCCCGTCCAGATATGCCAAATTTGGTATATCTGGAGCTAGTATCTTGAGAATGCAATGAACGTAGCATGTAGTCATGTTTTTCATGACGCCATAACAGGTTTATCCTGTGTGGATGCGTCGTTCACCCTCGTCCATTTACGTCATGGGAGACCAAATTCGGTAAATCTGGAGCTAGTGAAAGGGTCATGAGAATGCAAAGAGCGTATCATATATTCATGTTTTACATGACGCGCATATCTTACTTATCATGTTACGACGCGTCATTTAACTTCGTCGTTTATTCAAGTCACGTGATACCGAATTTGGCATATCTGGAGCTAGTGAAATGGTCACGAGAACGCAATGAGCGTAGCATGTAGTCAGCTTTTCCATGACACGCATATCATGATTAGCATGTTTGGACGCGTCGTTTACCTTCGTCGTCTATTAACGTCACGAGATACCGATTTCGGTATATCTGGAGCTAATGGAAGGGTCATGAGAATGGAATAAGCGTAGCAAGTAGCCATCTTTTACATGGGGCTCATATCATAATGATTATTGGTAGGTTGGTTGGTTCCTCGACCACTTGGCGAAACCCACTTAAGAGGAAAGGCCACAAATGGAACGGTGCCTTGATTTTTAAATTAATTCACTTCTCGAAATAAAGGGTTTAATTCATTAGGTAATATGTTTGAACGTATCGTTGACCTTCATCTTTATTCATCTCTAGTGATACCAAGGTCGGTATATCTGGAGGTGGTGAAACGCTCATAAAAATTCTATGAGCTAGCACGTAGTCATACCTACATGTCACTCATATCATGACTCTCATGTTTGGACGCGTCATTCAGCTTCGTCATCTATTCACGCCACGTGATATGAAATTTGGTGTAAGTGGAGCTAGCAAAACGGCTGCAAGCACATCATGAGCGTAGTATGTTGTCATGCTCTTACATGACATACATCTCATGCTTAGCACGGTTTCACCAGTCAAAGACCTTCGTCAGCCATTGATGTCCCGTGACACCAAATTTGGCATATTTGAAGCTAGCGATACGACCGCGAGCGCACCATGAGCATGGCGCCTAGTCGTGACTTACATGACATGCATGTCATGATTTCAACATCAGGGGGTGTCATCTAAACTCTCCATGTAGGCATGTCATACATACAAGTTTTTGAATATCTCATGTGAACGAGATTACAGCGAGAGAGCAAGGTCATGACATGTAAATAAAAAATATATGACATACATTCATAGTTTTGTGTCATGACTAGTCAGTTATGCTCGTACTAGTGTCGTTTTAAGGCATACAAATTTTCGCAAAGATACAATTACCGAAACAGCCAGGAGAGCTAAAAGTCGTAGGTGGCTAGATAGATAGATAGATAGATAGATAGATAGATAGATAGATAGATAGATAGATAGATAGATAGATAGATAGATAGATAGATAGATAGATAGATAGATAGATATGGTCCAAGTCACCGAAGTTCACTAAGCAATGCTTGGCATTTAAAAAAGCAAAAAAATAAAGTGAGAAGAAAATTGACACCGCAGAGATGCAAAAAAGGAAGCCCAGAACCGCATTCCTTTCGCGCTTGCCACCAGTAATGTTTCGGGCACGCGAAGAATAGCCAGTCGGTAGACGGCGCCCGACGAAATAGGAAGTTAATGAAAATAGGCTGCCCAGACGCGGACTAAGCCGTTCCCTTCGGAACGCGTCTTTGTCGTCGAACCCCGTGAGCCTTCGTTCACCGCACCTTGCGCTAGGGAGTGACCCGCACGGTGGTAGCGCCCTCACGGTGAGCCAGACTGAGAAATAAGTGGTCGCTATCGCGACGCGGCTCCCGACATGATAATCTGGCGCCATGCTGTAACAATACCTGTGGATATATGGTAGAGTTGTGTCTACTAACGCCAGACAGCTGACCGGCCGTCTAGACATGCTTGTTGTCGCACAAAAGTTCATTTAGGCTGTACGTCTTTTAAATGACGGAGTTCTTCTTAGTCGATGCTCGGAGGATGGCGAAGTGTGGGAACGCAGAGGCGGAGACCCCTATCTGAGGAAAGGGCAGTCGTTTGCTTCATTGGTGGAGCATCGAGTAGGGGTTTGTCCGACGAGGCTGTCTCAGATGAGACGGTAGGTATTTCACGAAGAGAAAGTTGAAAGACGGGAGCTTGGTGTTCGGGAATGAGATAGGGAAGCGGGGACAGAGGTCGTGCTTAGCGTGGACCCTGATCCAAGGTTGACACTACATCGAGAAGTTGGTGTCGTTGTGTGAAGTATACGAAGGCCTCGGCAAGTAACGTGGACGTTAATAATAATGCAGCCTGGTGCTTACTGTGCGGTCGGTTTAGTGGCCACCCTGGCCTTTGTCTGTGAATAAGTGTCAGTGTGTAAATAAACTGAAGTTCGCCAGGAAGGGAGCAAGCAATCCAGTCCTTCAACGTGTGGTCGTTTTCATCTGAACCATCGGGATAACACCCTTTATCCGAATGTTAACTGGCGCAGTTGACAGGATGTCGCGGCGACTTCCTGGAGGACAATGAGACATCCAGCCTTCCTGACACACACACCGAAAGCCAAAGGTGAGGGCGAAAGAAGATCGTCAGGCGACGTCAGAGCAGACATGAAGATATGCAGTTTAAGAAACCTGAAGTCTGCGCAACACTGACCGTAGCGATCAGCTGAACCGGAATTGAGAGTGATGGCTTCTTACACTCGGACATCGGCTTCTCACACAGAGTGGCTGACGACAACTGGAGTTATGGAGAGAGCCAGCGGGTGACCCGCGACCGGTACACCTATCAAGGGAGAGACTCAGTGGTGCACGTACATCTAACTGCAGCGAAAAATTGGTTCCACTACCTGCTGACTAGAACTTCTACCCGGAGGTGGTGCGGCGACTCATCAACACAGTGAACCACAGGTGGGTCCCTGTTCCGTTTTCTCCGGGAGCACCATGGCCACTAGTGTGACGAGAAGTCAGAGAGAAGACGGTACTACTGAGTACCAGGATTCAGATCCTAATGAAGCATCGGCGGGTTTAACCGGCGCAGATTTTGTTGCTAGTGAAAACACGGATCGTGCTGTTCAAGTTTGAATGAAGGAACTAGAAATAGAGAGTTTGAAGCTCTAAATTGAGCTACGAACTTTGAAGCTTCAGTCTCAGGCAGGAGTTGTCGTGGAGCGGAGTGACAGGTCTGGTTTGGCACGGTATGCGGATCGGTTGCGATCAGTTCTTCCACCAATGCTGGTTTCCGATGAGCTGGTGCCTGCGTGGTTCCGCAGCGCAGAAAATATGCTTAGAAGTTGCGGTATTCCCGAAGATGTTCAGGGTGCTATTATTATGCCGTTTTGAATGAGAAATCTCGGACATTGGTAGCAAACCGAGCTGAGGAGCGAGTCTTTTCTTACGAAAAGATTCGTGACCTCATCCTTCAGGAACTAAAGCTTACTCCGAGGAATACAAACGCCGTCTTTACACATGTCGGAAGGGAGATGAGACCGGGGGGGGGGCAGTTCGTCACTAGGCTTGAGATCCTACTTGACTATTACCTTCGTAGTAGGGAGATTAAAACAATACAGGACCTACGTGCGTTATTGATTTCCGACCGCGTGAAACCGCTAATGAATGATGAATGAAGACATACGGACATACGTCCTACAGAGTAAGACAGCAGAGTGGCTCAGGCCTGTGCCTCTAGCGAAGCTCGCGCAGAAATATGACGAGAGCACAGAGAACAGAAGATGGGGCAAAACTAACGCCACTAAATCGAAGAGAGGGGAATTGTTTGATCACCATGCGGCAGATAGGCCAGCGCTAGGGAACGGGAAGACGACGCTCCGATGCTCTGCTTGCGGGGAAAGTGGGCACTATCAATGGCAATGCCCGAAAACAACACTAAAAACATCGGCAGCAGAAGGGTGGCAAGAAGTACACCCACCTGAAAGGTTGACGGCGAGGGCAGTGTGCGAAATTATGACAGGAGGCAAAGTTTCTGTCACAGGCATGATTAGTACGTCGAGGTTAACATGGGTTGAGCTAGTAAGCGGGGGGAGCACGTTTAATGCGTGTCTATATTAAGGATCTGGCATAACCGTTTTCAGGGATGAGTTGATTTCCGCTGTAGCAAAACTCCAGCGAATAGGAAAAGTATGCCTGAGAGGAGCATTCGGGCATGCTGTTCAGGCTGACCTGATGTACGTTCCATTGGGGCTGAACACTTCTGAAAAAGGTGCTGCCACTGGGCTGATTGAACTGCGTGCGATCACAAATAAACTTACAGGAGTAGATGCTCTAGTAACGCCAGGCACTTTGAAGAAACTCAAGCAGATTCAAGCAGGGTCCGTGCAATGGGCGGTTCATATATTAAGAACGGAGCAAGTTATCGTTCAGTTGGTCGATCGTAAAGATGAAATGAAAGCAGATAAGATGCCAGAGCGGCCAAATTCAAATGTTTTATTTGCCGAGGATGCCATGCAAGTACATGCTTCAGGTAGTGAGACCGGGGGCGAGATGTCCGTGAGGAAATGACGAAAGGAAAGCTCACTGTGGATGACATGCGAGCACGAACTGGACAGTGAGCGGGGAATGTTCATAGGACAAAAAACGAGTCAGTGCATTCGGAGAGCATATTTCTGGCTCACACTAACTTCGGTTCTGTGTGTTCTAATGTCAATGGGCCTTGCGCTGAACCTGGAAAGATGTTCAGTCCCACAAACGCAGATGAGCTACCCCGGACACATTGTTGACAGTTGTCCCTATGCTAAACTCCACAGGTAAGGTGCGGTTGCGAAGCTTAAGACTCCGCACGCTAAGAGAGACCTGTACAGTGTGATGGCACATGTAAAATATTACCGAAAACAAATAACCGCCCAATAAGAGTTAATGAACCCATTTACGAACCTTAGGAACCACTTTGTACCTATTTCCCTAGGGAGCTCGAAGGGTAAAAATTATTTCAGTGCTGTTACGCTGGCTCTGAAGGCCGTATTTAAGACAAGCGCCCCACATCGGAGAAACGAGATAGCATTAGTGACAGGTGTTTTAGGAAGGCGAATAGGGGCCCGTGCTGCTCAAAGGAAAAACGGAGAAGAGAAAGCAATCATCGTTCTCAGACATAATATCAGTCCTCAGCAACTAGATTGGTTGCCAAGTAAAAGAGTGGTGTTTACTGTCGTGTGGACACTCAGCCTGTCGGACATGCGGCCAGTTGGTGACAGAGTTAAGGAAGTAACGGCACGTAACCCGCTCGCGTACCTGACCCGCTCCATATAATCTGGTGCTTGTTTGACCTGCTGGGCTTTGGTATTACAGAAGGACATCTCTTTTTTTTGTCACACAAAAGGATGTCTTAATAAGTGCGCCGATGCCTTGTCACTATTGCACAGCGGGGATCAGTAGAGTAAGCTTAGGGAGACGGGTGGAAGTTTTTTTTCTCCTTTTTTGACTATTACTACTAAATGAGCACGTTGTGTAGTAGTAGTACTGAAGTTTGTTAGATTTAGGCAGGTAGCAAGAGCATGATATCTGAATGTTCATTAATTGCCATGCATGGTGCATCAAGGAATGTACGGGACAGGGTACAACCTGCGATTTACGATTCTACCAGTGCGCGAGTGTGACCACTAGAGTGCGTTTCTCTGCATCTTTTTTATTTTACAGTGTGCGCCCCTCCTAGAGGTCTTCTGCGTGACTTTGTGCGTTTGGGGAACCACAAACATTTTGAAAGGGACACTCGTGTGATGGTGCTTTGCAATGATGTAATGACGTTATCGTGAATGCCTTGTAACACGTTTTTGTTGTTGTTTTAGTAACTTTTGTATGATGTTTACGCACGACTGGAAGTGTCGACAGTGCGCCTAGTGTGACCCCCCTCTCCGGGCCCATATGGTTATCGAAGTTGTATGTACAACAAGAACACACAACATTCTTGTGTTGGAAGGAGTTATGTTTAGGGCACGCGAAGGATGGCCGGTCAGTAGACGGCGCCTGACGAAAAGGGAAGTTAATGAAAAGAGGCTGTTCAGACGCGCACTAAGCCGTTCCCCTCGGAACGCGTCTTTGTCGTCGAACCCCGGAGCCTTTGTTCACCGCACCTTGTGCTGGGGAGTCACCAGCACGGTGGTAGCGCTCTCACGGTGAGCCAGGCTGAGAAATAAGTGGTCGCTTTCGCTACACGGCTTCCGACAAGATAATGTGGTGCCATGCCGTAAGAATACGTGTGGATATACGGCAGAATCGTGTCTACTAACGCCAGACAGCCGACCGGCCGTCTAGAGAGGGTTGTTGTCCCACGAAAGTATCATTTAAGCTGTACGTCGTTCAAATGACGGAGTTGTTCTTAGTTGATGCTCGGAGGATAGCAAAGTGTGAGAATGCAGAGGCGGAGACCCATCTCTGAGGAAAGGGTAGTCGTTTGCTCCATTGGTGGAGCATCGAGTAGGGGTTTGTCCCACGAGGCTGTTTCAGATGAGACGGGAGGTATTTAACGAAGAGAAAATTGAGAGAAGGGGAGCTTGGTGTTCGGGAATGAGATAGGGAAGCGGGGACAGAGGTCGTGCTTAGCGCGGACCCTGATCCAAGGTTGACACTACATCGAGAAGTTGGTGTCGATGTGTGGAGTATACGAAGGGCTCGGCAAGTAACGCGGACGTTAATAACAATACAGCCCAGTGGGTACTGAGCGGCCGGTTTAGTGGCCACCCTGGCCTTTCTTTGTGAATAATTGTCAGTGTGTAAATAAACTGAAGTTCGACTGGAAGGGAGCAAGCAATCCAGTCCTTCAACGTGTGGTCGTTTTCATCTGAACCCTCGGGATTACATCCATCAACCCAGTCTCAAGTTCACCCCTAGTATGAAGCAAGCCGGTTTCTTATTTAATACCTTGTAATCTCATCTCCTGCTAATTTCTTTTATTGTACGGGACTCTATAAAGAACGCGGGATGTCATCGCTCGTGAAATTTGCCGCAAACGTTGGACGATGCTTTAACCGTTGCGTTGTTTAGACGTTACGAAAGAGTTTTCTACTTCCGATAATGTTTTAATAAATTTGAGCCACAGGAAGTGGTGCAATGTCCTATGTGGTGAGGAAGAAAGCCTGATAATTATTATTGTTTAATAATTTTGTGATTTAGTACATTATCCAATTTGCAATCATGTATTTGATAGTACTTGATAATCGAGAAATCCTAGATTCAACTGCCTGAGCGATGTACTATTTTTAAATATTACTACATTGTTCGCAATAAACCTGAATGAATTGTGCCTATTCTGAAATCTTGTAGTAAGTTTTACTCAAGAGACAAGGTGCAAAAAAGCATGGCGCACGTGGTGTTTCGTATAAAAAAACGAGCAATGCTTCAGAGGAACGTTCGACAGCAATGATGGCCAGGAGTTTCTTGAGTAGGTCCTTCGAACGAGCACGTCAGCGGTGGTGGAAGGCATAGACGGAGGCAGTGACTACCGGTGGCGTCTGGGAAAATATCTGTAGTCAGGCTGCAGAGAAGTACCGGATTTAGCACTGCAATTCATGACGTTATCTAATGAGTGCCTATACGAGTCCCTAATCTGACAAAAGAGAATACAGGGGCAGGTTGGGGCACCTTTGTATCTTTTCGGAGCAATGGCGTCGTGGTTACTGAAGGTGACTGCTGCCCTTACTTGATCAAAGATATGGAGGAGATCCCATCCATCTACCGGGGTGTCCACTTTTGCAAGTGGCGCGGATCAGTGGACAGCCGAGCATGCATTCAGCAGAACCATGAAGGACACATGAGCCCATGTTGCCCCAACGCCTACTCGAGATGTGACGAGCCAACAACCAAAGCGCCTACAAGTGCGGCGAGGAAGGGCACATGAATCTGCATAAAGTGGCGGACACTGGCGTGGGAGACACGCTGTCGTCTCGCAAGTTTTCTATTTTGCCCCGGACATTTTTTATGATTTGCATTAACGTAGCTTGTTTGAAAAGTTTTAGTCCCTTAAACAGGAGAAATAAAAGTATTACAACTTCTACTAAGCATGTGTTTTTTTACCGGAGGGGTCTCAGACTCACCTCACCCAGTGTGCCTCAGTCAAGCAATTAACCCTGCCAGCACTTGGTCTTTACGTACGTTCAAAAGAAGGAGGGCCGTGTTTTTTTTTTTTTTTTCAAAAAGTGTCAGCAAACATTTGCGTTTCAGGGAAAGCATTTCTCATATCTATTGCACTTGAGATTTTTTGAAGAGAATTTGGTTCCGGGATCCGAACATGGTGATACCCATATCCAAAATCACTAAAATCTGGATGCCGATCCCCAAATTATATTTTTTGTCACGGTAATGGTTGAACACATTGTGACCACATGATGTTCCTCACGAAAATAATTCTTTAGACTCGTCATGTGTGCTTATCGGACGAGACCTTGCGGTGGGAAGATGGTCAGGAGAATTTCAAACACGGGCCGCAGGCCACCTGTTTGAGACCCCAGTTAACCGTGTTCGCAAGTTGAGTGGATTCGAATTGGTATAGCGATTCCATGCTAGCACAGCAATTGACGTTAAGGAGAGCGCGTCTCACGGAATTTTGTTGCCGCCAAACAGGTTGCAGTAGCGCAGTTACAGGCGAGGATTACCGTGTGTTGTAGAACGAAAATTGCCATCATCAAGAACCGACACGCACTGATACTCGCCCAAACATTCTGCACGGATTGATAACGAGAGATGAAATAAATAAAGGAGAGAAAGGAATGAATATAGATAACGAAAGAAGATAATACAGTAAAAAATTGCACATTCCTCATACAGTGCGAATCGATGATATGCGAAGCACGAATGAGAAAGGCGTAGATGTACGCTAAAAGCAGCACAACGTTACGAAACAGACGTATAATATGCCTTACATGATTTCGATGTAAAGAGTATTATGTTGTTGCCTACGATTAGTGTTTGTCGTCCCTTCACGTCATGAAATACTAAATTTTGTATATTTAAAGCGAGGAAACGCCCGCGAGGCGCTATGAGCGTAGCATAAATTTATGTTTTACAAGATGCGCACATCATGATTACTATGGTTAGACCCGTCGTTTTCGTTCGTCTTTCGTTCACGTCCAGATATGCCGAATTTTGTATATTTGGAGCTAGTGAGAGGGTCATAAAAACGCAATGAGCGTAGCATGTATTGCGTAGCAATGAGCGTAACATGACGCCATAACAGGTTTATTATGTGGGGACGCATAGTTCACCTTGGTCGTCCATTCACGTAACGAGAGACCAAGTTCGGTAAATCTGGAGCTAGTGAAAGGGTCCTGAGAATGAAATGAGCGTAGATGTATTCAAGTTTTTCATGACGCGCATATCTTTCTTAACATGTTTGGACGCGTATTTTACCTTCGTCATTTATTCAAGTCATGTGATAACAAATTCGGTAAACTTGGAGTTAATAAAAGGGTCATGAGAATGCAATAAGCGTATCATGTAGTGATGTTATACATGAAGCTCATACCATAATGGTTATTGGTAGGTTGGTTGCTTCCTCGAACTCTTGGTGCAACACACATAGGGGGAAAGGCCTTGAACGGCCTTGCTTTTTAAATTAGTTCACTTCTTGAAAGGAAGAGTTGAATTCATTAAGTATAATGTTTGAACGTGTCGTTCACCTTCGTCTTTATTCATGTCAGTGACACCAATTTCGGTATATCTGCAGGTAGTGAAACGTTCATAAATATTCAATGAGCGTAGCATGTAGTGATAATTTACATGTCACATACATCATAACTCTTATGTTGGACGTTTCGCTAACCTTTATCGTCTATTCACGTCACGTGATATGAAGTATGGAGTAAGTGGAACTAGCGAAACGGCTGGAAGCTAATCATGAGCCTTGTATGTTGTCATGCTTTTATATAATATATATCTCATGATTATCATGTTAGCACCAGGCATATATTTTGTTCAGCCATTGAAGTCCCGTAATGCCAAATTTGGCATATGATAAGCTAGCGAAACGACCGCGAGCGCACCATGATCCTGGCGCGTAGTCGTGCTTGACTTACATGACCTGCATGTTATGATTTCAACGTTAGGGTGTGTCATCTATAATCGCCATTCAGTCATGTCATATTTGACCGGTTTTTAAATATTCTATGTGAACGAAAATACCACAAGAGAGCAAGATCATGACATGTAAATTGCAAAATTCATGACATAACTGTGATGATTTTCATGTCATGACTAGTCATTTATGCTCGTATCTGGATTCATCGTGTGGCATACAAATTTCAGTATACATACCGTTATCGAATCGGCCAGGAGAACTGGAAATTGTAGGTTGCTATATAGATAGATAGATAGATAGATAGATAGATAGATAGATAGATAGATAGATAGATAGATAGATAGATTGATAGATAGATAGATAGATAGATAGGTAATAGATAAATGGATAGATAGACAGACAGGTAAATAGATAGATAGATAGATAGATAGATAGATAGCTAGATAGATAGATAGATAGATAGATAGATAGATAGATAGATAGATAGATAGATAGATAGATAGATAGATAGATAGATAGATAGATAGAATGATAGATATGGTCAAAGGTTTCGATGTTCACTAAGAAATGCTTCGCATAAAAAAAGCGGGAGAGTCTAAAGTGAAATGAAAATGAACACCGCAAAGATGCAAAAAAGAAAGCCCAGCACCGCATTTATTTTGCACTTGCCACCCCTAGTGCGAAGCAAGCCTATTTTTTATTTATTACTTGGCATTCTCATCTCCTGCTACTTTCCTTTATCGTGTGGGATTCTATAGAGGACGCGAGATGTTATTGCTCAGGAAATTTTCTGCTATGTTGGACGAGGCTTTAACCATTCACTTGTTAAGACGTTATATAGGAGGTTTCCCTTTCGATAATGCTTTATTAAATTTCAGCCTCATAAACTTCTGCGATGTCTTATGTGGTTGAAGGAAGAAAGCCTGCAGAAAATTTTTGTTATTTTTGTGTGATTTAGTACATTAACCTATTCGCAATCATGTATTTGATCGTATTTCATGATCGACATATCCTAGATTCAACCACCTAAGCAATTGACCATTTCTATTAATATCATATTGCTCGCAATAAACCTGAATTAATTGTGCCTATGCAGATATTTCGTAGTGACTTTTACTCAAGGACTAAGGCGCAAGAAAGCAAGGCGCATGAGGTGTTCCATAGAAGAAAACGAGCAACGCTTCAGAAGTACGTTTGAGAGCGATGGTGGCCAGAAGTTTCTTGAATAGGTCCTTTGAACGAGCACGTCAGAAGCGGTGGAAGGCAAGGACACAGGCAGTGACCACCCGGTGGCGTCTGGGTAAGTATCTATGGTCAGGCTGCAGAGGAGTTCAGGATTTAGCACCGCCATTCATGACGGTATCTAATGGGTGCCTGTACGCGTCCCAAATCTGACAATAGGAAATACAGGCGCAGGTTGGGGCACCTTTGTATCTTTTCAGAGCAGCGGCGCCGTGGTTACTGGAGGTGACCGCTGCCCTGGCTCGATCCTTGATAAGGAGGAGATCCCATCCATCTACCGGGGCGTCCACTTTTTCAAGCGGCGCAGATCAGTGGACAGCCGAGCATGCATTCAGCAGAACCATAAAGGACACATGAGCCCATGTTGCCCCAACGCCTACTCGAGATGTGACGAGCCAACAACCAAAGCGCCTACAAGTGTGGCGAGGAAGGGCACATGAATCTGCATAAAGTGGCGGACACTGGCGTGGGAGACACGCTGTTGTCTCGCAAGTTTTCTATTTTGTCCCCGGACATTCCTATGTTTTCCATTAATGTATATTGTGTAAAATATTTTGATGTTGTTCACAGCAGATATAAAAGTATTACAACGTCTACTAAGCTTGTGTTCCATTACTGCAGGGGTCTCAGACTCACCTCACCCAGTGTGTCTCAGTCACGCAATTAACCCCGCAAGCATCCGGCCTTTATAGGAGGTTGGAAAAAGCGAAGGGTGAGTTTTATTCAGAAAGTGTCAGCAAACATTGCGTTTTCAGCGAAAGTTTTTCTCGAACTATTACTCTTGTGATTTTTTTCAAGAGATTTTGGTTCCGGGATTTGAACATAGCGGTAAGCGTGTCAAACATGGCTAAAATCTGGATGATGATTCCGAATTGATAGTTTTGTCATGGTTATGCTTGAACACATTGTGACCACACGATGTTCCTCACGAAAATATTTCTTTAGACACGTCATGAGGGCGCATAACAAGAATATATCTAATAAGAAAACTTGCAGTCCGAAGAAGGTCAGGTATGCAGTGCGAAGAAGGTATGCCATTTCAATATTTAAATGATCGACTACAGGATTACTTGGCACACGTGAACATGAACAACATAATTGTGACTGATGTATCCGTATCAAATGAAATGGCTGTGGCAGGTATCTTCTCACGTTCCTTTGAGTGGTCCTTTTAGGTTAGACTTCCAGATTACACACCAATATTCATAGCAGAATTATTTGCTATTGTACTGGCACTACGGAAACTTCCTTTGGGCTAATCAGAAGCATTCGTAATTACAGATTATTTTTCAGTGTGTTCTGCTCTGTCTTCAGGAGCCAACTTTACACTTGTGCATATGTTTCGACAACTCATACCGACAAACTTGCAACAACTTCAGATGGTATTGGTACCAGGTCATTGTGGCATATATCTCACTGAGATGGTGGATGCACAAGCCACAGTATCTCTTAGCGGTCCCCTTATCCCAATTTTGCCTGATACGGCTTACGCGACGGCAACAAGGCTTATAAACTTTTGTTTGCATGAATTCAACTGCTACTCATTGAATAAATTTCTGGGTTTCGCACATCTAAGATGCTGCTGGAATAGACAGTGGTGCGCAACACGGCAATTGGAAGTTACTTATAAAATATTGTGTTGTTGAATTCCTAAACAACTAAACAAAATTTGCATAAAGTTGGTCTAAAGGCGTCAGCTTTATGTCAGGTTTGCGAAGAAATGGAAACAGTGGATCATTTATTTTTATTCTGTCGCCGATATGCGGAAAAGATATCTGGTAGCTTCAATTGAAAAATTAGGATTAGAATTTAATGTGGCATAAAATGTGGTTATAGCTACAGAGACGTCTGCTCTGCGGTATTTGACTTCATAATTGAAACAGAGCGATTGTCATGTTAAAGTTCCACACACACACACACACACACACACACACACATATATATATATATATATATATATATATATATATATATATATATATATATATATATATATATATATATGTATATATAAATAAATATATATATATATATATATATATATATATATATATATATATATATATATATATATATATATATATATATATATATATATATAAGGGAAACAAGTGTATACTTAAGGGCTCGTTTTTCGTGTTTTACACAATAATAATGAGATCTAACAGACAATAAAGCCAAGGAAAGTATAGGGGAAGTTATCAGGCCAATTGTAATGTAAATGAGAAGAAAGAAAAGTGGGTGAAAAAATAACTTGCCGTGGGCAGGATCCGAACCTGCGACCTTCGAATAACGCGTTCGATTCTCTACAACTGAGCTACCACGACAGCTATCCCCCCCCCCAGCCACTTTATTGGGTATCTATGTCAATTTAAATGTGGGAGTGTCAGTCAGCGCCACCAGTAGCCTTAGCGGTGAGTGTGGTACACTCTTTCTGAGCCTGTTTGGCGTCACGTAGCACGTGAACTTATTACTAACTGACAGCTGACCAATAGTCCCCCGTATACTACCTAGAGGCACCAAGTCTGCCAGTTCGAGAACCTTGTTAATGAATAAGGGAAACAAGTGTATACTTAAGGGCTCGTTTTTCGTGTTTTTACACAATAATAATGAGATCTAACTGACAATAATGCCAAGGAAAGTATAGGGGAAGTTATTAGGCCAATTGTAATGTAAGTGAGATTGTAATGTAGTATATATATATATATATATATATATATATATATATATATATATTACAACCTTTACCTCTGTCTCAAATCGCATCCAATAGCCTGCATCGATCCCTGCTCATGTATACTTATTTTGCGATGTTTGTCTCTTCTTTCTGTATAATTTTTTTAGTCCAATATTAGTTTGTGTTTGTAAAACCATAAGCCTTTTACTTAAAGAACCTGCCACCCGGTTCTTGGCCGATCCCCCTTTCTGGGTGTGCGCCAGAGTAACAAGGATCATCATCATCATCATCATCATCATCATCATCATCATCATCATCATTATTATTATTATTATTATTATTATCAGCATCGAAACGTGCAACGCTTCAGAAGAACGTTCGACAGCGATGATGTCCAGGAGTCTCTTGAGTAGGTCTTTCGAGCGAGCACATCAGCGGCGGTCGAAGGCATGGACGCAGGCAGTGACACCGGTGGCGTCTTGGTAAGTACTTATGCTCAGGCTGCAGAGGAGTTCAGGATTTAGCACCACGACACAGGACGTTATCTAATGGGTGTCTGTACGCGTCCCTACTCTGACAATGGAAAGGCAGGTGCAGGTTGGGGCGCCATTGTATCTTTTAGGAGCAACGGCGTCGTAGTTACTGGAGGTGACCGCTGCTCTGAATCGATCATAGATAAGGAGGAGCTCCGATCCATCTACCGAGGCGTCCACTTTTCCTAGCGGCGCAATCAGTGGACAGCCGAGCATGCAACCAGCACAACTATCAAAGCCACATGAGCTTAGGTTGCCCCAACGCCTACTCGAGATGTGACGAGCCAACAACCCAAGCGCCTTGAAGTGTGGTGAGGAAGGGTACATGAACCGGCATTAACAGGTGGACACTGGGGTGGGAGACACGCTGTTGTCTCATGAAGTTTCTGTGATGTCCTCGGACACTTTTATGTTTTCCCTTACCGTAGTTTGGTTTGAATAATTTAGTCTTGTTAACAGCAGATAATTAAGTATTAGAACGTATACTGAGCCTGTGTTCCTTTACCGCAGGGGTCACATACTCACCTAACCCAGTGGGCCGCAAACACGCAAATAACCCCGCAACCACCCGGACTTTAATGGACGTTCAAATAAAAGAGGGGCAAGTTTCATTCAGAAAGTGTCAGCAAACATTGCCGTTTAAATGAAAGCTTTCTCATTACTATTACACTTCAGATTTTTTTCAAGCGAATTCGGTTCCGGGATTCGAAAAGGGGATACTTATATCCAAAATGACTAAAATTTGGATGCTGATTCCGAATTAATTTTGTGTCAAGGTTAAGCTTGAACACATTTTTACCACATGATGTTCCTCACGAAAACAATTCTTTAGGCCCGTCATGTGAAGTTATCACACGAATATATCTAATACGAAAACTTATGGTGTGAAGATACTGAGAAGGGTTTCAACCACGGTCTGCAGACCACCTATTTGAGACCCAAGTTAACCGTGTTCGCAAATGGAGTTGATTCGAATTATTATATCAATTGCATGCTAGCAGAGCGATTGGCGTTAAGCTAAGCATGTCACACGCAATTTCTGTGCCACCAAATAAGTTACAGCAGAGCTGTTACAGGCGAGGTTTACCGTGTGTCGTAGATAGAAAATCGCCATCATCATGAACGAATACCCGCTTATAATTGCCCAAGCATTCAGCATGGATTGATAAGGACAGAAGAAAAAAATTAAAACGAGAAAAAGAAATGAATAATGAGAACGAAAAAAAAACACGGTAAAAATTTTGCAGATCCCCAATACAGTGGGAATCGATGATATGTGAAGCACGAATAAGGAAGGGGTATATGTCACCTAAAATCAGCACAACGTTATGACAAAAACGTATATATTTTGCCGGACATGATTTACATGTATATTTTTATGTTAAGGTCTACGATAAGTGTTTGCCGTCCCTTTACGTCTCGTTTTACTAAATTTGGTATATGTGAAGCTTGCGAAAACCCGCAAGAGCGGTATGAGCGTGGCATGTAGTCATGTTTTAAAGACGTGCGTATCAAGATTACAATGCTTGGACGCGTCGTACACCTTCGTCGTTAGTTAACGTCACAAGATAGCAAATTCGGTGAAGCTGGAGCTAGTGAAAGGGTGATAAGAATGCAATGAGCGTAGCATGTACTCATGTTTTGCATGACGCGCATATCGTACTTAGGATGTTTGGAAATGTCGTTTACCAGATCCTTGTTCACGTCCCGTGATACCAAATTCGGTATATCTGAAGCTAGTGAAACGTTCATAAAAATGCTGTGGGCGTAAGATGTAGTCGTGTTTACATGTCCCGTATATAATGGCTCTCATGTTTGGACGTGTCATTTACTTCCGTCGTCTATTCTCGTCACGTGATACAAAATTTGGTTTAAATGAAGCTAGCGAAACGGCTGCTAGCACATGATGAGCGTGGTATGTTGTCGTGCTCTTACATGACGTATCTCTCATGGTTATTACGTTTGCACCAGTCAAAATCCTTCGTCAGCCATTGAAGTCCCATAATACCAAATTTGATATACGTTAAGCTAGCGAAACGCCCGCGAGCGCACCATGAGCGTGGCGCGTAGTCCTGACTTACATGACATGCATGTCATGATTTCAACGTTAAGGTCTGTCATCTATTATTGCTATGCAGTCATGTCATACCAAACCGGTTTTTCAATATCTCATGTGAACGAAACTACCGCAAAAGAGCAAGGTCATATTAAAGAACCCCAGGTGGTCAAAATTTCCGGAGCCCTCCACTACGGCGTCTCTCATAATCATATGGTGGTTTTGGGACGTTAAACCCCACAAATCTAATCAGAGCAAGGTCATAACATGTAACTCACAAAATTCATGACATACAACTCAAGATTTTGGTGTCCTCACAAGTCAGTTATGCTCGTACTAGAGTCATGTTATAGCATATAAATGTTGGTATAGATACCATTATCCAAACAGCCAGGAGAGTTAAATGTAGGTGCCTAGATAGATAGATAGATAGATAGATAGATAGATAGATAGATAGATAGATAGATAGATAGATAGATAGATAGATAGATAGATAGATAGATAGATACGGTCAAAGTCACCGACGTTCACAAAGAAATGCTTCGCCTTGAAAAAGTGGTAAAGTATAAAGTGAAAAAAAAAACGATCACCGCAGAGATGCAAAAAACGAAGCCCAGCACCGAATTTTTTTCGCGCTTGCCACCCCTAGTGCTAAAGAAGCCTATTTTTTTATTTATTACTTCCTATTCCCATCTCCTGCTACTTTCCATTATCGTACGGGATTCTATAGAGTACGCGGGATGTTATTGCTCGGAGAAGTTTTCCGATAACGTTGGACGAGGCTTTAACCATTCCGTTGTTAAGACGTTAGATCAAAGTTTTGCCTTTCAAAATTGCTTTATAAAATCTGAGCCACAGGTAGTTGTGCAATATCCTTTGTTGTTGAAGAAGAAAACCTGATAATAATTCTCGTTTATATATTTTTGATTTATTAAGCTAACCAATTCACAATCATGGTTTTGATGGTATTTAATGATCGACATATCTTACATTCAACCACTTAAGCATTGTACTATTTCGAATAATATTATATTGTTCACAATAAACTTGAATTAATTGTGCCTATCGAAAAGTATCGCAGTGGGCTTAACTCAAGGACTGTATATGGCGCAAAATGTGAGACGCACTTGGTGTTCTTAGAAGAAAATGAGAAACGCATCGGAAGAACGTTCGACAACAACGATGGCCAGAAGTCTCTTGAGTAGATCTTTCGAACGAGCACGTCAGCGGCGGTGGAAGGCATGGACGCAAGCAGTGACCCCCCCCCCCCCCCCAGTTGTGTGTGGTTAAGTATCTATGGTCAGGCTGCAGAGAAGTACCAGATTTAGCACCGCAATCCATGACGTTACCTAATGGGTGCCTGTACGCGTCCCAAATCTGACAGTAAGAAATACAGATGCAGGTTGGGGCACCAATGTATTTTTTTTTTTGAGCGACGGCGTCGTGGTTACTAAAGGTGACCACTGTCCTGACTCGATCATGGATATTGAGGAGCTCCCATCCATCTACCGAGGCGTCCACTTTTCCAAGCGGCGCAAATCAGTGGACAGCCGAGCATGCATCCAGTACAACCATGAAGTACACATGAGCCCAGGTTGCCCCAACAGCTACTCGAGATGGGACGAGCCTACAGCCAAAGTGCCTTCGAGTGCGGTGAGGAAGAACACATGAATTGGTTTTCAGGCAGACACTGGGGTGGGAGACACGCTGATGTCTCACGAAGTTTCTGTGATGTCCTCAGACACTTTTCTGTTTTCGCTTACCGTAGTTGGGGTAAAATAATTTAGTCTTGTTAACAGCAGGTACAAAAGTATTAGAACGTATACTAAGCCTGTGTTTCTTTACCGCAGGGGTCACAGATGGCGTGAGATGGTGTAGGGGTCACAGTAAGGTGTAATCACATGCCTTTTGTCATGTTTAGTGGGCATGTGAGCAGCCGCGACAGAGACGTGGCTAACCCCTTCGTTTTCTACATTCGGCAGTCTTTTTTTTACCTGGTGGCCTCCTGCATGAACGCGTTGCTGGCCGTCTTCCCGTCCCTGACAGTACCGGTCTACGAAACGCCTGTGCAATGCATCCCTCTGAAAGGTGCGCGCGCATTCATTGATGTTTTTTGTCGGATTAACCATCCTCCTGGTATCAAACTGATAAGATCAACGTTCGATTCAAATTCCGCCCCCTGTGTATATGCCGCACCGCATCGCTGGACGTTTAGTGGTCATGTGAGCAGCCACCACGGAAACAAGGGTGACCCCTTCGTTTTCTACGCTCCGCAGGTGTGTAACTGTTTTTCCATCTTTGCTAGAATGTCAGACAACCGATACTGAAGAATGCTCCCATGCCCAAAAGTGCTTTGTGAAACTTTGTGCAAATGCTTTGATTCTTTCTTGTTGCTTGTATGATGTGTTGACAATGAATGTAACCCTGGTCCACCCCACACCCGATATACTTAAACAGAAAGTGATTCTGAGCAGGCTCACACAGGGACAATAACGCAGATGCTGGAAAACACGAACGACAGCATCAAAGAACTCTCAAATCAGTTTTCTACTGGTCAAGCAGCCGCTATAGCCGAAATAAAGACAATAAAATCTAATTGTGATACATTAGAAACCAGGCTTGTTGACATGCTTACCCGTCTTGAGACTATCGAGTGTAAAATAATGAACCTAGTTCCTTCAGTGGCAACTTCGCTGCTGTGGAAGAGGCCTCGGTACGATTGACGCTTGAGCAAGTTTTAATCCCAAATCGATTGGATGACCCAGAGGATAGGTGAAGGCGTGACAACGTGATTATACACGGTATTCCCGATGCACGTGAAACTTTGCAACTGATTGAGCAGAAAGTGCTGGATGTATTATCCTTTGTGTTGGGTTGAAAAGTCTCGGAGTCCGAGATTGAACGTGCACACCGTTTGGGGCGTTTCACACCGGCAAAGTGTCGGCCTGTTATTAAAAAAATGTTTTGTTTTAAAACCACAGGAAACGTACTGGCATCAAGGTCAAAATTAAAAGAAATGAAGATGTCTATTGTTGAAGACTTCTCTGCCGCCACACACCTTGCTAGAAGGCTTGCTGAATTCGCCAAAAGCTTACCTGGTTCACCAAAGTTCCCGTTGCGGTACAACAAGCTCAATCTTAACCATAAATACTACAACTATGACGGTATCAGAATTGTTGAGCTCAACTTATCTACTTCTATCGAGCCATATGCAAGTTCATTTTCACCTGCTTCACCACATACGAGCAATGAAACACTAACATAGGTACACGTGAGGGGATGTGGTGATTTCTTAGCACCATCTAGTGTGGCTATACTGCTGGCAAGTATCAAAAGCGTACTTAACAAGCGTGCTTCACTTGATTCAATAATCGATACGGGCGATTGAGGCATAATCACTCTAATCGAAACCTTTCTTTACCCAGACATTGCGGACAAGGATATATTTCAAAGGGCGCACAAATTTTCCATTTATCGTTGTGATCGAGAATCACGTGTTGGAGGTGGTGTCATGTTGGCTATCTCACGAAATATTCCATCTTGTTATCTCCCAGTTAAATCAGTGCTTGAGGTGATATGGATGCATGCCCACTTATGCGACAACAGCTTTGTATTTGGGGTCTGCTATCGTCCTCCCAACAACTTGGTGAGCTTTGCTGCCGATTTACAGGACACCATCGACACCATCACTTCACATAGTCGTAAAGCTTTCATTTTTCTGCTGGGAGACTTCAACTTCTCCAACATTTCCTGGTCTTCTGACCCTCTGGTATAAAAACCATTTTCTTCGGAAAGCTTCGGTTTTATTAACCTCAGCTCAGTATTTTCTCTCCATGAAATCGTTTTACAGCCTACTAGGTTAGCGAGCAATTCTAGTAACACATTCCACCTCGTTTTAACAAACTCTCCGGATACCAATTTGGATTTATTATACCTACCTCGTCGGAAAGACCATCAACACTATCTTTTTAATTAAAGTACTTCCAGCCACCAAAGTGCAAAGTAAAAAAGAATATGTAATTTCAACAAAGCCATCTTTGAAGCTATCAATAATGAACTGTCTAGCTTCGCGGACGTTTTCTTAGGTTTTTAAAAACAGAGTACAGAATCTAACTGGAATATGTTTGCATCGAAAGTTCAGGAATTAATTGACAGATATGTTCTTATGCGCACTATTGCCTCCCATTCCAAAGCACCTTGGTACACTTCGCACAGAAAATAACGCTGTAACAGAAAAATAAAAGCGATTCTTCTGTTCGGCCAAACACTCTCCCTCTGAAAAGCGGTGGGACGCGTACAAGACGGCGAACAATGCATCCGTTTCTGGACAGCCCGCAACAATTTTCTACGAATCACCTTGCCTACGATGCGCAGTAATGACACAAAAAAATTCTGGCAGACCATCAACCCAGATCGAGATAGTGAAATTGTTTTATTATATCCTTCTGGGGAAATGATTTCACTCGCCGACTGTTCCAGTCTTCAACGAAGTATTTCGTCGTAACTTTGTTAAGTCATCATGTGCGACCTTTTCATCATGTGCGACCTTGTAACTATGGACCTAATTATCATTTAACCCCTTGTTATAGAGGTATGGAAAAAAAAGATCGAATCGTTGAAAGTATCTTCATGCCCAGGAATAGATATCATCACAGCCAAGCTTTTAAAAAGTACCAAAGTATATTAGAGCATTATTCTCTAAAAAATATTCCAACAATTTTTTGACAAATCCAACCTACCACGCGATTGGAAGATTGGAAAGACGGTTCTGGTGCATAAATATGGAAGTAAAAACAATCTCTTCAACTACTGGCCAATTTCACTAACCAGCATCCCGTGAATAAAATTCTTGAACATATTCTTTTCACTAGAATTGTAAAGTTTTTACATGCGAACTCATTTTTTCCCGAATGTTCAACATAGCTTCTGTGAATCTTTGTTCCGTGAAACACAATTGACTTTATTTACACATAAATTACACACCAATTTTTATAATTGTTCCACTGCTCATTGTATTTTTACTGATATTGCAAAGGCTTTTGAACAATTTTGGCACAATTTACTTCTCATAAAATTAAGCAGGTTAGACATTGATCATAAGCTCCTTTCTTGGATTGAATACTTTCTAAACGGTCGCTTACAATGTGTGCTTGCTAACATTTTGATTTTCTACTAAGTCCCACCCATTGTGGTGTACCCCAAGGTTCGGTACTCCGTCCCTTCCTATTTTTTATATTAATATGGACTTACCTGAATGTATTCCATCTAACATTCATTTATTTGCAGATGATTGTGTATTATATTGAGAAATCTCTGACCGAAACGACTTAGCAATTCTTCAGATTGGCCTTGACTCTGTATCTAACGGGTGTAAAACCTAGACAAAGGAACTAAACACTACTAAATGTAAAGTCTTACACGTTTCCCACACATCTTTTTTCTCCACTACTTATCTGCTTGACCACTCTACTCCTGAACTCGTGACGTCCTATCGCTACCTAGGTGTTCACATAACTAACACCCTCACCTGGTCTGTTCGCATTAACAAAATCATTAGTAATGCTAACCGCTCGTTAGGTTATCTCCGACGCAATTTTTCTTCTGCCTCTGTCCCCTTTAAACTCCTCCTTTACAAAACTGTGATACGAAGTAACTAAAACATGTCGCATCCATTTGGGACCCGTCTACTAGTGTACTAACATCTGCCCTTGAGCCAGTCCAAAATAATTCTGTCCGATTTATCCTTGGCAACTACAGTCGCATCGCAAGTCTCTATTCAATGAAGGACTCTTTAGAACTTCCGTCACTCGCCTGTCCCCAAGAATTCTCTCGCATATGTCTTTTTCGCAAAGTATACTAGTCACACCCTGCATGATAACCTTATTCTCCCACCACCATACATCTCCCCTCGTTCTGACCATCCGCGAAAAGTGGGCATCTTGCGATGTTGAACTCGCACATGTTACGAGTCAGTCGTTCCCCGAACCTCAAAGGTTGGAACAATCTTTTATTATCAATCACGTCCATTGTCCATCATTCTCATTTTCATAACGTTTTAAACTCATATGTATTGAACTAACCAATTACGTGATCGTTTTCATTCTGATTCTTGATTGTTTAGGTAAAACTGCTACCGTTACTTATTTTTACTATGTTAAAATGCTTTCTCACCAACAGTCTCATTCTTGCCTGCATAGTTACAACTTGTACTGTTATTTCGTTACTTAACACTGTCCAAATGAATAAATTCTGAATAAAAAAATAAATAAATACGTCAAATAGCTTTATAGTAATCGTGGCTTTGCTAATTGTACCCAAGGTAATTATTGCTGTCTTAAATGAAACCTTACTGAGACAAAACTGTTCAGTGTTATGTTCATCAAACCCTCGGTAAATAATTTAATAAATATTAAGAAAGAGGTGGTGTGGCCATCACTTCAAAGCCAATTAAGCAGATGAGTAGATGACTGAATCGAAAAGGTGGAGGAAGTTAGGTTATCACAAGCTCCTTTTTAGAAGTGCAAGATGACCAAATTATTTTATATACAAAGAAGCTGCCGCTAAGCTTCCAACGCATTAAACGCCTGACAATTACACAGGCACCATTACAGTCATGAGTTGAACTGGGGCCTTTTCAGAATCAACGAGTTTGTATCACAGTTCATGCGTCAATCACTTCGATTGACAGGCGCCCATGGCGAAGATCAGGTCCACCCGCCAGGTTTGCTCTCGCCGACGAGCTGTGCTCATGCCGCGACGCCAGTGAGCGACACGTTTCATCTATCAGCTTTATCGCGCAGGATATGCACACACCCACTTGCACACCCACGCAGAAGTAAAACTTCTATCATCACGTGGCTACTACGTATCGCCTTCAATTTCGCCGCGCTGACGACGTATCCACTCACAGCCGCGTTGCCGCCATGATACGAGCGCCCCTGGTGACCATTTGTTCTTATATTTATCAGCAATATTTTATAGAAGCGAAAGAAGCAGCACAAGAGTACTGCGTGTGCACCCCCGCTGCCTTCAAGAGTGCAAATTTCCACGCTGCAGGTGGAACGTAAGAACTTGCCCGAAATAGGACAAACGCCCACGAACACGCCTGTGCAGAGGCGCGCGTTGAGTTGGCAAAAAGATAGCGCGACAATGAAGCTGACGGTCCTGCACTACTGAAGTGTTGAATGAGTAGCGGCGCTGACGTGTACGCACGTGGTTTTTTTTTAGGCCACCGCAAATGTCCCACATGCATTTCCAACGCCACACGCGTTCTTGTACCCAGTTTTATCAGCGATGCTATCAGGTGCTCTGTACTGTTTTAATGCCATGGCCGCTGTAGAGTGACCTCTGGGCCAAATTATCTGACCGAGAAGCTCGGTTCATACTGCATAGAACCCCTATTGAGTCAAGTTTAGCTAATAGCTTATTGAAGGCGATAGTCTTTCTTGGGGACCTTCGACGGAAAAGTTTTGGTCTGTCTGTCAGTCTATCTGTGTACATTTGTCTGTTCGTCCGCCCTTATCGATATCTGAAACTGTACTAAACGGCCAAGCCCATCCGCAGCACCCACCAATATTGCTCAAGGTTTAGCATTGATAGTTGTGCGATTGTCAAGTAAAAAGCAATTATTGCGCATATCTGAGGCGCCATAACAACACGTCAATATTTTGTTATGTCTGCCTTTATACTAGAAGTGGCACACACAAGTAACTCAAAGTACTGAAGCGTTTATCACGCTGCGCTGACAGTGAAACGCGATGCTGAAAAGGGTGTTTCCTACGCTTTGCCACGACGACACGGTGGTGGCACCTGGCCGTCGCTTTGCATTCTACACCTTATCACCTCCGAGACTGGCACGCATCTTTCTCCGCGAGCGCGCACGCCTTCGTTTTCGAAAGTAACTGCCAGATGGCGCTTGTAATTAACGTGCCTAGATACGCGCGTTCACCTACGCTACACGCTCGAGGCGCTCTAACGCAGTGCCTCCAGAATACCATTCACCGCTTTTCTTGCACAGAGCATCAATTAAACGGTTTGTTCACTCTCTCCAGACGCAAGTCTATCGTCTTATAATGACATTTGCAGTGTAACATGCAGATTCGGGCCAATTTTTATGAACCATATAAACAAGGGCCCTAGAGAGGTCAATCAATGGAGCACGGGTAAAGCAACCAGAGTCAAACGTGTGTTTAAAGTAATCAGTAAAATATAGTATAGCGCGAAATCTCTCGAACAGCCTGCACGAAAACAAAATTTGCTCAGTGGATAAAATACAAAACTGAGATATTTGGATAATTGTTTTTCAATACATTTCTCTACGATTTTGCTGTATGATGGAAGAAGATGTATGTTATACGATTTTGCAGTATGATGATAGGTCGGCAGTTATATATCAATCAAATTTCTGTCCTCCTTGAATGCAAACTGGCTGTCGGCCAACAGCAGAATTCCAAAAGAAAAAGAGCGCCTGCCACTTTAAATGTTTTTAAAGAAAAATGTACCAACATCTTACGCTGGTTTGAAAAAAAACTTTGAGGAAACTATTGCTTCGAGTTCAAGAGTAGATCGCGATAGCGTAATCGGGCTTCCCGCGCATCACCTTATAGCTCAACTGCTAGCCTCGCTTCGGTTTGCGGTTCATGGCTCAGCCGTGCTGTAAACAAACGAACCGCTGTGCACGTAATTTTGGCCACTTCAAACTATCCTGGAAGGCCTACTTCAAGAACTGCTCTCAAGTATAATACTTCCTTTTGCGATCAGCCAAGGGCCGTCTATACGTGTCCATAGGGCAACATAAGAACCAACGCAGCTCCTCGTTTCGTTCATGCAATTGCTGCTGATGATGATAGAATATGTCGGAGCACTTTATAATGAGTGAGCCTCTAAAGCACCCACTTGTTGCTCAGTTCTCGTGTATTGACGCCTGACGCGATTTTACTCTTCGCGATTTCGCTCTTCAGCCACTCAATGGGCTACGTGTGTTCAGGCGACTCCTTCCACCTCACGACATTCATACAGCGTTTTTCCCCCTCAGAAAGCTTCAACAAATACCGTGGCTCTGTGGTAAAACAACTGCTTATCACATTGACAGCCTGGTCTCGATCCCCACTCGAACCCAGTATTTCTATTATTCATTTTATCTGCATGCTTCTTGCATCTTAGGTCACGGACAAGATGATTTTCGCTCACAACCAATTACGCCGACACAAAAGTTTCTTTTTGACGCAATCGCGTTGATATGTGGTGTCCATTGACATTTATTTCAGTAGTGCTAGCTTGATCTTGTTAGCAGGGCCGTCGCAGGGAATGTTTCCGCGTAGGGGGTGGGATGTGTGATTTACTGAAGATCCTAACTTATTCAGAAAAACACCTATTTTCGTATTTTATTTTTGGTAAAGTATGGGTATATTGGGTGGCGAAAGTGAGGGAGGGATCAGCCCTGGCTACGAGCCTGCTTGTTATTCATTGTCAAGTAGTCACAGGATGTGCAGTTGATATGTGTTCGCATTTTCTCCACTCATCTTCGAAATTGCACGCTCCTAAACATGTTCCAAGCCTATTTGAAATACTCGTACGTTTATTGTGAAACTTAATACATGAGGTTCTTGGAATCCATTGCATTGCATCTTATATACG
Organism: Rhipicephalus annulatus; assembly: GCA_013436015.1. NCBI lineage: Eukaryota > Metazoa > Arthropoda > Arachnida > Ixodida > Ixodidae > Rhipicephalus > Rhipicephalus annulatus. The sequence goes on from WOVY01003770.1 coordinate 147,148, forward strand.
TAACGTCTCACTGAGCCAGTCCTTTTCTGCCCAATTTCTGGTGACTATCTCTGTCTTCATATAGTGATGTGCCAACATTATCTCGTATGATAGAAATTAGGCAAATTGCTGTGATGCGGTTTCTAAGCTTATCCTTTTTGTCAGCACCAAAAAGAAAAAAAAGAGAAAAAACTCCAGGCCTGTGTGGAAGGCACAACACTGTCGCAGCGAAAGCTGGAAGAGCGGCCTTTCTAGAGCTCTTTTTATACATTCCTTGGGTAACTGCTACAATAAAACTTGCGTGGTACCCAATACAACACAAATATTTTTGTATAGTACGGAGGCATCCGCAATGCTATTGCATTGTGTTGGAGCACGCATATATCGCAACGAAAGCTGGGAGAGAGGCCATTTCATACAACCTGTTGTATACTCTTTGGTTTGCCACTACAACAAATACACTTCCAAAGCAAAATAGAAGTGGCTTACAAATACTGTACACCATACATCATCATAGTTTTGCGAAGCATGGGATACCCACTATGCCATTATTTATTCTTCGGAGAAGCAAGGTAACCGCTATACACTTCTGGGACTTTATGTAAATACTTGTTTGATACTGTGGCTAAGGACGCTGAATATTTATGGCTGAGCCATTAGTATTGAGTGGGTAGCCTTGATTGAACCACTCGTTGCGCAATTATCATGGTGTTACACCTGGTGTGACTTTATTCCTCTACCTCACTATATGACGTATGTTATCATGATTCCCTGCCATATATATATGACTCCTGGCATAGAATCGTTTTGCGACGGAGTTTAATTCATCTGCTCTACCCATGTGGCAATCGAATACTCAACATCCCGGTTCAAACTCCGCTTTATCCATGTTTTTTTTTAAATGCGAAGCATTGCTTAGCGAACTTTCATGAGTTCGAGCGTATCTATCTATCTATCTATCTATCTATCTATCTATCTATCTATCTATCTATCTATCTATCTATCTATCTATCTATCTATCTATCTATCTATCTATCTATCTATCTATCTATCTATCTATCTATCTATCTATCTATCTATCTATCTATCTATCTATCTATCTATCCGCTTACGTTTGGATGCTCTCGTGGTCACCCCCTTAACTTGGCGTGAACCAAAATGGCTTGAAAGATGGCTTGACGAATAAGACGCACTAGTCAAGTCATGAATAATGTCACAATTCCGTCACGTACGTCGTCAAACGTTTTCCGCCAGACAGTGGCACATACCCACAGGCGCGTATGTCCCGCTAGTATGTGGGTATAGTGCCACAAGTGATTGACACTTAGTATCTACCCAGGAACCACGAGAACACACGTAGCCAATTCTAACGCACGAGCGTTACGAAATACCCGACATTGGTAGCGTAGACCGGACGAATGCAATGAATAAATGCCAGGTTCCCAGCTGGCATTGAACCCAAGCATTCTGCGTGGTAATGAAGCATTCTACCACAGAGCTACACCTCGGAACTACTTTTCAAATAGACGCTAATCTTCGTGAAACGTCAATAATGGTTGCTGTGCTGCCTACCCAATTTTATAAACCTTACATAGGTACTCCTTTGATACAGCCGTCACGTCGGGTTAACATCAATTGTGGTTAGTTGCTATGCGCTGAAGTTGATTTATGTAGCAGTGTCCAGGGCCGGTACCTTCACGATCATCAGCGCTTCTTATCAGCTTCTGGTTTTGATAAAGTGGTAAAGCTAATCACGTCATTAAAGGATAACTCTGCTTGCGGCCCAGATGACATTAAGCCAAAGCCTTTAAAGGCTATAAGTCACATTATCGCTACACCACTAACGCACATTTATAACTTGATGCTATCTTCAGGTGTTTTCCCGAACAAATGAAGCTTGCGGAAGTAACTGCCATTCATAAAGGTGGGTCATTTGATGAGCTTAACAATTACAGACTTATATCTGTACTCTCTGTGTTCGCGAAAATGGCCGAAAGAGTTATGTATAAGAGGACTACGGGCTTTCCAAACGCAAACAATATATAATAGCAAAAGACCATGTATGGATTTTGCAAAAACAAGCCTGCTGAGTCGGCTCTACTAAGCATCAAAGAATACATTCTAGACAAAATTGAAAACAAAATCTTTACCCTAGGAATATTTCTGAATTTTAGAAAGGCATTCGATAGTATACAACACGATCTACTTTTACGAAAACTACTGTATTATGGCATTCGGGGTACCACAGCTCAATTAATACAAAGTTATCTTTCGTCTAGAAAACAATATACCGTTGTAAGTATACATACTCTCAAGTCGAACACATTAAGTATGGTGTCCCCCAGGGATCGATTCTTGGACCTATCCTAATCCTGCTGTTCATTAATGATATCGTAAATATCGAAGGACCCAAGAAAATAATACTGTACGCTGATGACACAAATGTATTTTTCGCAGGTTCAAACGTATGTGAACTATATAAAGAAGCCAACGTTTGGATGGAGAAACTAAGTTTATGGTTAAACGCAAATAAACTTCAATTGAATGATATCGCTAAAACAAGTACATGTTTTTCAAGCCTAAAGGAGTAGCTCATATACCATGCACTCCAATTTTCTTCCAGAGCATCGACATTCAGCGCACAACAACAATAAAATTTCTAGGAGTTCTATTCCAAGAACAACTTTCTTGGTCTCCTCACATTGACGCGACAAAAAAAGATCTTTCGCGGAGAATCGGTATTTTAAATAGACTGAGATACTACGTCCCATCAAATGTCAAGCTGCAAATTTACTACGCACTACTACATTCACGACTAACATACTGCTCCTTGATGTGGCTAACAACGACCACCACATACCTTAATTCTCTGTTGATGTTACAAAAGCGTGCTACACGTGCTATATCTAACACTCCCCTTTACGAAAGTGCTCGACCATATTTTAAAATGTACATAGTATTGCCTATAAAACTGTTATACAGACATAAGCATTGTTAGAGATATTACACTAGTATCAACTAAATACATAACTATTCTTGGACACATATTATGTGAAACAAACACCATACAAGCTGAGAAAGAGCCTAATATACAAATATAGATCACGCACGAACTACGGTGACCAACGATTAGCGTCACAAATTTCAAACATTCTAAACAAACACCCAACTATACTACATTTACTGGAAGACGAATTTCAGCTAGATCATTTAAAAAAATAACGAAAGAGTGTCTAGAGGATGAAAGCGATGCTTTTCCTGATTTTTGAAATTTGTAGTTAATGATGTTTTTGTATTCGTTGCACCTTGTTCAATATCGTCCCTTTGCCTGTTGTTTATTATACTCTAATTTTTCTTGTAGAGCAACTCGATTTCGTAGTCAAGATGTCTCTTGTTAATTTATTTGGTAGAAAACATGCATTTGTATGTATTTGCCACCACTTGAATAAGGATTATTTATATTTCTATTCTTTAATTCACGCATCTGGCAGTTCCTGTTCGACTATGGTACCCGTGTAAGATAACACGCGATGTTGTAATTTTCTGAGTACTGTACTTGCGGTATGTTTCTGCTTTGCTGCCAGGGGGGCACGACCAAGTCAGGCTTTTACTTAGCCTTTAGTCGTGTCCTCCAAGGCAATCTTGTTAAATTTTGCCTTAAATGAAGCAAACCAAACCAAACCAAACCAAAAAATAATACGCATGTTCAAGTTGTCCTCGTTGTGCAAGTGCAAACAACTGGTTATATAAACATCTGCAACTCTTGAACATATGTCTGTGCATGCATATGTCTGTGCGTGTATATTTAGCGTCATTTCATTACGTGCCGCTCAATAAAAAAATTGCGACACGCTCACCTTCCCTCCGCATGCTTCGCATAACGTGAATTCCCCGGTACGTGGGATCTGCCCATTTTTTTTAGTCATTGTGCGCAATAGTACTTAATGACACCCGCAGGGGCGACAGACAAATGCGCCGCCGAAATTGGCCGATAACACATTTCACGGTAAAAAGGGAAGGAAGAAGGGAAGCACACTTTTCCTTACTATACCGCACTTTAATCTAAATAGGGTTTCTGTGATCGGAAACCAAACCTACGAAGTCGCTGTAGCAAGAGGGACGCGCATTTAGACGTCTTAGCTGTACCGCTCATACATATACGAGTCGCTTACCTGCGGTGCAGCGCTGTTGCCCGTTTAACGACACCCTATAGGTTTTTCTGTTTATTTCCTTGCGCTAATCGTGTTCTGCGTGGGCGTTTGAACACCTCCTGTCCTCGATGTTTGAGGGAAGGAAGAGGGAAGTGCGTGGGTCTCTTCCCTAGGAATGATCGATCGCGTTCCTAGGGAGATGGATCGGCGGGAAGTGGACCCACGGCGGAAAGTAAGTGCGCTTGTCAGAATTTATTTATTTAGTCACTCTCTCTACTCAAACCTTGTTTCGCGAGTTTTTATCGATTTACGCATACTTTTTTCTTCCTGTAATTTATGCGCTTTTTTTCGTTGCTCTTTTCGTTTTGCATTTTCCTATAAATGTTTCGGCGTTCAATCTTCGTGCCCCTGACCGGGAAAGTCTTAGCGGACGTACGGTATTATGAAGCTGCATGCTGCGTTGCAAATGCAAGTCTGTGAATTGCGACAGTGCGCTTCGTTTGTCGAGCTTTCGCACCAATACCTAAAAGAGGAGTCTTTAGAAGTTGCAGTCATGTAAAATATTCAACGAGAAAGATGATCTAACGATGTGCCAACGTTTGGTTTTTGCTTGTGCTTGGAGACGTTTCGATTGCTCTTCACTATACGCACGATCACGCGATGCTTGCTGGCTTCTTTATTGCACAGCATGCACTGGATTAAAAAAATGATATTGCGAAATACTAAATTCACCTAAAAAGCTCAGTTGCTTGAATACGATTAGTGAAGGGTGTCGTTCATTGTGATAGATGCACCTGCGAGATGCAACTATTTCTTAGCATGCGTAGTAAAAAATTAGCATATTGGGACGGGACTTTGCCTGTCGATGCAACGTAAAACTTGCGGATCATGCTTGACGTGAAAACTGAATGAATAACTGTCGCAAATTGCACCCGTGCGCCCTTTCGCGGAACTATTGCCAACATCTGCTCTTTGCACCCATTCTGATATTGTTTTACTTCGTAGGGCAGTTCTCGTTCTCCGGCATTTTAGGTTCGTAAAACATTTGCCTTTTTCAATTGGCAAGCGAGATCACAATTGCGAAAGCTATTTACGTAACAGCACTGGTATCACTTTTTTTTGTGGGGCTCTTCCCGACCTGGTGCCCCTGCGCGCTCTGTCTTAGTGCAGCACTAATTGCAATGGCCTCAATGGCCATTGAGAGTACGCAAGCTGGTCAGCGCTGGGAAAGGACGAGCGCACGTGGTCGTCCCACATTCGTAACGAACGTAACGTAGACTAGTATATATGCCACCTTGTCAACCGACCAATCATAACGACGCGGACGACAGACACCAGCGCGTGGTGGATTGGCTAGTGTCAGAGCCGAGTGGCAGACGAGGTCTGGCGTAAGAAGCGCTTCGGGACAAATCGGTTTTTTGGCCTCGCGGGCCGCTTGCTCTTCGTTCGTCGGCTGCCGTAAACAGCCAAGTAGTGTGCGAGGAGGAACAAGCAGGAAGTCGGGGAGTGGTCAGCGTACAGGTTGGTCCGAGAGATCGATCAGTCTTGGACATGCCTGGCCACATTGCGGAACGGAAACTCATCACACCACCACCAGCAGCGGTCGCGATCACGGCGGCTGATAAGAGCTCCAAAAACAACAAAAGACCCGCGCTCTTCTGGTTTTCGACTGGCGGCGAGGCGACCCCGGCGGACCGCGCCTCTCGTCAGGTTCGAGATTCCTTTTGTGAGCCTGCCGTTGTGTCCGGGAGCACTGGGGCCGTATGGAGCTCGTTGAACTCCGCGCGGTGGCCCGTCCGGATTTCTGACGGCGCTGGCCGTGACCTCGGCGATTGTTCTTGGTCGCCGGCGTGATCAGCGCCGCCGCGGGGCCTCCCGGCGTGGCAGCCGTTTTGCCCCATCTCGGCCCGGCAGGTGCCGCCACCTTCTACAGTGTACGTCACCCTTTCCGTTAAGGCCGGAGGGATTTAGTTACACCTGCCCTCACCGGTTCGCGCAGCAGAAAAGAGATGCGGAAGAGGAGGATGCGTTTTCGACGCGCATCTCTTTCGCTCGCCTTTGTTTGCTTTGAAGCGCCTGTCTTTTTTTTTGGGAAATAAACGAGATTCTTCGTGAGCGTCTAATCATTCTCGTCAAGTCAAGGGAGATGGTGTAGTGGTAACACCGCAAGACACAGGTACCGGTAATAGTACCAGAGTGAAAAGGGCACGCTATGACCTTGATTGCTCGTGACCGTTGAACGCTGTGAAATGTCGTTATGACGCTGCGCTTCTAGTCCCGCACGCTGCTTGAGGTGATCGTGTGACGCAACACAATGTTGCGAACGGGTCCCCATGAAGTGGTGCTAGTAGTACCAGTCGTACAGGGCTGAGGAGAACGACACTTATAAATCACAGTGGGACAAATAACCGCTCCTGAAAACGCACTAAACGCCTTCTCAGATAGCAACACGGATTATTCTTTTTAAATGTTTCCTTTATTTTCTTCCTCCTGTCTTTGTTCGTTTGTTTGGACAGTACTAGAAATTGCTGCACTGCCTGAACTGCTCTGGATACTGCACTGAAATTTGTATGGCATACTGCGCTGCATTACGCAGTGCAGTATCCGATCAATCACTCTGTAAAAAACAGGAGTCAGGGTTGCGAAAAATAAGTCTGTTTTCTTTATGCATACTCTAGCCAGCGCAAAGTATGCTAGTGTACATTCCTTAAGCAGGAGAGGTTGTTTTTTTTTACTAAGAGATTAATAGGTGGTAGTCGGGTTGATAGTCTGGTATTCTGAGCAATGTGCTGAGTGAAAAATGTAATGTACACAGGGACCGTTGAACTAAGTAAAAATTTTGGCTCTCTAAAACATCGCTCACCTAGAACCTGGGTAGAGTTACAGATGTATTATTTATTTTGAAATACTGCAAGCCAACGTTTTAGCTTAAGCAGAATGGGCTTCACGTACAATGCAAAATTAAATATACAAACAATGCAGTGGGCCAACACAAGGAACAAAACAAACAACAAAACTAGTACGAAAATCATTGAAAGATAGGGCCATCAAAACCTGTGGAAGAAGAAAGCAGAAACGGTAAAAACAAAGAGTGCTAGACCTTTAAAACATGGTATTGGATATTGCTAACAAAGCCATGAGAGCTGAATATACTATTTGGCAACGAATTCTGATCCGCGACTGTACGAGGGAAGAAACTTTCTCCATCCATTTCTTTATTCATTAATTGACCCCTCGTATTGTGGCACCGCGATCATCTCTACTCAGTTCTAACTGCTGATTCTTCGAAAGAGAGCTTTCCGGTATACGTCTGTGCTCTGGCTGTTCTCCCGTTACTGTTAATTTTCAAGTGTGACCTTTCGTGTGCTGTGACATAACATTTATATATTCAATAGCACAGTGTTTTATTTGTGCATAAGCTGACTTTCGGCACCAAAGACATGGGTCCCAATACTCATAATAATTGTGAAAAGGAAAAATTGAACTCCCAAGTGATCACGACATATATTAATAAGTTGATGAATATCCTAATTTTTTTTGTGTACGTGTTTGAAGAAATGAAAAAAAGTGTAATTACATCTCACTCAAGTTTTCTAAGGCAGCATAAAATGTTTAGTATGTTTTCTACTTCTTAGGTTCTCGGTCTTCAATATTGCTTGTAGGACATCTCAGACTTCAGCGCTTGTATTCCGTGGACCATGTTAATTATTTTTTTATCTATAACACGGGAAACTGGGCAGAGGAGACGTGACCTTTGTCAGGCTTTAAGTCCGGCTTGATGCTTTGTAGTGAATGGATTTTCTATAGGAAAATATGCGTATGACATGCATACATATATATGCATGTCAGCTAAGAACATACATATGTGCTATTGACAAAAAATCATAGAACGCGTGTATAAGAAAAACCATGAACGCGTGGGGCACACCTATATCAATTCAGTGCTGGCTGAGATTGCGCCGCCGCGCAAGCTTTAGTCGCCTGTGCACTTCTCCTGCTCCAAAGAGTAACGGTGGCAGTCGCGTATACTTATATCTAATTGTTTGAGAAGCAGCTTAGCCCTCGCGGAAGTAGTCACGCTGTGCACGCGTGGTATATCTCTCACCTGAGAGACTCGATGTGGTATGTCTTAGCATGGATATCGGGGATCTCAGACGCACGGCCTGCGGACATCTTTTTTTGCGGCCCACCGCACATGTGACGCTCTTCATCCCATCTTTCTTCCCTCATTAGGTTGGTAATAAACTACATGAACATGATTAATATTAATCACTGCTATCAAACTCATGGGCGGATACAGAAATTCATTTTACGGGGCTGCGGTCGCTTGAAGTAACACCGGAGGGGTGGGTGGGGGAGAGGGTTCTGACATTTTTGTTTTTAGTAGCACGAAGAACCCATAATTTGGCATAAATACTGTTATTACGTGCTCACAGGGGTCTTACTCCTTTGTTGAGATTTTTGATAATATTAGAAGGTAGATGACAAGCACTGAATAGAGGGGGGTGCTGACACAGGCTTTGAGGGGGGGGGGGGGGCGGTTGCGCTACCGCACTTGCTCTTCTGAATCCACCAATGGTCACACTGCAGATAATTATTGATACTCGTTTCGAAACTTCGCAACAAATCTTCTTCATAATTGACCCACATATGACATGAGAAATGCAGCCATGTGAAGAATAGCACCCGTGTGCACGTTAAAGAACTCCACGAGGTCGAAATTAATCCAGCGTCCCCATTAGTTTGTGCCTCATTATCAGATCGTTCTTTCGACACGTAAAACACCAGCACCTACTATTGCCCACCGGAAAAGATACTTTTACGATCAAAACTCTGCTCCCCAAAATGCACGAACAGACATACGAGCCACATATATTTTATATAACCAGTTGTTTACAGCTGTGTAACGATGCGAACAGCAACATGGATATTAGCAACATCAGAAAAGGTAAGCAGATATAAAGCGCTGGTGCTCGCGAGGATGGTAGCCTGCGACACTATTACATAAACATCAGCGGATCCGACATGATGGCTGTATCGTAGGAGTAAACATGTAATGTTTATTAAATAGGATAGCCAGACTACTGCTACAATTGACGTTTCACGAATTAATATGGGGTCTGTTTGAGAAGTGTAATTCCGAGACCTGGCATAGATCTGTGGTAGAATGCTTTACTGCCACGCTAAAAGCTAGGGCTTGATTACTGCTGCGAGCCTGACATTTATCCTTTGCATTTGTCGGGTCAACGCTGCCGATGTCAGCTGTTTGTTAACGCCTACGCTTTAACATCCATGTCTGTTTTCGCCATTCCTGGTTAAATACTAGCTGTCAATCACCTGTGGCACATACCTGCCCGCGGTATACGGGTATGTGCCTCATGTGTCTGACAATAGGGTTTGCCGACGTACGTGACCAGATTGTGACATTGCTCTTGTCGTGACCATCAATTCATATTAGTGAAATCCACTCACACGCCGACGTAAGCAGCTAGCTAGAGTAATATGTAAAATACACTAGAGTGCCTGCAATGCGCACACAAATCATTCGCATTTAACAGTGTTGGAGGATTGAGAGCACTCGGTGCTTAGCTATGTAAGAGCCGAAAGCCGTCCCTACCAATATCTTAGAGAGCAGGCGGTTAAAAACAGTGTTTAACGATTTAGAGTACTTGGTGCTTTATACTATAGGAGAGCATAATGCCGTCCCGTTCAAATACGACATACCGTATGTGAAGAGATAAAAGTAACTAGCAACAACATATCAGTAGCTTTAAAGTGGTTTAATGAAATACTGGCGCCAGCACGTGTAGAAATGCAGCCCTAAAACATGCGCCAGCTACGCGCGTACCTTTACGCATTATCATTCAAAAGGTTATGTTTTTTCAATCGAAAATTTGTTGCCCTTCAGTAGGCTTTGATATGCCAAGCTGATCTTTTATCCGGATAATTGGCATTTCACGCTGCCACTTTTTCTAGTTGATTACAACATTTTTGTGAGCCTCGTTGCACGGAAGTCAGCCGCGCCACTACTCCATACAGCAGGCGCCGCCTGCAGGTGCAGACTGCAGACGACAGCGGAGGCTGCTTATTGCGGCAGGCATGAATGTGCTCGCTGTACTATGTTTAAAACCCTTACCGCAAGCATGCGATTTCCTCGCGACAGCATCGAGCGACAAGATTTGCGGTCACAGTGGTCAATACGTCGCCATCACAGTTGCGTCACGCGTTTATGGAAAACTAGAAAAGATCACTTCTCGCCCGGAAGCCAGCGTGGCATCTTCTGGCAAAATGGCTGCGCTCCTGGTCCTCGATTTGGTTGCAGTTTGCTCTATATGCATCTTATCCGCGCATACTTCAAGGAATGCAAGGTATCGATTAACTTTTTTTACAATCGCATCTCATGCGGAGAGTGAGAGAGTGGTCATACTTGGTCTTAATTCTCTGTTTCGAAGGTTTGTTTTGATGTTTCGACGGTAGCTTGTGACAGTTTTGGCGTTGCTACAATGCGACATATTCCTGCGAAGTGCGTCGTAGCCGTCGTAGCGTACGCTTCTGGTTTTTTTTTTTTCATTTTCCATACCTGTTTTTTTCTATTTTAGAACTGCCTTGTTACTTTTATAGATCTCCTTTGAAAGATTAGCGATTCCATCTTCCACACCTAATGTGTCCAGTATTCCCCACAAGTCCTCTTGGACCACGCTATCGTATGCTTCCTTGATATCCGAAAATGGTAGCCATAGCAGCCTGTGTTCATTTTTGGTTATGTCGATGCACTGCGTCCGTGAAAACAGATTGTCTTCCAACCTTTTTTGTTTCGGAAACCCAATCTGCAGTTCTCCAGCACCCCCTCATCCTTTACCCACGCCTGCAGTCTTCCCTTTATAATCTGCATCACCAACCTGTAAACCATTGATGTCACTGTCATAGGATGGTAGTTGTTTATGCCAGTTTGTACCCCTTTCCTTAGTAGATCATGCTCATCCTGCTAAGTTTACACTCATCGGGGACTTCACCATCAATTATTGTTTTGCTCGTTGCTTCTCTTTAAGTTTGCTTAGACTTGGGAACCAGTTGTTTTATCAGCATAATTGGGATGCCGTCAGGGCTTGTTTGGGCATTACTATAGGAACCCTTTCTCAGCCCTTTCCCACTCTCGTTGTGAAAGTGGAGCCATTGCGCCACTTGCTCCATCCTTGTCTATTGTGTTGCATAAGGTACTTTTTTGTTGGAATTTTCTTTAATCCTTGTTCTTATATATTGAATAGCTTCATCCCCTTCTAGCCTAACACCTTGAGCTGTAGTTATAAACCTGTACTCTAGGCTTCTTTTACTACGTAGGGAGCTAAGATGGTTCCAAAGTTTTGCAGCTCACTTTATATCCTTTTTATGTACTTCTGCCTGCCACTGAGCCCCTTTTCGTTTATATTTCGATTCATCGGAAGAAATTCTTGCCTTCTACAACTTAGAAAGATATCCCATTTTCTTTCAACATCATGTGTCGGTTCACCCCGCGGCTTAGCATTTCTGTGTTCCTTAGAGGCTTACTGGCGTTTTGCTATGGCTCTCTTAACTTCCTCATCCCACCAACTCTTGGGTTTGTCTCCTTTTTCAGAATGACTTGTCACGTGCCTTAGCAAGCTCTAGCTCAAACAGTTTAACTAGATTTAGATACGTTCGCACTGTTTTGTTATCCTCAGTGATTATTTTCTTAATTTGTGTATCTATTTCCATTTGCCTTTCTGAATCAAAATTCACCTGTTGTCACACAGGTCCCGTTAATTAGGGAGGCGATCGCCGGGCTAATTCCAAGGGCCGAAGTATCGGCCCCCCGAACCGCACCACGAAAGCGTGGACAATTTAGAAGCGGTCCTTTTTGGCGCGCCAGCGGACGCCGGCTGTTGCCCAAAGAAGAAGTCAGAGCCGAGAGTTGATAAACAAACAAAATTATATTCTCAATATTGGCAGATCGAAAACAATACACAAGAATGCACACTCCACAATAGTTGCATACAATAGGTCACCAATCAAACAACGTACTACACAGTACAATCAGCCACACTCGAAACAACAGACACAGACAACAATACGCACTACAATGCAGTCGCATGCATTGAACAACCAAGACACTTAAAGACTAAAGAGATAGAAAACCTATCCAGTCCAAAGTTCTTGGAACAAAAGTCTGGATGGTACTCTTCCGAGAATCACTCACTCAAAGTCCAGCGTTGTTGTCGTTCCGCTGCCCCTGAAGTTTCTCTTCCAGGAAACCTCACCGAAGTTTCTCTTCCAGGAAACCTCGCGTCTTCAAATGGCCTCTCTCCAAGCTCCAAACTTCTTCGCCGGAAACACGTCGGCTTCACACACGCAGCTGTTGCCACGCGTCTTCGCTCAATAGCGGTAAACACACTCTTGCCAGTAGCTCGAGTCGTCACCCCTCAGGTGGAAATCATCTTCTTCTCCTGCTTTGTCTCTACGGACAAAACCTTCGCTGACTACACGGCGGAATCCCTACGCGCTCTGGCGCTAACTTCCGTCTTCTCCTGCTCTCTCGTCTCGGCTGCTCGATTAAATACCTTCCGCGCGAGATTCCAGAAAGTTCTCGTCATTTCGTCGGTGCGATACGCAGCGAAGGCTGGGGAGAAGGTCGAGACCATACGAAGGCCGTCCCCGACAGATGACTCAACCCGGCATAACACGCCCCTTTCCTTCTAGAAATTTCGAGTGCTTGCTCGGCTGCCGATGTGGGGTGAGGAGGTTCGTCGGCGAAGCCACGCTTCCGAGGGGAGAGCGTCGCGCGCCCGGGGAGCCTTGGATGCTTGTTTTCTCTTTTCTTTTTTTTCGTTGACCTCGACGCCTCTCTCCCACGCGTTATCGCAAGAAGTTGGCGGCGCACCCGTTTTGAGCGCTCGTTCTGTGACACTGCCCCCCACTTTAAGAATATTATCTCATAATATTCAAAACCATACAAACGAGCGCGAACAGTCACCACACACTCTGAAAGACTGTAACACAAACCGTCGCTCATGACACTTCACATTCACAATAAATCACCCAATACAATTGTACATTGTAATTCAATTACACAACACATGAAATATAATCACAGGCACATGAGTACACCACTCCACCACACATTCCCAATAATACAAATGTACAAAGTTCTCTCGTTACAACAATTGTACAATACTATACACCACATCACAGCACAAACACTTCGACACTTGTGACACAGGATAACACAACATGAACACAACATATGGCACTCAGCACTGCCAAACACATTCTGATTCGACCTCAGCACTTAGCCTGCGTACTTCGAGCTGCGCTTGCGCCCTTTTTTGCGGTGCTCACTCGACCTCTTCTTGTTTTTCCTCGTTCTTTTTCGGCGAGCGCTTTCCAACGACGGCATCTGAGGCGGCGTCTCAGCCATCGTTGTCACTTCCGACACTGCTAGCGGGTCATGACGCTCAACCGATCCTGCCCGGTTATTCACCCGCTTGTTCATGTCCCGACATTTGGCCTGGATGGCCGACTCCGTCGTCTTTACATTGTCGGTCTGTTGAGGTTGAGCCGACGTAAGTCCAGCTGCCCAGCACGTGAACTCATTCAATACGATGATGTTCTCATTCACTGTCTCTTGCGCCCAGGCTTCACCTTGGGCTCGAGAGAAATCCTTCGTGGGATTGTCCACCGCTGTATCTCGCGGTCCCTGTTTCGGCGGGGGCTCCATCTTCGGGTCTTCCCCCAGACATTCTGGATCATTCGGCCCTCGCGCCCCGTCGATGTTTCCGATGACGAGGTCGTACAGGGGGGTCGTCATGCATAGAGCCGTAACCTTCCCGCTGAAGTACGGGGTTTCAACCTCAATCTCGGCTTCGGGAAGCATCCGAACCGTACGGTCAATTAGGCATACCGGTTTCGTTCTGCCTGTCAACTCACTTTCCCGTACCAAATTTCTCTGCACGATAACCGTGGAGCTACCGGTATCTCTTAACACCGTAACCTTTTTGCCCACAACTTTTCCAGGCAGCGTTGGCATTCCCTTCGTAGCACCTGTTTGCTGTTTTGTCATTACAGCACCCACAATAGGGATTTTTTCCCAATTTTTCAATTCTACAAATCCGTCGGTGACGGCATTATCATCGGATTTCGGTGCTGTTAGCACACAGGATACCTGGTGAGTTTGACTCGCTCCGTTTCGACATGCGTCTGGTTTGTGCCCAGTCTGGCCACACTTGAAACATTTTATGACCGTGGGACTCATAAAGTTAGTTCGACAATTGCTAGCGCGATGATCCACTCGGTTATACAGAAAACATCGCGGGATGCTCTCCGGTGCACGCTTCTTTTCTTCGGGAGCCGATTTCTTCGAATCTTCGGGACACTCCTTCTTGACCTTGGCCAAATTAGTGCCAACTTGCGCTGCCAAGAATTGATCAGCTAATTCAAGCTTGTCTTCAAGTGACTTAGCTATCCTCTCTCTCAAGTACAGCGACAGGCTTGGGTGGCAACTAGTAAGAAATTGTTCTCTAATTAGGAGCTCTCTAAGCTCATCATACTCCTGTGCTGTCCCTCAAAGTTCAATCCATCTGTCGAAATAATGGCAAAGTCGGGCGGCATACTGCGTAGCCGTCTCACCATCAGCTGGCTTTCCTGTCCGAAATCTGTCCCGGAATCCTTCCACAGTAAATCTAAATCGCTTCAGCAAAGCAGCTTTCACCTTTGCGTAGTTGGCTGCATCGGTCGGCGTCAGCCTTCCGTACACACTGAGCGCTTCACCACTCAAGCAGGTACTCAAAGCAGTTGCCCATTGATGATCCGGCCAATTCTGGCTCCTTGCAATCGTCTCAAATCGGTGAAGGTACGCGTCAAGGTCGTCCTTCCTTTCATCAAACGCTGCGAGTAGCTTGCTTGGGTTCAAGCGGAAGCCATGATCTTCCCGTTCGCTGCTTTCAACTCTAGCTTGGACGGGAGTTTCACTTCGCTGTTGCAAACGGAGCCACTCGAGTTCCATCTCGTGCTGCCGCCGCCGTTTCCTTTCAGCCATCTCCGCTTCTCTTTCGTCTTTTAGCTGTCGCTCCCTCGCTTCTCTTTCTTCTTTCAGCTGTCGCTCCATCGCTTCTCTTTCTTCTCTCGCCCTTTCGGCTGCCAACTTTTCTCTCTCCAACTCCGCTTCTTTTTCCGCTCTGGTTCTTTCGACCGCCAACCTATCTTTTTCCAGCTCAGCGGCCTTTTCTTCTTTGGCTCTCTCTTTTTCTTCTTTTTCCTTCTGGGTGACCCACTTCCGTAGTTCGGCGCCAGAAAGACCCATCTTCTCACCAAGGGCGACTAACTTTTTGAGATCCATTGTGTCTCGCAACTCGCAAATAAAACCTTGCCGCGTGCAAAAAGTATCTGCCTAAATCAGTCTATCGGAAAACTCTCCTGCACACGTTAACGAGAACACTGAACAACACACAAAATCGTTCAGATAGCACTATCAACAACTCGAGGCTCTTTCTCACTACTTTGGACACACTGTGCACCAAAAAGTCCTGTGTCGCGGACGCCAGATTAATTGTCACACAGGTCCCGTTAATTAGGGAGGCGATCGCCAGGCTAATTTCAAGGGCCGAAGTATTCGCCCCCCGAACCGCACCACGAAAGCGTGGACAATTTAGAAGCGGTCCTTTTTGGCGCGCCAGCGGACGCCGGCTGTTGCCCAAAGAAGAAGTCAGAGCCGAGAGTTGATAAACAAACAAAATTATATTCTCAATATTGGCAGATCGAAAACAATACACAAGAATGCACACTCCACAATAGTTGCATACAATAGGTCACCAATCAAACAACGTACTACACAGTACAATCAGCCACACTCGAAACAACAGACACAGACAACAATACGCACTACAATGCAGTCGCATGCATTGAACAACCAAGACACTTAAAGACTAAAGAGATAGAAAACCTATCCAGTCCAAAGTTCTTGGAACAAAAGTCTGGATGATACTCTTCCGAGAATCACTCACTCAAAGTCTAGCGTTGTTGTCGTTCTGCTGCCCCTGAAGTTTCTCTTCCAGGAAACCTCGCCGAAGTTTCTCTTCCGGAAAACTGGCGTCTTCAAATGGCTTCTCTCCAAGCTCCAAACTTCTTCGCCGGAAACACGTCGGCTTCACACACGCAGCTGTTGCCACGCGTCTTCGCTCAATAGCGGTAAACACAAACTCTTGCCTGTAGCTCGAGTCGTCACCCCTCAGGTGGAAATCATCTTCTCCTGCTTTGTCTCTACGGACAAAACCTTCGTTCACTACACGGCGGAATCCCTACGCGCTCTGGCGCTAACTTCCGTCTTCTCCAGCTCTCTCGTCTAGGCTGCTCGATTAAATACCTTCCGCGCGAGATTCCAGAAGTTTCTCGTCATTTCGTCGGCGCGATACGCAGCGAAGGCTGGGGAGAAGGTCGAGACCATACGAGGGCCGTCCCCGACAGATGACTCAACCCGGCATAACATGCCCCTTTCCTTCTAGAAATTTCGAGTGCTTGCTCGGCCGCCGATGTGGGGTGAGGAGGTTTGTCGGCGAAGCCACGCTTCCGAGGGGAAAGCGTCGCGCGCCCGGGGAGCCTTGGATGCTTGTTTTCTCTTTTTTTTTTCGTTGACCTCGCGGCATCTCTCTTGCGCGTTATCGCAAGAAGTTGGCGGCGCGCCCATTTTGAGCGCTCGTTCTGTGACACCTGTAGTTGCTCATCTTGTCTCCTTCCCACTTTCATTGCTCTTCCAAAAACTTAGCTTGATACGTTTGTAATCTCTACCCAGTCTTTTGGAACCACAATCATCTATGTGCATTCCCCTGAGCTTATCATACATTCTATGTGACATCAGTGCATAATCTATCGTTGACTGCAGCCTTCCTACCTCCCATGTTATTTGCCCTTCACACTTCTCGGTACTGTTGCAAATGATCAATTCAAGCCTTTCTCGCATATCCATGATCATTTTGCCTGTCGGGTCGGTATACCCATCTATATCTTCTATGTGCGCATTCATGTCTCCTAGTATAATTATCTCGCACTCTCCTCCTAACTCCTAAATGTCCATTGATATACACTCCACCATTGCCTGGTTTTCCTCTCTGGCCTTTGCTACCGTTCACAAGTACACCAAACTAAGGGATGTCGTCTGCCCAGCTTTTTTCCCTTTTAACCATAAATGTTCCCTGAATCCCTCCTTCACTTTTTGCCGATCCATACTTTTATGTATAACTGCCCTGATTCCACCACCACCCGCCTTTTTGCTGTCTTCTGTTTTATTGCAATATTTCCATACATAGTCTGGATTGCAAGGTGATTGCTCCATGTCCCGAATATGTGTCCCCACAACAACTTATACCATCAGCTCCTCCTGCCTTAACTGCTCTTTTATCTCTTCCCACTTTAACCTGTTTCTGCCATCCTGCATGTTAATATAACCTATTTCTGATTTCGCTCGGCCCTTGTGCTTACGTCAATTTCTACTTCCATGGACTCCACGTAGCTTGAATATTGGTGTCCTTTTAGAATTGTCTTTGGCTACACTGTTGGCCTCAGGGCTCTGGGTCCCCCTAAGAAAGCCATGGCTTGACGACTCATCCGATTGCCAACCCTTCCTGCCTATCGCACCACTGTAATGAATGTCATCTTGTGCAAAGGGGCGAGCGCTAGGCCGTATCTGAGCTGCGGGTTTGTACCAGGTATGACAATGTTAGCCTCCACTACCCTCCTTTCAATCCCACGAGACGGCCTCCAGACCACTGGGACTGTTTATATGGTCCCATGCACACTCCCAGAGGCGTCTCGGAGTTTGCGCATACCACGTACCCTCTGTCTCTGAAAGTTCTGGCTTTTTTTTCTTTCATCACATCATTGATACCAGCATGAATAATGACGAGATTTTCTCCCTCGATGCTGTTTTCTACAACTTCCTGAGCTTTGCGCAGTGCATCTACCTTGCACTTCCCTTACTGGGACTCCGTTCTCACTCTCCTGTCATTCTTCACTCTCGTGAAGGCGCCATCCCTAACCCTGGCCACGTTGGAGTCCCCCACCACTAGGACCCCTCTACGCTCCAATCGCTGGCTTCCTGTTTGCGATGACGTTCCTGTTCACTCCCCCTGTTTCTCTTTCTGGCGTGAGTCCGGCGTTTCTGCCCTGCTCGAAGACTGTGGCGCCACAGACTTATATGTTATGGTAGCCTCCCTGCTGTGGCCAGACACTGCGGCCCCCTGATTTCCCTTCCCACCTGTTCCTTCCGCCTGTCGCCTTCTCTGCTTCCCACGCCTTCTATTTCACACCGCTCGGGGCCGGGCCAAAGCGCCATTAGCTCCTTTACCCACTTCTCGAGCTCAGCCCCCCTTCCCGTCCTTTCTAAGGTCACCCTTCATTTGCTCTAATCGGCTGGTGGTAGCCTCCTCCCACTCACGCGACGCTTAGAGCTGTTTCTGGAGTTCTATCCTCTGCTCCAGTTCCACCCTCAGCTCCCCCTGAAGCTCCTAAATGCTAGCCTCTATGTGCTGCACGGCCGCTTTCAGTGCCTCGCACAGCCTGCTCGCGAAGCTCGTCTTCTCCGCATCTGCCAAACTTGTGAAGGCTGTCTCGTTCAGGTAGTACCAGCGCTGCGCTTGCCTTCTTCGCACTGCACCAGCTTTGGTTTTTCACCGTGGTTTTTCTGACGTTCTTAGCCAACGCCCGCCCGACCATCGGACCGAGCACTCGACAGCACTAAGTTCAACCCTAATCCCGCTATTCAGCCGCTTCCGCTAACTCTCCTACATACACTGCTTACACCATACGCACTATACACACACGTGTTCAACTTCACTAGTAGCTTAATTCTCACGAGGTCCAATTCATGTTCAGGCCTTAGTTTAACAACTAAACGGGCGCACCGAAGTTGTTCAAAACTGCCGCCTACTCCGTTCACCACGTGTACAACGTCACTACAGCGTTGCCATGGCCCACACCCACATGACCCGCGACGCAAGTTACCAAAGGTTGTTCAGAAAAAACGAAAAAATAATGGTGTTTATAGCAGTTATCTCAATCCCTGTAACAACCAAATGGAGCGCCGAACAAAACAAAAAAAATTGGCCCCATATCTGCATTTAATCTGCAAATGTCGTCGAAAGATGATAGTTTTGCGTGTGGAGAGAGTGAACAAAACATTTATTTGATGTTCTGCTCAAGAAAATCGGTGAATTGTATTCTGGAGGCGCTGCGTTAGAGTGCCTCGAGCATGCAGCGGAGGCGAACGAGCGCATCAAGTCACGTCACACGTGACACATGACCACCATCTGGCAGTCTTTTTCAAAAACAAAGTGCGTGGCTCTGAGATGGATGTGCGCGCCCGCCTCAGAGGTGATAAGGTGTAGAACGCAAGGCGACGGGTAGGTGCCACCACCGTCTCGTTTTAGCAAAGCGTTGGAAACACTCGCCTTTCCGTGCAAGCGTTGGATGGTCAGCGCAGCGTGATAAGCGCTACGGACCTTAAAATTACTTATGTATGCCTTTTATAGTAAAAGGCGCACATGCGGAATATAATTGATTGATTTGTGGGGTTTAACGTCCCAAAACCACCATATGATTATGAGAGACGCCGTAGTGGAGGGCTCCGGAAATTTAGACCACCTGGGGTTCTTTAACGTGCACCCAAATCTGAGCACACGGGCCTACAACATTTCCGCCTCCATCGGAAATGCAGCCGCCGCAGCCGGGATTCGAACCCGCGCCCTGTGGGTCAGCAGCCGAGTGCCTTAGCCACTAAACCACCGCGGCGGGGCCATGCGGAATATATACGTGTTGTTATGGTGCCCCAGACACGCGCAATAATTGCTTTCGTCTTGAATAAAAGGAAAACTTAATATCTCTCTTTGCGCGCTGCCACTTTTTTCGCGTATATATACAACATATAGTCGCGCTTGTACAGCAGTGCATCAAGAACTAAAGCTGATGCTAATATATGCAACGTCGCCAAGCCTTACATTCGCTCATGCTATAGCATTAATACAACAATTGGACGCTATGACATTTTTTTGACGTAAAGGCAAAAAAAGAGAAAAAGTGGGGAAACCAAGACAACTCAAAATAACGCGGCAAATCATTATAACATCGTTCTAACGCATGCATGAAAAAAGAAAAAAATATGAAATATAAATATTTGAGTACACCAAGAGCTATGCGCAGCCTTATGCATCATAGCTACCTTTAGGCTCTGAGAGTTTCTTCGCCAGTTTCTTCGCCAGTGTAAATAATATGTCGCTGCTTTTAAATGCGAAGCATTTCTTTTCTCCTTGCTGCAAACACTCCGAGTTTCTATCTATATATATATATATATATATATATATATATATATATATATATATATATATATATATATATATATATATATGTCTGTCTGTCTGTCTGTCCGAATATTCTAGAAAGCAAAATAATAAAAAGAACTCCAGTGTGCGAAACCGAGCGTGGGGCCTTTGAACCGTTAAGTGCGAGATGTTAGTCACTGAGCCACGATGAAGCACGTTCAAACGGCGAACAGTTTATATCTACCACTTACCGCTAGTGACGAGCATCAAGGGGGGAACCATGGCCATGGGGGGGAACCATGGAAGGAATCAGGGTGGGCTTTTCTACGGCTGTCGCAATCACACGGAGAGAGCATGTTTCTAGAGGTGGGCGTGCCCACTCTTTTCTTTGCATCACAGTGCTCCATAGTATGGTCGTAAAGGCTACCGCGCTGTCGAACGAAGCTTCCATGTAGCGATAAAAATGTGGTTGCGCGCGTTTTATACTCGCAATTGCCACGGCCTATAGGAGGCGCGCCATGCAAGCAAAGATGGCTGCGGAAGGATGATCAACCCGTAAACTCGCATAAGAAAAGACAGGATGCACAAACGTACTCCCCATGCAGCTTTCAACTGATGAACTCTTCTCCGTCAAATGAGTGTATATCGAACCGAAGTACTTTCCCAACCAATAAGAACTGCTGAATGTTCGCTAACTCATTTCTCGCCGCAGTGCATAGGGTAGTGGTGTCAGCTGATCGACCGTATATCAACGATGCTTTGAGTAATCATGTGCGTGCTGCCGGAAACTGCGCGATCCAGAATTCACGTATGAACTAAACGGCACTGCGAGGTTGATAGATTCTTATGTAAGGTTTAACGTCCCAAAACCACTATATGATTATGAGAGACGTCGTAGTAGAAGGCTCCGGAAATTTCGACCACCTGGGGTTCTTTAACGTGCCTCCCAATCTGAGCACACGGGCCAGCGACATTTCCGCCTCAATCGGAATTTTAGACGCCACAGCCGGGATTTGATCGCGCAACCTGCGTGTCAGCTGCGGGCACCTTAGCCACTTGACTACCGTGGCGTGGCACTCCGAGATCATTATGCCGAGCCTGTCTGGCGGATTTCCCCGCAGTAGTAGGCCACTAGCGAAAAGCGCGCCATCGCGGCTGCACAGGAACGAATGTTTAACGAAGCGATGGTTTGCAAACACATTAGGCCGTCGTTACTTGCACTGTAAGCATCATGTATCTGATTCTTCAACGGAACACAAGCATTTACCTTCCCATTAGGTAGCAATTGTCACAGCCGTAATCAGACTCTAACAATGCGCAATTCCCTGCGCTTGGATGTTGCAGGTATCATCAGTGGGATCAAAGCAAGGATATCAAAACGAAAACACGGGTAAGGCTTTCGCAATGCCAAAATTGCGAAAATTTGCTGAACAACGTCATTTGGATGGCACCAGTGAAGTGCAGGAGAAGTCAGCGTGGACTGTAGGCGTAACTGCATATTTCATTGCTCTAACCATTTTGCTTCGCTGGTTAAGCTCGAGCGTCTTGGTGGCATGTGGCGTTTTCTAATGTACGCTGTAATTGGGATACATTCAATGCACAAGAAAACGCCTGCTCTTATTTTGAACTTGCTGAAGATTATTATACAATGAATATAGCAAAGTGACTTTCGAGCATGAAAAAACATCAACGCACGACGAGACGTGAAGTGCGACTCTCTGCTCGTGAGCTAGCAGCTGATCTTTCATCTTCGCTGTCACTTTCAGTGCGTTGACAAACATCTACGTCCAGTGAAAAATCCTCGACATCAAGACGAATTCTTTGAACATCACTGATGAAAGTTCTCTGAGGAATTTTCTCCGCCAAACGACTTAGATAGCACCAACCCCGTGTCATTCACGACGCACAGCACCCACACGGCGTCACTCACCACGTTTATCCGGGGGTGCGGACACAGATCATTTAGCTCCGATACCCGACAAGAAAGGGATCGCTCGCAGTCTGCTGCCATTTATCAATGAACGTAAAAAACAAGCGCCACAGCGTAGGCCAAGGTTTGGAGGCGCAAATTGTGAGCCTGCGTTACTTTCCGCTTGCAATGAATGTTATGGGATTTATGCACTACAACGGCACTGACGAATGCTATACACACGTAAAACAAAGCAAGTTTTAATTAAAATGGTCAGACGTTAACATTTAACTATCCAAAGTGGCTGCAGGAAATCTCGCGAAGTTGATATGTGTACTCTGCGGGTTATAATCGAAAGCGCGAGTTGCCACGTATTTTGACAAAAACATCGCATCTCGCAATAACGAATCAGATTTATCGTGTCGCGAATGGCCCGATATATTACTGATACACCAAACATACAAAGTAGTTTGTGTTCGTTTTTTTGCTAACGCGTTAACACAGCGGCTAGCACCGCCGAACAAGGGAGCGTTGGGAGCGTCTGCCTACTGATCATGCATCCTTAAGGGGACGCTCCTGAATTCCGCTTGGCAGAGCGACAGTATATGAACGTTGCGAATAACTTTGGGATTATTTGAAAATGTCGGGTCAAGGAGTACAAGAGTCAAAGTCAATGCTGTGGCCGTTTATTTTCAAATGGGGTTTTTCTACGCCAAATGTCACTGGCGCGCAAGCCGCGCTCTGAAAGTGTTAACGCTTCGCACTCGTCCGCGAGGCTTCTCCAGTTTCCCTTTCCAAATACAGCCCCGCCACGGTGGTCTAGTGGCTAAGGTACTCGGCTGCTGACCCGCAGGTCGCG
Source organism: Rhipicephalus annulatus (assembly GCA_013436015.1). Taxonomy (NCBI): domain Eukaryota; kingdom Metazoa; phylum Arthropoda; class Arachnida; order Ixodida; family Ixodidae; genus Rhipicephalus; species Rhipicephalus annulatus. The sequence continues at coordinate 170,362 of WOVY01003770.1, forward strand.
TGCTCAAATCCCGGCTGCGGCGGCTGAATTTCTGATGGAGGCGGAAATGTTGTAGGCCCATGTGCTCAGACTTGGATGCACGTTAAAGAACCCCAGGTGGTCGAAATTTTCGGAGCCCTCCACTACGACGTCTTTCATAATCATATGGTGGTTTTGGGACGCTAAACCCCACATATCTATCTATCTATCTATCTATCTATCTATCTATCTATCTATCTATCTATCTATCTATCTATCTATCTATCTATCTATCTATCTATCTATCTATCTATCTATCTATCTATCTATCTATCTATCTATCTATCTATCTATCTATCTATCTATCTATCTATCTATCTATCTATCTAGCTATTCCTTTCCAAATACATCCCGTCGCGCCACAGAAGGACATAGAGGAGGTCTAGACTACGTCTAGACAGAATGTCAATGATTCTGCGTCGACCACGGGCTGGTTACAGGCGCGCTTTTGTCACTTATAGTCACCTATTCGCACTGTGAGTTTTACGGTGTTCAGTGGATACATTGGGTAATGTAAGAACAAACAACGAGATCTTTTGCTGGTTGAAGAATAACGCCGCATGCGTTCAGAGTTTTGTGTATCTATTAGGAAACACTATGCTGCACGCGCAGGTGGCAATTCACACTTTTGATTATTCAGTAGTCTACATCGATGAATACTTGGTTTTCCAAAAGACGCCGTTTGGCCGCACATGCGAGCCTTTGATTTGAATGCACTCGGGAGTACTGTAAATAATGAACACGATACTGGTATGGCCATCGTGTTACTAAAGCATAAAAAAGATACAGATGACGAAAAAATAGACGATGAGACGATGATAACTTAGGCACTTCCAGTGTGAAGGACTTGGGGAGTAAAGAAGGTCAGCTAGTCCTAGCCTTTCATAATATTCTGGCAAAGTTACTTATCATATTAAAAAGTGGCACGATCAGGGTACTCACATATTTAGAGCGTAAATGGCCTTCGGTTGGTGGCTTCATAATTATTCGTACGCGATAAAATTGTAAAGTGATCTCCAACAATATGAGGGCAATATGATTCAATCACAATAATTTGCCCAGTTTTCACCTATACACGTCTTCAGAAAGGGGGAATGCTAAAACGCGTCTATATTTTTCAAATCAAGGTATTCAGCACCGATACAAAGCGAACAGTAATGAAAAAAAGCAATACTCTAACACACGAATGAATACATCCTCCAAGTAATATATGTAAAACAATTCAGCAGTTGCCATGATTTTATTCGCGAATTGGACCAAAATAAAAGCAGTAACGAAAAATACTTGCCTTCAGTGCATCCAGAAGATTTGTCGGTGATTTGTGTTCGCACGCGAGAAAAGAAAAACATGCGCACGCTGAAATCTCATGCGCTCTAATTTCTGCCGTGGTCTCCGCCGTCACCGGAACCCACATTAAATGCGCCCTCTCACGGTACCATGGGCGCGTGAGGCTATACTCATGGGTTTTGCAGGAGAGCACTGCGATTGGGATGGCCGAAGAGAACCACGCCGTGCGTCATCAATCTTGGAGGCCATAAGGGAAATATTGTGTGTTCAGCTTTACCAGCAAGATGACGCAATGAACATTCGTTGCCACATCGTCACGACGCAGCGGCGCGTGCTCTCATCTCCCACGCGTACTTTGCCCAGTGGAGAAGGAAGGGGGGGGGGGGGTAGGATGGCCTCTCATTCGTGCATTTATCTCGCGGTGTGGACAATCTTACGTCTTGGATGGTTTTGGGCTTTTACCGGAACGACTCTGTTGCAGTTACCGGGCTCACAAAGGTCACTGCAATCGTTGCACATGCTCTGTTTGCGGAAAGGGCGTGCTTTTAAGACAGCGAAGTAATAACTGAGACGCTTCTTCGCGTTAATGTTTACCTGTAAGTACGTTTCGGGCGTCATCTGTGCGTGAGAAACGCGGCGCACATTTCTATATGCTTGCCATTCTGTGCGTCACCTTTCAATGTGTTGGTATTGCGTTCATTGCTTCGCTTTTGCGGCAAATCTGGGATGTTTTTTTTTTTACAGTGCGCCAAGCTATCATTGTTGCGCGGCGTGATTCTCTGTTTTCAGTTATATTTGTTTGTTTGCTTTCATCATACACTTTTTAAAGCATCAGCTTCATGCATAAATGCCAAATTACTTCTCAAAGCTATCAAATTTATACTACAAAATTAGATCTCGCCGCAATTAGTGACATTATAGTACCATACTTTTCGAAAGCTTTGAAATTACTTTGAAACTACTTAAAGAAGTTGAAGTTCATCATTCGTGCGCCCACTCATGTACACATTATTTACAGCAGATATACATTGAAATATCAGGCATCTTTTGTGTGCCTCAGAAGTAGCTGGGGTTACAAGTGAGCACAAAAAAGGCAATTTCGTTTAAAGGGCAGTATGTCATTCGCCATATTGGAAAAAAAGTTCTGGTGGTGTGGATATAAGGACAGTTCTGTGTTGAACATCTCAAGTGCGTTCTTCATATTTGGCTATGCTTCCTAGACAGTCTGCTCAGCGATGTCATTGTACTTCCAACGCTGGAGCTTATCATTTTGACGGCGGTATAGCTCAAGTCCTTTTAATTTAAAAGCAACAAAAAAGTTTTTTACCGTAATAATAATCAGATTGTTTCTTTTTGTTTTTCTTACTGACGTTCCTCACGGCACCCTGGGAACGCAAATAAAAAAGTTAAGCGAGAGGCAAGGAGAAAGCAGGTGGAACTCTCAAGGAAGCTCTGTTTCTCTCTGGGCCTTCAAATCCACGGAAATGAATCAGAGAGAGAGAAAGAGAAAGAGACCCAGCCTTCTTGTCTTGTCCACTATAGCCATTGCCACTCATCATACGTTCGGTGATGCTTCCGATCCTTGATGATTAGCGGCTCAAGTTGGGGATAACCTGCAGAGAGCACTCGTTTGCTTCCCGCTACACGTGCCCATGTTTCCAAGCGCCTCGCCTTTCGGTGCTCCTCGTATTTCATCTGAGTTCCCACTTGCCATCCTACAGCTTCATGAGGGCAGACCTGAGAAGCGGAAAAAAAAACGATGTTGCTTATATTCTAGTTCAGTACGTTAATGGTGTTGACAAATAAGGAAGTAGGTTACCTGTACTCGTGATAAACGGTTGTTTTGTTTACGCACTGAAAAAAATAAAATGCATGTTGTCATGTGTTGATGTATGCGAGTAGGTCACAATTTATGGTTGTGAAAGCTATGCACAAGTGACGTAAGACGTTGTGGGAACACATATACTAGCGGGATCAGTGAGTAATAAACTGTTGTTGAATGTTAGCACTGTGTTGTCTTGAATGTGCCTTGTTTTGTCCATCTCCTTAGTCTGCGCTACCATCAATCGTTATGCTGGCACCACCGATCTTTCTGCGGATTAGCAGAGAAACCACAGGGCCAACAACTTCTTGTTACTCTTGCGATGACGCTTTTCTACAATCAAATGCCTTGAAGCTTGCTTGGCCTTTCTTGACGAAAACAAAACAATACAAAACTTCCGGGAGCATGTCACATTCCCCGTAGCGCATGAAGGCGACAGCCCGCAGCACACACCGAATGCATTAGGTTATGCAACGGCGGCTCATATTTATTGCAAGACATAAAACGAGCCACAGTGTGAGAGGTAAGTCACTCATTACGTTGACGTTAATTTTAAGTCAATTCCGTCTTTCGCCTAACCTCCCCTCAAGCTTTTTGCATTCGGCATGGAGTTTCTCTATGTAAGAATGTATAACACAGAGAGAATTGAATATGCTCTGAAGAATGGAGGAAGCGTCAAAGCAGTGAAAAGGAAACTTGGGACAGGCAAAAATTAGATGTGTGCACTAAAGGAAAAAGAAAGCCAAATAACTAAAAATACGGATAAGATAGTTAAAATAGCGAAGGAGTTTTACAGAGATCTGTATAATAGCCGGGACAACCACGACCTTGCTATAACAACTAGCAGTAACCCAGATAGCACCCTACCAATAATTATAGAAGAAACCGAAAAAGCCTTGGAGAGCATGCAAAGAGACAAAGCTTCTGGTGAGGATCAGGTAACATCGGATCTGCTGAAATATGGAGGACAGATTGTGTTAGAAAAACTAGCCACCCTGTTTACGAGGTGTCTCTTGACGGGAAGAGTACAAAAATCTTGGAGGAATGGTGACATCATCTTAATACTCAAGAAAAAACGATGACAAGGACTTGAAGAATTACAGGCCAATCAGCTTGCTCTCCGTCGTATACAACCTATTTACAAAGGTACCTGTTAACAGAATTAAGGCAACATTAGAATTCAATCAACTAAAGAAACAAGCAGTATTTCGAACAGGCTACTCAACAATCGACCACATTCATACTATCAGTCAGGTAATAGAGAAATGCTTAGAATACAGGCAATCTCTATACATAGCCTTCATGGATTACGAGATAGCGTTTGATTCAGTAGAAATATCAGCAGTCATGCAGACATTGCGGAATCACGGCGTCGACGAAGCATATATAAACATCCTGTAAGAAATATACAGGTGATCAACTGCTATTATAGTGCTTCATAAAGAAAACAGAATACCAATCGGGAAGGGTGTAAAGCAGGGAAATACAATCTCACCAATTCTATTTACTGTGTGCTTACAGGAGGTTTTCAGACGCCTAAAATGAGATGAGTTCGCGATAAGAGTTATTAGAGCACCTTCGTAACCTGCGTTTCTCCGATGACATTGCATTGTTGAGTAACTCAGGGGACGACGTGCAACTCATGACTACGCAGTTAGACAAGCAGAGCAGAAAGGTAGGTCTTAAAATTAATCTGCGGAAAGCGAAAGTAATGTACAACAACCTCGGAAGTGAACAGCGCTTCGAGATAGGTAATAGTGCACTTCAAGTTGTAAAAGACTATGTCTACTTAGGGCAGGTAATAACCACGGAGCCGAACCACGAGATTGAAGTAACCAGAAGAATAAGAATGGGATGGAGCACATTTGGCAAGCACTCTCAAATAATGACAGGTAGATTGCCAGTGTCCCTCAAGAGGAAGGTATACAACACCTGTATCTGGCTGGTACTTAGCTACAGAGCAGAGAGCTGTAGACCTACAAAGAGGGTTCAGCTTAAATTGAGGACAACGCAGCGAGCAATGGAAAGGAAGATGGTAGGCGTAACCTTAAGAAACAAGAAGAGAGCATAGTGGATCGTGGAAGAAACCTGGGTTAAGGATATCGTAGTTGAAATCAAGAAGAGGAAATGGACATGGGCCGGGCATGTAGTGCGTAGAAAGGAAGGCCACTGGCCACTCAAGGTAGCTAACTGGATTCCCAGAGAAGGCAAGCGGGTTAGAGGGAAACAGAAGATTAGGTGGGTAGATGAGATTAAGAAGTGTGCGGGTTTCAAATGGCAGCAGCAAGCACAGGACCGAGTGGACTGACGGAACATAGGAGAGGCCTTTGTCCTGCAGTGGACGTAGTCAGGCTGCTGCTGCTGACGATTATGATGATCTCTACTATAGATGACACTCCGATGTGACGTCACATAATGACATCATCATACGACGTGACAAAGGTCTGTGATCTGTGACGCCGTTATAATGCGACATGGTGGCGTTGCGACATGGCATCGTCAGTGACCTTCGTCACGCGTGTTTTTGTTCCAATTCCATCATCTGCCGAGTTTGTCTCAAGAGGCCATGCATAGTGCTCTTCGCCTTATTAGTTGGGTGCTGAGGGAACCTGGAACCGCAAAGCCTATTGCAGTTCCGTCTAAAGAATAGCCCTCCCTCAAGGGGGAGATGGTCACACTGTGCATCTTGTTGCAGAGCTCTCTGATAGACAGCAAACAGTTGAATAGTCTGGAATTTCAGGGCTACGGTCTTCCACTCGAGCTATCAGATGCTTCGAGTTTGGATGCTACGTGGCTTTTTTTACTGGCGGCCCTCTTTACTCTCCGCTTGACATTTGACACTCGTGTTAATTTGTTTTTGTTATGTTTCTTTCTTGTGTGCTCAATTTTCAGGCCATAAGGGAAGCGGTCAAGCTGTTTTATGCTAGAGTAATAGGGAACATAATGAGGAATTTCATTGAAATTGCTGGTTTGAAGTAAATTTTTACATTTCTAAATTATCAACCATGAAGCGTATTTATTACACTCTTCACTAGAGCAAAAAGTATTTTAACTGCTGTAGGTTCATTGCAGCAGTGACACTAGGGCTGAGGGGGATTCAAATTTGAACATTATATAACACAGCATCTGTGCGTTCATGAGGACAGGTGCCCAACCATACGCTTTCAGAACCATGCATCGTTTTTCTTGCTTATTTTGTTCCATCTGTATGTTCTATACTCCTTACAAAGTTCACCTACGTACATTTGATGTTTTTGTCTCGTCAGTTCGCATGATATCTCGTTTCATTTACTGTATCGTGCCTGTTAGCTCTTCTTTAGACTTAAGCGCGTATGTGAAGAAAGTAACAATAACTGCCAGCACCGCTGCTGACATGCTGTTTGTTAAACGAAAAGAAAGCGATTTCCTTATTATTAAAGAAAAACTTCGTTTATGTATCGCGCCTTCATTTGCAGCATGGTGTGAGTACTACCTTTTTGCTCGAAAGGTGCCTCCCTCCCCCCTTCCGGAAGCACCCTCGTCTTATTCCGAACTTTGTCAATCACGGCGTGTTGTAAGTAGAGCACAGATAAATATCGTGAAGTCAGCACACGGTGGAGCACCACAGAAGCTTCGACGCTTCCGGCACTTCTCGTTCGGTACTCGATGCCGGCACGCCGAGACGGTCAATTGAATGTAACCGTAGCGCGCGCGAAAGTGACGATCTAGAATGTGCGCTGGTGACGGCCGCTGCCGTCTAATCGACTTTCACGGAGACCCCGGCCAGACTTCCAGCGCTGAGAACGGTACGCTTTGCGCAGTGTGTCTTGCCTGTTACTTCGCTGCACTGTTTTCTCGTTACTTTTTTTTCACTCCTAACATTTCTTTCTTTGATTTTTGTTAACTTTTTTCGCTTGCTCAACCCAAGGTACTACGACATATGTCTGGACCTTCTTTTTCAGTGTTGTGTATACACGACACGAAGTTGCGTTGTCAGGCTGCTTGTTCCATTTTCAAACAACGGTTTTTTTAACTTATCGAGCAGATATGTCTCGGTAAAAAAAGAGTCATACAATCTCACTGCGTCACGGATAACAAAAGAAACCACTCTATTTTCCAAAGTGCGGTGTCTGTTGTCAAGCAACGCACGTTTATCGCCTTTTTATTCAGCCTATGTAACCTGCTCGGGATATCGAAATTTTGGGACGAGCAACCACACTGTGTATGGCCTATACATAAGTGCACACAATACAATCAATACAATCGACTAAAAAAGAAGAAAAATCAAGTGGCTTTCACCTTCTTGTCATCTTAGGCAAATAATCTAGTGACCGTGCGAGCTTTTTTATCATTACAGTGCGACTTCGTGCGAGCTTTCGAAATTCAGCTCAGCTTTCCCGCCTTTTTTATTGTTTGCTTTGTGGCCGTTTTTTCCGCCAATAATACTCCAGTCGCCTTTCGCTTATTTATATCGCCGCCCCACTTACCTCTTCACTGTTTTCCTGAAATCACCAAGCTTAATTTAGGCTGCTACCCTGACATTCATCCGAGTGTATATTGCCACATTAAAAAAAAGAACATGCTCCGTCGTTTTCTTGCCGTCTCCACGTATAAGCAGTTCTCTACTGAATGTCGCTTACTATGCGTACTAAAGCCATCAGACCTCACTTAAAGCGGCAAAGTGCTTCTCCTGTATGCATCGTGAAATGCATCCTCGCTTATTTTTCGTTTAACATTTCCACGTCTGCCCAGATCCGGCTGTCTTTCTATCCCTGCTACCATAAACGTCTCCTTCCTTCATTGACCCAGCGCTTGACGCTCTTTCTTTCCATATCGCTCAGTACACTGCTAGCTGTATACTTGCTGTGAGTAACGTAGTTTTAAAGACGATAGTCTTTCTTGGGGACCATCGACGCAAAAATTCTGATCTGTCTGTCTGCTTGTCCACTTTTAACAGTACCGCCCTTTAAACGGCACCAGTTAATATCCCGAACTGCCGAGTTGATCCCCAGCGTTCACCAATCTTGCTCAAGATTTAGCGTTCATACTTGTGTGATTGTCAATGAAAAAGCAATTATCCCGCATATCTGAGGCACCATAACGACACGTATATATTCTGTATGTGCAACTTTTACTAGAAAAGGCATGCATAAGTTATTCTAAGGACCGTCGCAATTATCACGTGGCGCTGACCTGACGCTTGCACGAAAAGAGAAGTGTTTCCAACGTTTCGCTAAGACGACATGGTGGTGGCACTTACCCGTCACCTCGCGTTTTACACCTTATCACCTCCGAGACGGGCGCGCACGTCCATGTCTCAGAACCGCGCGTTTCGTTTGTTAAGATAACTGCCATATATCGCTCATGTCTCACGTGTGACGTGACTTGGTGTGCTCGTTCGCCTCCGCTGCACGCTCCAGGCACTCTAACGCAGCGCCTCTATGATACCATTCACTGATTTTCTTGCACAGAACATCAAATGAACGTGTTGTTCAATCTCTCCAGACGCAAGACTATCGTCTTTCGACGATATTTGCAGAATAACTTGCAGATACGGGGTCAATTTTTTGTTTGTTTTTGTTTTTACTTTGAGGCAACACTCTTTCTATCCAAAATACCAAAGCGCTTTCTTTCACAGCGGCCCCGCCGCGGTGGTCTAGTGGCTAAGTTACTCGGCTGCTGACCCGCAGGTCGCAGGATTGAATCCCGGCTGCGGCAGCTGCATTTCCGATAGAGGCGGAAATGTTGTAGGCCCGTGTGCTCAGATTTGGGTGCACGTTAAAGAACCCCAGGTGGTCAAAATTTCCGGTGCCCTCCACTACGGCGTCTCTCATAATCATATGGTGGTTTTGGGACGTTAAACCCCATATATCAAATCAAATGAAAGCTTTCTTTCACAGCTACTGAATTTCGTTTCCCTTATTATCACTTTAGAACTAATTTTCAAACCGACTTTAAGAGTCTGTACCGAATTCAGCGCCACCACACGCTGACATGTCGTATAGTGAAGTGTAGTCTGTATCTTGTTTTCTTATACTGCGCTGTTTTTAGACTTCATCTAATATTGTTACGTGGCTTATAAACGGGGTTTAAAAGAGGTTTATTTACAGTGGCAACGGCCAGTGCGCACCGGAACTGCGCGTCGTTCTTCTCTTCCTCCTTCCTGTCGTTGTTGCCACTGCTATTTGTGAAATCTAGTGAACCCACTGTAACATTTCTCGCCTCGCAGACGAAGCCCTCCGGTCGAGAAGTCAGCTGGGCAGTCGCTGAGTGAATGGCTTAAGGCGGGCTACATGCGCAACTTCTGTCTTGGAAGACTTTCTCTCATTGGCCGTGAGGCATTCACTTTGATAATTCACCTCACTAAGACGCTCCGTGATAACAAACGGTCCAATATATTCCGCGAGTAGCTTCTGGCACAGTCTACGTTTGCGTACAAGAGCCCATAATTACACTAAGTTGCCAGGCTCGTAAGGTAATTGGCGGTGTCTGCAATCATATAGGGATTTCGACCGTTTTTGAGAAGTCAGAGTTTGTAATCTAGCGAGTCTCTGAGCTTCCTCCACCCGGCATAGTTTCTGAGATGCAAGCATCGTGATGACAAAAGAAAGGAAAGATTTTATTCAAGGTGCACTTCGCTGGACGACTGTAAAGAAGGAAGAACGGGCTGTAAACAGTGGTCTCATGTTGCGCGGGGTTAAAAGCGCATGGGATGAACGGAAGCACTTCGTCCCAGTTCTTATGGTCAGAGCTTATGTACAAGGATATCATATTACCAAGTATTCGCTTCGCGCGCTCAGTCAAACCATTGGTGTGAGGGTGATAAGGGGTCGAATGTCGTAGATTGAAGGCACACAGACGCAGAAGTTCTTCAACTGCATTAGCCATGAACTGACGGCCACGGTCACTAATTCTCACAGGATGGGGCCATGGCGAAGTATTAAGTTACGCAAAACGAACTGTGACACGTCGGCTGCAGTTGCAGAGGGTAGTACTGCCGTCTCGCAGAACCGAGTCAGGTAGTCGGCGCACACTATTACTAAGCGGTCGCCTTTGGATGAACGCGGAAGCGGCCCTATCAGGTCGATGCCGACTTGTTCGAAAGGTGAGCTGGGAGGTGCTACAGGCATTATGCAACCGGAGGGTGTGTTGGTAGGCCTTTCATGACTTTGGCACTCTGTGCAGCTGGCTACGTAGGGGTCTGTTGTCTTTCGCATTTGGGGCAAGCAAAATCTTTTTTTGGCACGATAGAGTGTCCGCGTAGATCGTAAAATGACCGGCAGCTGGATGATCGTGTACTACACGTAAAAATGAAAATTGGAGGGCTCTTGGCACCACCAGAAGATAGCGCGCACCCGTGGCGGCGAAATTCTTTTTATATAGAAGTCCATCCGTATACAAAAACGGCCATTTGATGAGTCTTGCGCAGCCGAGAACAGTGGTTCTAGAGTTGAATCATCACGCTGCTGTCTCGCGAGGTTACGGCATCTGGGAAGTCTTGTTGTACGTTTGCGATTTCCTGGTCGAAGCTATCAGCGTCACATTCCGTGGTAAGAAGGGGCAGCCTGGAAGGACTACCAGCGTCAGCATGTCGTCACCCACTCTTGTACGAGACAGTGAAATTGTACTCTTGCAGGCGCAGAGCCCATCGTGCCAGGCGCCCTGACGGATCACGGAGATTGACGAGCCAACACAGAGAGTGATGGTCGGTGACGTTCGTAAACTGACGCATGTACAGGTATAACTGAAACCGCTGAACAGCGAAAATAACCGCGAGGCATTCGTGTTCAATTACCGTGTAGTTACACTCGGGTTCACCTAATGACCGACTTGCATAGGCGATGATGTTTTCTCGGTTACCCGAGCGCTGAATCAACACAGCACTAAGACCAATTCCGCTCGCATCTGTGTGGATCTCCGTTGGCACCGTAGGAATGAAGTGTCATCGTATCGGTGGTGACGTCAGCAAGAACTTGAGTTGCTGAAAGGAAGCTGAACACTCAGGCGTCCACTCGAATGTGGCGTTTTTGTGCAGGAGGCTTGTCAGAGAATAAGCGACGTTAGCAAAGCGAGGAATGAATCGCCTGAAATAGGAGCACAGTACCAAGAAGCTCCGGAGTTATTTCAGAGATTAGTGAGGCTGAAATGCTTCAGCAGCCTCTTCGCAGGGTCGGGCCTGACGCCGTATTTCTCCACGAGATGTCCGAGCACCAAGGCTTGGCGCTTTCCAAAATGATATTTCTTGGAGTTTAGTATAAGACAAGTATTTTGTATGCAGCTTAGTAAAATGCCGAGACGCTCGTTGTGCTCCTGAATTGTACGTCCGAAGATAATAACATCATTGAGAGAGTACACACCTATCTCCCATTTTAAACGCCGCAGAATGGCGTCCATGAATCGTTCGAAGGTGGTGGGTGCGTTGCACAAGCCGATTGGCATAACGTTAAATTCAAAAAGTCCATCGGGTGTTACGAAAGCCATATTTTCTTTATCATTAGTGTGCATCAGGTTTTGCCAATAGCAGGATCTCAAGTCGACAGAAGAAAAGTAGGAAGCCGAATGAAGACAATCCGATGCATCGTCTATGTGTGTAAGCGGGTATACACCTTTGCAGTGCTATTAAGCCGGCGGTAATCAACACAAAATCGCCAACTGCCATCCTTTTTCACGAGAATGATAGGTGCAACCCAAGGATTTTCACACTCCTGAATGAATCCCTTTTGCAACACTTATGCTCACTAATTACTTCACGTTCAGTAGGTGACACTCGGTACGGTTTCTGTCCTATAGGGGCGCTGATCCGGTGTTAATACGATCGCGCACTCAAGACGCTGGAATCGGGAATGCCTTATCGTTTTGCGGAAAGTCAAACACTGGTAAGTGCTGGATAAAACGGCTAGTAACTTGTGGCGCTCACTTGTGCTGAGGGACTTGCTCACCATCTGTAGAAGCTTCGAATCCGAAGGGCTCGAGTGGAAGGATTCATCCGCAGCGGCGTGAAGTACAGCAACTAAAGCCGGTATTTCCTCTCTAAAAAGTGAAGTGATGTTTGCCGGCTCGAACAGAAGCACAGCTCGGCAGTTGTTCTTGTTCACCGCGTTGATAGATGGTGGGGACGAGGCAGGAAGTAGTCCAGACTGGTTGCCTCGGCAGTAGTCATCACTGCGGCACCGGCTTATTTCACGGCACCCGAGCAGCTCTTCCCGGACTAAATGTCGTCTTGTCGATGACAGGTCGGATGGGGGTTAGCATCGACGCTAGCTACGGTCGGCATGTTAGCCAAGCAGCCAAATTTTTGCACTATACGACGCATCTTCAGTGCTTCAAAAGTACGGTAGTGCTTTACGACGTTGATCACAGACGACAGGTTCTCTTTCGAGATCAATAACCGGTACATATTCTCTGCTATGCCTTTAGGAAGATGACTAACTTTGTCTTCTTCAGATATCCCGGGGTTAACAAGTTTACAGAGCTTCAGAATCGTCTCGATGTAAGTTGTGCAAGTCTCGCCAGGCAGCTGAGCCCTTTGAGAGAGGGTGTGTTCCGCTCACTTCTTTTTCGTTGTGGTGTCTCCGAAGCACTTTTTCAATTCGTCTACAAACGTTTCCTACGTGGTGAGCGTGTCCTTGTGGTTGTTGTACGGCAGGAGGGCAGTGTTGATGAGTGAGAGCACGACATACGATTGCTGAGCGGTGGTGTCCAAGCCGTTAAGCTTGCTCACTGGCTTGTACTGCTTCAACCACTCGTCTACGTCCTCCTCGCTAGTCCTACCATATCTCGGCGGCTCCTTGTAAGGACGGGAAGAAGCCACCGTCCTCGGGACATCGGATTGCAGAGGCATCTCTTCTGCTAAGGTTAGTGGTAGTCCCACAAGGTGCCGACTCCAACAAGTGTGAAGGAATGGAAATTCCTTTGTTGGAGACTCGGGGTACCCAGCACCTTCACCACTCTGTTACGTGACATACAAACGGCGTTTAGGAGAGGTTTATTTGCAGGGGACGGACGGCCAGTGCGTGCCGGAACTGCGCGTCATTCTTCGCTTCCCCCTTTTTGTCGCTGTTGTCGCTCATGTTGGTTCGATCTAGTGAATCCTCTGTAACGTTATGTAGGATAGTTTGAAAACTGTGTAGGGTAAAGAAGGGTAATTTTGGTCGTGCCATTGAGTATTTCACAAACATTGGTTGGCAACACTGGCAGGCAAACAAGCATGTGAATTTCGTCGCTTCTCGTGTGCTATTCTCACGTAGCTTCGACCGAGGCAGGATAGAGAGTTGCAGAATCAGTACACACATTTGAAATTTTGTTTTTTTTCAGCTCGCAGTATTTTCTCTTTTCTTTTTTCCTTACTTTTCAATATTCTTGCCTGCAGAGCACCAAGAACGACTCAAAGTGAACTAGTGGGCACACATCTCACGCGAGACAGATGCTTGAAGAGCGTTCAAACAACTCTAACCTTTCTCTAACTGAGAAAGGTGACCAAGCAATGACTATATAGCAGCCACGCATAGGACCGTCAGTGCTTGTTCGTGGCGGCCGTATCAAGAGACACAAAAGCGAGCTAAAAAATATTGATTTCTGATGGTTCATCAAAGCGTTGTCACTTTTGGATGGCCATCAAGTCAATCACTGAGTACTCCTAAAGTATTTGCTTAATTTCTGCATCTGAATGTTGACGTTGTGTCTCAGAAACGGGAATCCTGGCTCGCAAGGGTACGAAACTTGTGTTCAGCGAATCGAGAGAGAAAACAGACAAAAGATGGAGAACCACGCATCACAAGCGTTATTTCTCGTCCATTGTGTGTTACCTTGCTCCAATTCGCTAAAAGAATATGAATATTCAAGGCGATTGTTCAACATGCTCTAGATTATGCATAAAAATTTGGTACCTTCGCACTAAAACTAATATCAATGTATGGAAAAAAATCATAAGAAAGCTGTTAGACTTGCTTACAACAGTTTCGACCGTATTTCGATAAGATGTTTATTAGCAAAAGCCAACCTTCCTACTCTACCAGAGAGAAACACTGTATTGAGATCGAAACTTTTGTTTCAGTTAGTCCAATGTTACTTTAAGGTTGACATATTGCACATACCTTATTTTTCGACAGGATATAAGACAAGGCAGAGGCACATGTTCACATTGACTCCATTCACTACCTGTAACAACACAATGAAATATTCCTTTTTCCCCAGGAGAACTACAGAATGTAATAATCTTAATAACGATGTTGTTTCGCAGTCATCTTTGAATCTTTTTTTACTACGCAGCTCCAGCAATAACCGTGTGTACTCCATTACATGTAATAGTTCTGTTTATTTCAATCGCTGCACTATTTATCTCTTGCTAGTGGTCATCGTGAATACAGTGATTATTTAATTTTATTGAATCCCCTTGTGCTTGTTCATTGCAAATTGTCGTGTTTTTGTCTTTTTCCATCTTCTGAAAGTGTCGTTTTTTTATTGAATTTTTTATTAATTTGTAAACTTAACCAATTTATACCCACTCTGCTACAACCCTCTTTGAGGGTTGAAGTATTTAAATATAAAAAAAATGATGATGATTTTCAACTAGGTCACCTGCGGATCTTTGGACGCATCACTTATGGACACGCTCGTTCGAGTGAACACGCTCCCGATCGACTTAGGCATTTTCCAATTTAGTATGATGACGCTGTCAAACAGGGCGTTCGTTCTGAAGAATCGATGAGATGTTCGTAGTGGAGTTTCGCACATATCAGTGGTATAGATTTTTTATGGGGCTGACAACGAGAGAAAGAACCTCTTGTTCTCCAGAACAACGCGACATAGCTTTTGAGCCACAGCGGAAACTGCAAAATTCTTTATTTAACCCAAAGGACATATTATGGAGCTTAACGCTTGTTTTTCAGCATGTATAAGTTACATGCATGCGTCTTTTTAAAATGGTATTGTTTTATGCATGGCTTCACCAAGACTTCACTGACGCATTCCTGACACAGGTATGAGGTTGTAAAATGAGTACTAACAGACGACAAAAAAAAGAACAGAAAAATTGGCCCCGTATCTGCATGTTACACTGCAAATGTCGTTGAAAGACGATAGTCTTGAGTCTGGAGTGAGTGAACAAAACGTTAAGTTGATGTTCTGCGCAAGAAAATAGGTGAATGGTATTCTGGAGGCGCTGCATGAGAGTGCCTCGAGCATGCAGCGGAGGCGAACGAGCGCATCAATTCACGTCACACGTGAGACATGAGCGCTATTTGGCAGTTATCTTGGAAAACAAACCACGCTGCGTGCGCACCCGTATTGAAGGCGATAAGGTGTAGAACGCAAGATGACGGGTAGGTGCTACCACCGTGTCATCTTAGCAAAGCCTTGGAAACACTTGCCTTTTCGTGCAAGCATTGCATCGTCAGCGCAGCGTGATAAACGCTACGGTCCTTATAATTGTTTTTACATGCCTCTTATAGTAAAAATACACACATACAGAATATTGACATGTTGTTATGGTGTCTCAGATGTGCGATTGTCAATTATAAAGCAATTATTACGCATCAGCATGAACGCTGAATTTTAAGCAATAATGGTGGGCGCTGTGGATGGGGTCGGCTGTTTGGGTATCTTTTGGTGCCGTATGGGTATCGTTAAGGGTGGACAGACAAATGTAGAGAAAGATAGACAGACTGACCAAAACTTCTCCGTTGAAGGTACCCAAAAAGACTATGTTCTTTAAAAAGGAAGTCGAACTACGACCCCTCACTCTGCAATGCGCGCTGTGAAATGACTGGGCCACCAAGGCTACGTTTTTCAACGTGCTAACGGCGAGCTACATCATTTAGTCGTGGCCACGCGCGAATCTCGAAGGCACTCGTTTTTTCTTACCACCAGCGAGATTATGCAAGGGGCGCGCTTTAAAGGTGGTTGCCCCACTCCTTGCGATACGCGCGTGCCAGCACCTGCACTTTGCCTTACAGGACATCATCGCCCGTGCGCACGTGCTTGTCTCGTGTTGCCGGTGGTTTTTAGTATGCGTTGTGCTATCACTGTAAGCTTACGCGAGTTACGGAGTGCACAAAGGCTACTTCGCTCACCGCAGCGGAATGGTTTTCTGAAGGAGGGGGCTGCACAAACCAAAGTAGAAAAAAAAACTACGACAGCTGTTCGTGCTCGCCCTGTGTGTGTTCTTTCCGTGCGTCTTTTGTGCGTGAACAGCTTGCGGCGAATTCCGAACTGCTAGCCTTTCTTTGCGTGGCATTCAATTAGTGGCTGTCGCATTCATTTCTTCGCCCTTGCGGTGAAACAGTGCCCCATAAACGCCCAACTACCTTAGTGAAAACTAGTGCTACTTAACTTCCGGGTTATACCGAATCATGACGACGAAGTGATCGCGATGTTTTTTTATATGCACGGTATTTCACGTAGCCAACCCAGTGATTTTCGCCCAAGAAAAACATACGAATCAAGAACCAATTAAATTAAATAGTTTGTGGGGTTTAACGTCCCAAAACCACCATATGATTATGAGAGACGCCGTAGCGGAGGGCTCCGGAAATTTTGACCACCTGGGGTTTTCAACGTGCACCCAAATCTGAGCACATGGGCCTACAACATTTCCGCCTCCATCGGAAATCAAGAACCAAACGTAGACAACCACAACTAAACGAAACCAATAATAATGTGGTTTCCTGACATTTCGCGCTCCTCAAGAAATTTACACGGTGTGCTTCATTGATTGATTTCTTGACATAAATTATGCGAAATTTCTTGATTGATATGTGGGGTTTAACGTCCCAAAACCACCATATGATTATGAGAGACGCCTATGCGAAATTTCTAATATTCGTTACTTTAGGTCAAGGCCGTTTCGTTACATTGTAGAGGGCATTTCAAAACGACCAATTCAATTTTTCGGGACAATGTGCTTTCCACGTGGTAAATATTTTTGGTGTTTAAAGAAATCCCGTTAAATAGGAAGCAAAACATGTGACTACACTCGTGAGCTACCGCTTACGCGCTACCTCAACGAGTACCGCGCGACGCAAAACCATATGTTGTTGGTAGCTCTTAATTGCGGTTACCTATGCTTCTTTTTGTTGTTGTTGCTTATTGGTCCTTATTACATGATACACCCTGTATAAGAAGCCTGCCACTTCCCGACAGCTCATTTGTAGCACCGTGTGGGAGCTCAATAAAGTGATACTAAGGTTAAGTGGGTTCCCATCAATTGAAATTCCCTTTTAATGGATTCAGCCTCCGGGTAAGTGCACAGGTTTGGTTTGCAAAGTGTCTGTTCGTATATAGCAGATAGGCCCCAATAAAGTTGGCTTTTTTTCAGTATGAGTTCTTGTGTGGTGAAGCCTACGTCGATGTTGTGTTAATTTCAGAATGTCTAAATATTAGCTTCGCATTCTTATCATCTAGTAAGTACTTAATCGAATGACTAAATGCTATTCTAACTGGTACTCGAAGTTATGAATTATCTGACAGGACGAATATATAAAACGCGACAAAGACCAATGGTACACCTTGGTTTGGGATGAGTGGCTAAAACTGACGCTAACACCGCTATAGCAGGCTGTGCATTCGAACTTTCACCAATACTCTGAAAAAGAGCTAGCGCATGTTTGTTTTAAAGTGACTAGGTCATTTATTTTCGCCAATTATCGCACACACGCGCACACAAACACACGCACGCACGCACGCACGCGCACACACGCACACACGCACGCACGCGAATGCACGCGCGCACACACAAAGTAAGGTTGCATAGTTCGTCGCGTTGGCCGCAAGCGTCGTAATGCGTACGAACGTTTGCCCGCGCAACCCTCGGTGCTTGTTTAGGATGTGAAAATTGCTTCACACTGTGTAGCCAGCCGCCACTGCCACACCAAACCACTTGTTTGCAAATTCCCGTCAATCTGACGCGCAGTTAGAATGCTGCTGCGAACGGAGGCCGAAAAATGTTTGGACTTGGAGCACTCGCGAAGATGGAGTACAATATTACTGCTGCCAGAAGGGCCACGTTGCGCGACCATAGAAAAAGAACTGCCTACTGCCCACCCCCTTCTTTTAGCCCCTATTAGGTTACCAGTGGCGCGGCTAACTGAAATGGTGGCCCTTCTAAACATGCCTGTGCGCGCATTAAAGCTGGCAGAAAATTTGGCACATCTCACGTGCCTTGTAAATCGACGTTATGCGAAGCATGCAGAGAGAAGGTTACTGTGTTGTAATTTTTAATCAGCGACACGTTATGAAGCCACGCTACATATATGTACAAATGTTACACGCACAGACAAATGTTGAACAGCGGCGATGTTTGTATAACTAGTTGTTTTGCATTTTGGCAATAATGCTACCAGAAATATGATTACTAGCAACACCAGAAGCGCAAGCAGATATGAAGCTCTGGCGCTAGAAACGATGGCAGCTCCGGTCACTGCTACATAAATCAACTTGAGCACATGGCACGTGACTACAATTGACGTTAACCTGACGTGGCGGCTGTATCACAGGAGTGGAATATGTAGCGGGGGTGTTTTGTGAAAAAGCCAGCAGTACCATTGCCAAAGTCTACAAGCCGTGTGAAGACGTGTCACTGAGAAAGGTAAAGTCCTCAGCTATTAAGCTATGCATGCACTTAAACTTTGGTTAATCAGAGAAGTCCTTAGCAAACAGCGAAACGAGCCACCTATTAGTTGAATTCAGCACCAAAAACCCATAAAGTGTACATTCCTCTAGGGGTTATTGTGTCAGAATATGACTCCTGGCAGAAGCCAGTAGCACTGTTTTTACAAGCCAAGCTTAAGTGTTCATGAATTAAAGACCGCTTCCTGATAATGAACTCGGATGAAATAATCTATTTTTTAGAAAATAACGCTGACAAAGGTTACCAAGATTTTTCCATTGACATAAAAAATTCTTTTTACTCGGTTCCTCATAAAGACCAGCTCGAAGTAGCGAAATGGTTCATGATATATATGGTGCAATAAGGTTCCACCATTACGCTTTGATATCCCGTATCGATTTTTTAGAGCTTTGAACATTTTTATTTCGTGTCAAAGCAGGGGCATAATCGATCCGGCGCAGGTATATCTTAGTGATAAGATAGAAAAAATACAGAACAGGGCGGCAAGGTTTGTCCTGGGACGGTATCAATGGCGGGAAAGCTCTACTGCTATGAAACAAGAATTGAATTGGGAGCTGTTTCTTCGCGTAGAAGAAAATTGCGATTAAAACTTTTATATCTAATACTTAATAATAAAACTGGAATCAATAGGGATGTGTATTTAAAGACGCCGTATTATTTGTCAAATCGAACTGATCATCCTTTTAAACAGAGGGAATACCGTCCCACGACTGAAATTTTTGCAAATTCTTTTTTTGTCAGAACAATACATGAGTGGAATGGGCTCACAAGTGTGATTGATTGATATGTGGGGTTTAACGTCCCAAAATCACTATATGATTATGAGAGACGCCGTAGTGGAGGGCTCCGGAAATTTAGACCACCTGGTGTTCTTTAACGTGCACCCAAATCTGAGCACACGGGCCTAGAATGGGCTCACAAGTGTACAAGTGTCTGCTGTAAATGAAAATTTGTTTCTTTCGAATCTGTAACCCCCCTGATATAACGCCTTCGGGCGCTGCAGGTATACTTCGAATAAAGAATAAAGAATCGTGCATTGCATTCATACTGAGCGATCGTTTTCTCGCCCGTCTTGATGTTGTTCTGTCCGATACACTCGCTTAGACGAAGTTGCGCAAGGCTTCTCATTATGTAGATGATTTATTGTTTTTATTGCGATAGAAAAAACATGAACTCCATCGGCTGGATTTCGCCGCCGCCGTCAATGTCATGCAGTCACCGTATATATATATATATATATATATATATATATATATATATATATATATATATATATATATATATATATATATATATATGTGTGTGTGTGTGTGTGTGTGTGTGCGCGTGTAAACTCAAGAAAGAAAAAAAAATCCAGAAAGAAGACTCCGGGGGGTGGAATCGAACGTGGGATCTCCCCGTCATGAATGCGAGGTGTATATCACTGAGCCACAGAGGGGTACCTCGTTCAATGTTCAAACGGCAAGCTATTCATATCTACTACTTACCGCTGTTGGCAGGCATCTCGGGGGGGGGGGGGGGATGGTGTTTTCAGCATTATCAGCAAGATGGCGCAGTGAGCGCGTGACAGCTCTCATCTCTCACGCGTACTTTGGCCCGCGTATAGAATGAGGGGGTGTACGCTAGATCGCGCGTCCTTCTCTTGCAGTGGGTAGGATCGCACGTCTTGGCTAGCCTGGGGGGCTTTGCCGGAACAATTCTGTTGTAGTTACCGGGCGCATAAAGGTCACCAGAATTGTTGCACAGCCTCTGTTTGCAAGAAGGGCACGCTTTTCAGACACAGCGAATTAACAACTGAGACGCTTATTCGCGTTCATCTGTACCTGTGGGTACGTTTCGTGCGTCATTTGTGCGTGAGAAAGGCAGGGCACGTTTGGACCTGCTTGCCATTCTGCGCGTGACCTTCCAATTTGTTGCTATTGCATTCATTGCTTCGCATTTGCGGGAAGCTGTGACTTTTTTTTATTGGCTGTACTTCAGTTGACGTTAAACTGCAGGTTGAAAAAATCCTGCCAATAATTAAGCACTTGTACCACTCGAAGTGACGTATGAAATAGCGCAAGAAGGCACAATCCGCTTTCTTGAACTTTGTTTCTCTTATTCGTACTGCAAGCCTATCTTGCAGTACAATTTGACGCATTCAAAGCTGATAAAACGAGGGATTGCCAGGTTATGTTTTAGAAATGCCCTAATCAAGTCATGCCATCACACTAAAGCCGCTAGCTTTGCAAGACAAAGCAAGTGATTATCCTTGGCAGGCTACCTAGTGTTGGTGTAGGTATGGGTACTGCTGACTGTCTGTTGCATGGTGCCCCGCCGCGGTGGTCTAGTGGCTAAGGTACTCGGCTGCTGACCCGCAGGTCGCGGGTTCGATTCCCGGCTGCGGCGGCTGCATTTACGATGGAGGCGGAAATGTTGTAGGCCCGTGTACTCAGATTTGGGTGCACGTTAAAGAACCCCAGGTGGTCAAAATTTCCGGAGCCCTCCACTACGGCGTCTCTCATAATCAAATGGTGGTTTTGGGACGTTAAACCCCACAAATCAATCAATCTGTTGCATGGTCCACGTATGCGGGGACGGCCGCAGACAAATGGTGCGCCCGATGCTGGGAAAACCAGTGTCATACCGTATGTACATAAAATTTCACCCCTTTTGAAAAAGATAGCCCTGAGAGGAAATGTCCACTTAGTGTTCTCTGCTCCAGACAAACTAAGTCGTCTATGTAAGCTTACGAACACTAAGAAGGAGGTGCAACCCACCTGAGGAAAGAAGCACGTAACTAAGTTTGTTGAATGTTCCCTAGCAGTCGTCTACACGTTCCTGCTATCGTGTGGCGCGGTTTACATAAGACAGTCTGGTAGGTCTGTTTTTCGTGGTCACTTTTACAATGTAGCAAATAAGAGTTCTTCTGGTAGTTTCCCGGCTATGTGCATGCACTTTGTTCTTTGACCAGTGTGTCATCTTGGGCCGCAGTCGTAGCCAGTTGACGCGGGAAATTACTGAGGCGAACGCTATCGCATATCGTGTGAAGCTGGGTGTGAGTACGTCGTCTGTGGCCTTATCTGAAAAAAAAAAAAACTGAATTTTCTGGAGTGTGTGCTGTGAAGCGTTGATATAAACCCTTTCAATGTTTACAAAAAGAGACCCTTGATTACGTTTGAATTCATCTACCGATGTGCCTTAATAGCATCGGTGCACAACGGGAGGTTCGGAAAATAGCCCGCTGATTTTCTACAGTTTCCTTCCCTTATTTGGCAAAATATATTGAAATAAATGTTTTTCGAGCTACATAAAATTCATAAAACATTTACTTGTGCTTTACGTAAGTTACTTTCGTGTGAAAAACAAAAGAGAGGCTTTCGTTACCATTGAAAATATTTGCAAAACATGCTTTCAGTTTGGACGTTAGGAGCTGGTAAATGAGGTGCCCTTAAGTTTTATGTGGTACAATGCTTGCAAGCTTTAAACTGTCTATGTGATTGTAAATTGATCAGATTCAAACCAGGTTTCCTTGATAACGTTTACTGTGCCACATGTTTACGTTTTTCTCATGAGCGCGGTGTCACGTGGAATGGGCTATATAATGTGTTGTAAGGTTACGCAATTAGCAAGAGTTGAAAGCGCTGACACTGCCGCCTGTTTTTTCGCCTTTTTGACTGAACAGCGCCTTTTTTTTTAGCTGTGCTAAAGCATTATAATTTTTGAATATGTAAAGTTTATAACATTGGATAGTCAGCACTGCATGCAAAACTGACGTTTCACGATCATTAGGGTTGATTTGAATAGAAGTTCCGAGACCAGGCATGGCTCTATGGTAGAATGCTTAATGGCCTGGGAGTTCGATTCCTGCTGGGATCCCGACATTTATTTCTTGCATTCGTTGGGTCAACCCTACCGATGTCAGGTTATTTTTAAAGGGGCCATGAAACACTTTTTCAAGTAACCATGGAACGAATTTACTCGAAGAGCTTACTGCCTCACAAATTCAACGCCGCTAAAATTTTAAGGATCCGTCCAGTGCGAGTGGAGTTACAAAGGTTTGTCGCAGGCTGCAGTTGCTTTCTCTCTTCTCTTGTCCCAACGAAAGTGCTGGAAGCTAAGCAGGGAGAGATGGCAGGGCCACAGAAAAACGTCACACATATCTCGTGATCTTGAGCACTTTTTCTTTTTTTTTCTTCAAATGCGCGGCTTTATTAGTGTGATCGCGCGTGCAAGCGTTGACAAGTAGCGGCCTCCCGCGGCCATTTTTGTAAGGAGCGAGCACGCCATGTTTAAATTGGCACCTGACTGATAGATCAGCTTCTTCCGTGTGATTTTTGGGTATATATTGTATTAAGCGAGAGAAGATAAAGCAAATTTTAGTTGACTGATAATTTATTGTGTATTCCAGGCCACGTGATCCACTATAATATTTCACTCGCGTGTTGTCAGGAGCTTCTACTACCGATCGGCAGCGTTTTCTGACCATGCTCAAAAAGTGTTTCAGGGCCCCTTTAAGGCTCACGCGTTAAAATTACCCATGTGTGTTCATGATGTTCCTGTGTAGATTCTGTCGAACAACTGTGGCACATACCTGCATACCAGTGGCCCATACTCTCCCACGGGTATGTGTCACTGTCTGGCGGGAAGTGTGACAACGTATGGGACGGCATTTTGACATTATTCATGTCTCGACCAGCGCATCATATTCGTCAAACCATGCTACCCTCCCATACTAATTTTGCTTCACGCCAAGTTTTGGGGATGATCACGAGAGTACCCAGACATAATCGACTAGATAGATACGCAGACAGACGCCAAAAGTGCTTGCAGTGCGCAAAGAATGTTCGCATTTAAAAATCTTGTCGAATATGCGCGTAATGAAGATTTCACCATGTCGTAGCGGGTTGACACTGCATCCCACTTTTTTGCGTTCTTTGAATTTTCAATAATATCTTCTGTATTCGGTATTCTTGGCCACTATTCAGCACTATTCAATTCGAGATGAAGTATCGCTATTCACACACCCCTAGTTATTTTAACAGTGGAGCTGTTTGTGCCAGCTGTCGGTCGTAATTCAAGAATAGAAAACTATCATCATCATGAACCGGCACGCGCCATCTTCGTCCTCTTCTGCTTCGCTCCTAGAACACAAGTGCCGACTTGTGGAATGGCTGTGATGGATGAGAAAACGGTCACACAGAGAAGGAGAGAGATGGAGATAGATTCTTGACGAAGAAACTTCCTTCACCAGGCGGGAACCGAACCCGCGTACCGACGATTCGAATGCCAGCACCGTAACCACTCGGCAATCCTGCTGCGCTAGCAGGCGATAACATAGCATTGTATAGTATGAGGTCTTGGTTTAAATGACGTTTATTGGGCCCCAGGTACCGGCAGCCGACAGGTACGATGAACCAAGAATTAACATGCTCATATTCGGCAGTGGTGATGATGCATGACCAGCACATGATGATGATAATGACAATGTACAGATGAAGGGTATTGGTATACAAAATGCCCGAACTAATCCCCCCCCCCTCCTTGAAAGCAGCCAGCGTAGGGTACAAGGAACGTTGCATGAAGAGATTCATACGGGAGATATAGACGACCTCAGTCGTTCGACAAAGGCGGTCATGGGGGCTACAAGTGGCGTTACGCGATAATTCACTGGTGAAGTTTCTTCGAGAACCGTGTGTGGCCCGATAAACCATAGCTGAATTTAGTCGCACAAACCAGCTGTGCGAGAGGCGTCAAGAGGAGCACTTTGTCTCCAGGTCGAAAGTAGAGTTACTATATATGCTACTTTTAGGTAGCAGAGTTGCGCCAAGGTACGCCATCTTGGGTTCAAATGTCTTGCGAGAAAGCCACTCACCATCCTCGTAGGAGCAACGCTCGCGCTTCAGAGTGCTACATAGTCTCTCAATATTGAGGGATTATGATACTAGCGTTGCTTAATTTTTTTGCTTAATTTTTTTAAAGAATGAGTGAAACTCGGTTGCTGCAGTCACACCTAGAAGCCTTGATTTGACGTTCTTGGTATGTAATAATAAAAAAAGTGCGGAGCTTGTTGAACCAGTGAGATACATATTTATCCTTGGTTACACTAGCTTTGCCTTTTCCGCTGTTTTTCCCATTTACAAATATGAAATTATTTTTGCACTTTTGAACGCAATTGAACCAGTTAGGGATGAAATTTTTTTCATCATGTTTGGCTCATTCGTTAACTGTGTGAAGGAGCCAGGTGTAGTTGTATCGCCTTCAACTGAATCGAGCTAAACAGCGATCGAGATTGCCCATGTGACGCCCATATTACGCACGGCTCTCTATTGCGTTCGTATTACAATCACGGCTCACGAAAGCTTATATGAAACAACAGCCGATGTCAACCACGTTTGATCTGCCCGGAATCATCATAGCGTTGGCTTATCCGCAGTGCAGTTGAACCACTTATGACCACGTGATGGTGCTCGGCGAATAGGGGCGCTGAAGTCCTGTAGGTGGAGCGAGCGGCGCCCGGAAAATAGTGGTGCAACTCTGCTACCTAAAGGTAGCATATACAGTAACTCTAGTCGAAAGTATACAGCACGATGTGATTAATCATTAACTATCTCTTTCTCTTGCTGCATGGCTTTAGTATTCATCCGATCACGTTGGCGACACTGGGCTAGTCGTGAAACGTACTTCTCGCAAACAGATGGAGATAGATTGGCGTTGCTGGTAAAGAAAGAAACATCCAGAAAGGAAGCAGGGGAGTGTCTGTAAAATAGGTAAAACGGTGAGTAGCCGGCTGTCCGCTGAAGGGCCGTATTGTAGGTGAAAGTAACGATTGGTAGAAGAGCGTCAGTTCTTGTGGTCTGGTTAAATATAGGCGGCGATCATGTCGGTAAGAGTGCGGTGAAAACTAGAGGCGGTCTTGTTAGTTGTGCCGGAGGCGCGAAGAAGTTCGTTCACTAGTTGTGAGAAGAAGGCTTTTCTATACGGTCACTGAGCCGAACACGTGCAGCACCATGGCGCGGTATAATGGCTCGGAGAATAAAATTGGCAATTTCAGAAGCTTAGCCAGTAGCGACAAATGCTGTCTCGGCATAGCGCATCAAATGATCAGCGGCTGTCACTATCCACCAATTTCCAGTGGCACTGACTGGAAGGGGGCCATAAAGATTGATGCCTACAACTTCAAATGGTGTTGCTGGGCACGGAAGAGATTGTAGTGGACCGGCTTGGGCAGATGTTGGTATGTTTCTACATTGGCAGATAATAAAGGAGGCAACGTACCTAGCTACACAAGTGGTAATACCAGACCAATAAAACTGACTTTGAAGGAGATCGCAGGTTTGATGGTAACCAAGGTGAGGAGAAGTCGGATCGTCATGAAGCGCTCTGAGGACCGAAGAGGGGGTGGGAAAGAAAAGTGAGTTTAGGCAGGAGGAAAAGAGTCAAGTGAATCATATCATATAGAGAGAAGAGAGACTGATGAAGTAAAGCAAGAGCGAAAGAAAACGCAAGCGACAAATGGAGAGAGAGAAAAAAAAGGGGTGAGAAATAGAAAGAAATGAAAACAAACACAGACAAATGAGAAGGAAAAATTGAGAGGGGAGAAAAAGAGGTAAGAAAAAAGGATAAAAAGAAAAAAAGAAAAAAAGCCGCCAAGCTCTACAATTCCTTTTGACTTGACAGCACTAGAGAGAACTGACTTTCTTTTGTGTGTGTGATAGCCTTATTAGAAAAATGCATGCGGGCGCGTTCGACACTGTCAGACTTAAAAAGCGCCATCCGCGTGAATTCATACAGTTTTCATAATGGGAATATTCATATTTTGGGTGTTCAACAGCACAGAAACACGATGTGATTACGAGAGTAGCTGCACTGGAGGGCTCCGGAAATTTCGACCATACCTGAAGTTCTTTGACGTGACGTGAATCTAAGCACACGGGCCTTAAGGTTTAAACATTTTCGCCTCCCTCGAAAATGCGGCCGCTGTGACAGGGATTCGATCACTCAAGCTTCGGGTGAGCAGTCAAGTTCTTAATCTTTCTTTGAAGCTACAACTATACATACCATTATAGGAAATCCTAAACTACTCCGCCAATCCTTATGCCAATTCTTGTATTATTTCCTCTCTTTACTCGGGGCAACGCCGTTCGCTAAAATAAAATGCCTATTTCGTAATCGGCATACAATATTTTAGTTTATTTCCCTTTGTATACTATTTTCTGTTTTCTACTTTTTATTGCGTTATGCCAATGTTATACGCTCTCGAACTAAGAATGAGTACTTATGCAATATATTTGCGTGTTATTTTCTTTTGGCTGCCAAAGATAGGGGTAAGAACCATGTCAAGCGGCTGCATAGGGGACTTTTGGTTCTTGCAGTCGCGTTTGTGTCGTTGTGTTGATGTCATATTGATTGATTGATTGATTATTACAAATATTCGCTTGTGCCACGTCAATATGCAGCTTCTGGATGGGGTTCACGTGCACGAAGGCATGCTCGTAAGGCATCTTATCACTGCAAGCATGCGTGACCTAAAAGACATTCAACGCGTCCTGTGCGCTTGCACTTATTATGATAAAGGAAGGTATCTGCGGCGGATGCTACTGAACAGACTGGGTACAGCACCATTTAGAAGGTTATGGCCATTGATTGTTCCGGAGGCAACAAAGGCGTTTCGGCAGCTCTCTGCAACGGCCTGTAGATTTATTATGATTTTTCAAGTCAGCGTGAAATTAGCGATCTCATTCACTCCATTGTATCTTTCTCTCCACTTCATTTGCAGAGCAGGAAGAAGAACGTGTGTATGAATAACCTATTTGCCTGTCCTTGCGTATATTTCCTCCTTTATTCAGAATGAGATCGTGCGTCGTCATTGTTTATAACGGAAAGTGCTATTTAGTGTACATATGATTATCACGAGTGTTAGCAAATACATGTCAGAAATAAGCAAACATAAGCCGAAATAAGACCTATCTTGGTACTGAGATCAGCTTTAAATCACTTACACCATTTGGACATCGATTTCGCGCCACATTTAGGGGCTAATAAGTGATTGAATTGTGCGCGCGCCACACACTGGTGGCCTGTTTTGCTTCCAAGGTAACTGGTGGGTGACGGGACATTTTTTGTTTATTGAAAACTATGGCAGGTAAAAGACTGAGTCACCATGGAGCTGAACATGAATTGTAACACAACCTGAAATATAATAAACTGAGGCAACGCTTCTCGGAGACGCATCAGAGAGTATGACAAGTGAGTGCTGCGACAGAGTGAACAGTAGGTCTTGAAACAATGTATGTTCATTCTACGGCATCGTGTTAGAAAATGCCATGATACTGTGTCGCACTTGCTGTGGTTTTGCTGACTATCGGAAATTGAAGTGATGGGAGCAAATAAATGTATGCTTCCACAAAGAAGCAAAAGCTGTTTAGGAGTATTCCGGAACATCCGGAAATGCACGTGCTCAACAAGTTGTCTCGGTTTCGCTTTGCAACACCTGCAGCCTGTGAGGTACTGCTAGGCTTGTGTGACCTCTGTCGCACGCACATTGTCACTTGTATTCAAATGAGGAGCAAGGGCTGATTGCTTTCGCATTCTTATAACTATGTGGCCTGACTTTCAGGTTTTTGTTATTCAAAAATAGACCGGGAGCGGTTATCTCTTCTGTGTGTTTGTTCCCAACGTTTTGTCAAGCGATTGAATAATTTTTAGACGTTTCAAACATCTACAGGTATTCGTATCAGTTTTTCTATATTGAGCTATTTGTAACCCCGAATGTGGGTCTAGACTCCCATTTTCCGATTGCGTGCTCCGGCCTCCCATCGGCGGAGTCCTTTCCGTACGAAGCCTGTCTCTGTGACGCAAGTGTCTCGGTCTTGGTGCTGCGTTGTCACCGGACCAACTGGAGCGCAACTCGAGCGAGAAAGTGGTTTGAGGACGGTGCGCGCTTCCGCAGTGTGATTCAGCCCTACTACAACACGGCCTGGCGCGCCACGTTCACCAACGCATAGCGCGCACGGGCGCCAAATATGTAAAACATGATCCCGTTACACTGGCCGCCGCCACCGCTGCCCGTTTTCTAGCGTCATTCGCGGTGCTTCGTTCACACAAGCACGCACACACGCGCGAACATACACTGTCCTTCCCCCGCCGATTGAGAGAGGCTGAAAGCGAATAAGCAGTAGCGGTGCGGCCAAGAACAAGGAGGGCGTGCCAGAGGGGTACAATAAGTTGACAGGATGGCCAAAAGAGGGTCAAGCCGCGAGCACTCGGCCGAGGTTCACCTTCGCGGTCGAATGGCTTCGTTTTCCGCTTCCTGATGCGGCTGAGACTTCCGCAATTTTCCGCTGGGTCGCCAGGCTGCTCGATGCCGCCACACGGGCGGGCGGTGACGCCTTCGCAAACCGCGGAAGTCCGCCTTCCCCCTCCCGCTCGGCTGCCGTCACTCGCCTTCCTGAATCCGGTCCACGCGGTGCGCCAGATTGAAATGTCTTTTGTGCATGCGCGCGCTGGGGGCCACTGGGCCGGATTGGTGACCAGCCTGGGACACGGTGACAAACCCAGGGGAGCACATACTCGTCGTCGTCTCTCGCCTCGTCCGCACTTTCTTTTTTTTTCTTGTTTATGTTGGCGCTCAGCCGAAATTCTGTGAAGTGGCGATGCCCTATGCCCCCTCGCCACTCGCCGTTAGCGTATGCCGTGGCTGTTTACGCACGCCTTACTGTTGCAGGCATTGTGATGTCAGATCGCCCTCGTCTCAGCTGCTTCGCAGCGAAAATTCGACCCTTTAGTTTTTGTACAGCTAATCAACTGCGTGAGCGAACCTTACTTGAGAAAACAGTTATATTATGTAACTTTTCTTTTTTCGAAAGCCTGCGCATTTATCTGTGTTCGGCCCGGTGGAACTATTGCTACTGTGCTCGGCTGCTGGCCCGGAGGTTGTGGGTTCAATCGCGGCTGCGGCAGTTTATTTCGAAGGAGGCTTTGAAATTGTTATTATTATTGTTATTATTATTATTATTATTATTATTATTATTATTATTATTATTATTGCTCGTTCATTCCAATTAATTTTTTTCTGAAAGAGCGTGCGAATCGAACGAGTATGCCAACGGTGATTTGAACCGCTAGCGTAACCAAAATGTTTTTTTCTTTATTAAATGGCCGAAGATAGTCGAAGTCGACCCGTGAACTATGACAGTTTGCAGTTCTGTGACCTTTTGGGCATGCGCGGTACATGATGCTGTACGTGCAAGCATATTGCTTGCCCTCTTTCCTCTTTTGCTTCTCTACTCTTTTCCTCCCCTTCTTCCGTGTACGGTAGCAAATCAGGTGCAACCTGGTTAACTTCCCTGCCTTTTCTTTGCTTCTTTGTTTTTTTTCTGGGAGAAAAGGGGGCAACCATGATATATGCATGTTCGTGCCAGCATTTGTATGCGTAAGTGTATATATTATACACTTGTAAAATCAAAAATTTTTCAGGGTGACAAGCCCACACCCGGCTTGACCAACACCCCGCAACGCCAATGACGTGAACTATTCCGTGCGTTCGTTCATTTATGCGTTTTTTTCTGCATTTTTGCTATTGACCAATAAACTGCTCCATATGTCTACTGGTATATTGAACGTTCGTGTATCAAAGTAAGGAATTAATAATAATATTTGCTTTGGTTACTTGTCAAAACCACAATATTGCCGCATGTTGTTAGGCACCTACCGAAGTCTTGCCCCGCTTCCTGCTCTTATGAATTCTGCCACACCAACTGACAAGCCAAACGCGCCAAGCTCAACGCGCCAAGCTCAACGCGCCAAGCTAAACGCGCCATGCAACGCTGGCTGCACGTGTCTCCACATCACGCGCTGGACAAGGAACGCGGGTGGTTTTTCGAGGAGCAGCTCGAGGCGAGACGCAGGAGAAGTTGACGAGGTTTTGACCAGTGAGCTCACAACCTTTGTGTATTTAGTTGACGGGCACAAGTTCGCCATTAATAAATAGCTGTTTTAGATTCCGGCACTGTAATTGTTCGTTACAAACTGGTGGAGGTGCGGGGTATGATTCCAAGCCCATCTCAGCATAGGGAACCCCGAAGGTTGGAGCCAGCGCTGTTGACTCCCGTACACCAACGAACGAGTCGTCGCCTACGAGGTGAGCAGCCCGAGTTTGGTGCCCTTTTCGATTCTTCGAGACCAGTGGAGGACGTAAGTTCCGGAGCCCCTGCAATGGCCACCCAAGCGAGTTCATTTCCATCGCATATCGTCATGGACCCACCCCACATACCAGAGGTATTTCATGGTGATATTTTCGAGGATTCCGAGGACTGGCTCGACGGTTTCGAATGCGTTGCCAGACTGAACGGTTGGAACGAAGACAGGAACCTTCGCTACGTCTACGTGGCACTGCAAGATTCTGCACGTACGTGGTTCGAAAACCACGAAGCGTCCTTATTATCGTGGGACGACTTTCGAAGAGAGTTTCTTGCTACGTACCCAAACACGGACCGCAAAGAAAAGGCAGAGGCCGCTCTTCAGACGCGAAACCAACGGAACAACGAGAGCGTCGCCATGTACATTGAAGACATGTCTGGACTGTTCCGCCGGGCCGACCCGAACATGGCTGAGGAAAAGAAGCTGCGGCACCTGATGCGTGGAGTGAAGGAGGAGCTTTTTGCAGGCCTGGTGCGTAATCCACCGCGCTCTCTTACTGAGTTCAGATCAGAGGCAACCATGATAGAAAAGACCCTGCAGCAGCGCGCGCGCCAACACAACCGGGACGTAAGCGTCTCATCTGTTAGCGCGGTGTCGACAACCCTCACGAGTAACATTGATCTCTTGCGTGAAATGTGAGGGCTGTCGTAAGGGAAGAACTACAGAAAATACAAATGACTCAAGCTCATCCAGCGATGTCCTCACTTGCCGACGTTGTGCACGAAGAAGTGCGGCAAGCGGTTCTACAGCCACAACCTCAGGTTCTACAGCGCGCACAACCGGAGCCTCCGCCTCAGTTGTCGTACGCGCAAGCTGTACGACAGGACCTCGGACGCATGAATCGGACGGCTGCGACTGCTGTGATGCCTCCGACGTTTTCTCCGAGTACGCCGCTACCAATGCCGGAAGCAAGACCACGTAAGAGCGATGTATGGCGCACTGTAGACCGGCGGCCCCTTTGCTACCACTGCGGAGAAGCAGGTCACCTTTACCGGGCGTGCCAGTATCGTCGAGCGGGACTGCGTGGTTTTCCAGTCAATGCACCATGCCCAAGGAACGGTGAACGGCCCTACGAAATCGAAGAATACTTGTCTTCACGCTATTCTCCTCAAGACACGCAACAACGGGAGTCGCGTTCGACAGCACCGATGCGCTATCGGTCGCCGAGTCCTCGTCCGTCATCAAATCTCCGAAGATCACGTTCACCTAGCCCGCGGCGGGAAAACTAGAGCCAGCGACCTCTGGAGGTGAGGCCGCTAATATACTGACAACTTAAGACCCTCCATTGTTAGCCCGAGAGGACTGTGGCAGTTACGCAACGACGGTCAAGTGCAGTAGTAGCGACGTTACCTCCGAGATATTAGTCACGATCGACGACGTCGAGGCTGTTGCGCTAATATACTGGTGCAGACTATTCCGTTGTCAGTAATGATCTCGCAAAGAAGCTTAAGAAGGTGATGACTGAGTGGACCGGACCTCAGATACGTACCGCTGGAGGGCACTTAGTTAGCCCCGTGGGGTTATGCACCGCAAGGATAGGAATAAGAGGATTTGTGTATGTCGGCAGCTTTATTGTGCTTCCTGAGTGCTCCCGGGAGCTGATTATAGGCATGGACTTTTTGCAAACAAAGAATGCAGTCATTGACTTGCAAGAGTCCCAGGTTTCCTTTTCTACGGAGAATGCCATCGCCTTCTGTCATGCGGAGAAACCAATCGTTCTACCTCTCCGCATTGTGGACGAAGATGTAACCGTGCCGCCACGTTCCAGTGTGACCGTTCTTGTGAGGAGTGAAGTTCTTCTTGACTGTGACGGATTAGCTGACGGAAACATCGGACTGCTACTAGAAAAAGGACTATGCGTGGCAAGAGGCCTGGTGAGCCTTCGTGATGGATGTGCGTATGTCCTATTAACTAACTTTCGAAATGAGCTGCAGCATGTTGCGAAGGGAACATCCGTAGCATCGCTGCATGAGTACGTGCAAGTCTCAGATGTTTGCACTCTTGATAAAGCTTCAGAGACAGTAGATAACGTACTCCAGTCAGTAGACATTGACAGAGAGCTCTCGTCATCTCAGAAGCAACAGATTGCTGACCTCATCACAGAGTTCGCCGAGTGCTTCTCCACCTCGTCGAAAGTCGGACGTACTCCCGTCGCAAAGCACCGTATCGTGGTCGAAGAACACGTGAGACCTGTGCATCAGCGCCCATACCGAGTAGCGCCAAAAAAAAAGGAAAGCCATCAAGAACCAAGTGCAGGAAATGCTCAACGATGATGTAATTCAGCCATCCAACAGTCCGTGGGCATCACCGGTAGTGCTAGTCAAAAAGAAGGACAACACTCTGCGGTTTTGCGTTGACTACAGAAAGCTGAATCAAGTCACAAAGCGCGATGGTTACCCCCTTCCACGGATCGATGATGCCTTGGATAAGTTACGCAATGCTCATTTCCTTTCATCATTGGACTTAAAAAGTGGATATTGATAGATCGAGGTGGACGAACGATATCGCGAGAAGACGGCGTTTGTGACCCCAGACGGGCTATACGAGTTCAAAGTGCTGCCTTTCGGTTTGTGCTCTGCTCCCGCTACCTTCCAGAGGATGATGGACACTGTGCTCTCCGGAGTCAAGTGGCAATCGTGTCTCGTCTACCTCGACGATGTAGTGGTTTTTTCTTCTACCTTCGAGCAACACATCCACCGACTGAGAATGGTACTGGATGTCATTCGCGTGGCAGCACTAACCATCAAACCGCAAAAGTGTCACTTTGGATTTCGTCAGCTTCGGTTCCTCGGGCACATAGTTAGTGCGGAAGGCGTCCGCCCAGACCCGGAAAAGATTTCAGCAGTTGAAAAATGTCCGAAACCGCAAGACAAAAAGGCCGTCAGACGATTTCTGGGACTATGTGCCTACTACAGACGCTTTGTTGAAAACTTTGCTAAGGTTGCTGAGCCTTTGACACGGCTAACGAAAGAAAGTGTACCATTCTCTTGGCGGGAGGAACAAGAAGCGGCTTTCTCAGAGTTGCGACGCCGTTTGCAGTCTCCTCCAATATTTGCACATTTTGACGAAGAGGCCGATACAGACATACATACCGACGCGAGTAACGTTGGCCTCGGTGCCATCCTCGTTCAGTGGCAGAATGGAGAAGAAAAGGTCATTGCTTACGCGAGCCGCACTCTATCGAATGCTGAGTCTAATTACTCAGCGACAGAGAAAGAGTGTCTCGCAGTTATATGGGCCATCAGCAAGTTTCGCCCATACCTCTACGGCAGACCGTTTCGAGCAATCAGTGATCATCATTCATTGTGTTGGCTGGCAAACATCAAGGACCCTTCAGGAAGACTTGCTAGATGGAGCCTGCGTCTGCAGGAACACGACATCACTGTGGTCTACAAGTCCGGTCTCAAGCACAATGACGTGGATTGCCTGTCTCGCGCACCTGTTGAGTCTCCATCATCTGACCAAGAACAAGACATCTCATTTCTTGGAGTTCTGAATGTGTCGGACATGGCTCGTCTTCAGCGAGAGGACCCGGAACTACGCCTGCTTATCCAATACTTGGAGGGTCACGAAATTGAGGTACCACGAGTTTTCGTCCGTGGTTTGACATCCTCCGGAACGACTTCCTATACAAGCGCAACTTCGTAAACACCGGTGAGACGTTTCTGCTTCTTGTACCATCATCACTGCGAGCAGAAATCTTAGAAGCGTGTCATGACGACCCATCGGCTGGCCATATGGGTAGTAGTCGCACTTTGGCCAGAATTCGCCACAAGTATTATTGGCCGAAATTAAGAGATTCGGTGCACCATTATGTTAAGTCATGCCGCAATTGCCAGAGACGTAAAATACCACCATCGAAACCAGCGGGTCTGTTGCAACCAATAGAGCCACCAAAAGGGCCATTTCAGCAAGTGGGAATGGATTTGCTTGGTCCATTTCCTCTCTCTTCATCGGGAAAGCGCTGGATTGTGGTAGCAACAGACTACATGACTCGATATGCTGAGACATCACCTCTCGCGAAAGGAACGGCGAACGAAGTAGCCCAGTTTTTCGTCACTCAGATTGTATTTCGACAGGTTGTCATTACAGACAAAGGAACACCATTTACTGCCCGTTTGATGCAGTCTGTTATGAAGCTCACTCACACCGATGATAGAAGGACTACAGCATACCATCCGCAAACAAACGGATTAACCGAAAGGCTCAATAGAACTCTCGCCGACATGATCTCGATGTATGTGGACGTTGAGCACCAGACATGGGACAGTATTTTGCCTTATGCAACATTTGCGTATAATACCGCAGTACAAGAAACGACACACTTCACGCCATTTCAACTTGTTTATGGTCGGACGGTCACAACGACCTTAGACGCGATGTTACCTGTCAACGATTCGAATGAGAGTGACCCACACATCAGTGAAAACATAGAAAGGGCAGAAGAGGCACAGCAATTGGCAAGACATCGTATCATTTTCCAACAAGGCTCCGATGCAAGTCGCTATAATCTGAAGCGGAAAGACGTACAGTACAACCCCGGAGACAAAGTGTGGGTGTGGACGCCTATACGCGCACCTGGCCTATCGGAAAAACTCATGCGGCGCTATTTCGGCCCTTACAAAGTACTTCGCCAGTTAGGCACGCTAAATTACGAAGTAATTCCTGAAGGGCAAGTGTGCTCAACCCGACGCAGGAATCGCCCAGAAGTCGTACATGTAGTACGAATGAAACCGTACTACGAAAGGCACTGAACGAGACAACTGATATATGTGCTCAAACATCAGATAAATACTCCTTTACAAAACTGTTCGACGTCAGCGTACGCATCGGGACGATGCGTTTCGGGAGGGGGACTAATGCCGCATGTTGTTAGGCACCTACCGAAGTCTTGCCCCGCTTCCTGCTCTTATGAATTCTGCCACACCAACTGACAAGCCAAACGCGCCAAGCTAAACGCGCCAAGCTAAACGCGCCATGCAACGCTGGCTGCACGTGTCTCCACATCACGCGCTGGACAAGGAACGCGGGTGGTTTTTCGAGGAGCAGCTCGAGGCGAGACGCAGGAGAAGTTGACGAGGTTTTGACCAGTGAGCTCACAACCTTTGTGTATTTAGTTGACGGGCACAAGTTCGCCATTAATAAATAGCTGTTTTAGCTTCCGGCACTGTATTTGTTCGTTACAATATTATTATGAAGCACGCCGCAATGGAGGGCTCCGGAAGCTTCGACCAACCGCATGGGGTTCTTTCAAGTGCATCTAAGTTCGCAAACCTCTAGGATTTTAGCTTTTATCGAAAATCCGACCACCGTGGCTGCGATGTAATCCAGCACTTTCGGGTCAGTAGCCGAACACCGTAATCACGGTATCACCGTGGCAGCTAAGCTAGAAATTCGTCGTGCAATGTTTATACGTTGCAGCCCGTGAAACTTTGCGGCAAGCCGC
This sequence comes from Rhipicephalus annulatus, assembly GCA_013436015.1. Classification (NCBI taxonomy): domain Eukaryota; kingdom Metazoa; phylum Arthropoda; class Arachnida; order Ixodida; family Ixodidae; genus Rhipicephalus; species Rhipicephalus annulatus. The sequence continues at coordinate 206,719 of WOVY01003770.1, forward strand.
GTTTTTGATGTGGAACCTCTCTTCTGCTTATTTTTTTCTTCTTTTTCTTAGAGAGTTGTTTGTCGTTGTTGTTGAGTTCATTACGATCGCCCTGTAGATACCTAAAGCACGTGTTTTGTTGCATTCATATCCATCATGGAGTAATACTGACTATCGAGCTTGATTAGGGTGGCGAGTTGTGCTTGTTTGTACAAAATTATGCCGCACTACAGCACAACAAATACTATGGACGAAACACGAATGACGATGACGAGCACTCAACTATCAACAGCCTTTATTGAAATGATTGCTTGTATTATTCAAACTCTTTGACATAGACGTCATCCACTGCAAATGCGCAGGTATTCCACTTCTTTGTCAGTAAGTTTGGCATAGCACACCTACACAACTATTCCCAGAATAGTGATGTGTCGTGCTTCTGTGAGTTCACGCATTATTCGCGTTTCGTGCTTGATGACAAAATTATTGTTTAGGTCGGAATAGAAGTCCTGACAGGTTTTTGGTTAAAGTAATTGGTGATCGAGCAAGAACAAGCTTTTAAACATGTTCTTTTAGTGGAAAAACACGAAAGGTTGACTTATCTTCTCGGACTATGTTGTCTCCGAACCTGGGACATGACAGCACCCTAAAGCACTTTTTTTGCAGCTCGCACTCAAAGTTTTAGTGATAGACGACCTTTTCGTCTTGACTAACTGTCTAAAAGCTGGAAATTTTAGACATTTTTAACAAGTGTTGTGAGGCTTTTTAGCTTCACATCAAAAAGTTTTTCCCCTGTATGATAAGCTAATCTATGAATGAGTTGAGCATTTCATTGAGAAATGCGGTTTAGTTACTTAACAAAAGTCTGCGGGGATTTCCACTAGTGGTTTCTTAGTACTTTTAAGCTTTCATATCCAATCATTTCACAACTGCAGAAGAAAATTAAGGCGTATGGATCGCTTCCCGCATCACACCGAATTCTCGGTCACTGAGCTCTTTATCATTTCGATCAATGGTCCGGTCACCGTTAAAAGTGTTTCTAGCGTATCCCTGTGCGCTGCTGAATACTTAAATGTTTTATATTTGAACCCGCAAGACACTGAATCTAAAAGCAACGAGCTGCTTAATTTGTTTTCAGGTGTGAATGGTCCTCTTAGCGTATACAAAGAGTACGTGCGGGGCAAATTAGAATCTGATAGGATCACTAAACACAGTCTCTGACAAGCTCAAAGTCTCTTATCTGGAGGCATCAAACGCAGTGTCTGTTCAGACTCCCAGCGAAACTGAATACAACACCAGGAATAATTGTTTGCTTTGCTTAACAGCAGACTAAAGGTACATGGTTAGAAAAGAGCCACACCGCAGTGATCAAGTGGCTAAGGTACGGGGCTGCTGACCAGCAGGTTGCGGGATCGAATCCCGGCTGCGGCGGCTGCATTTTCTGTGGAGGCGAAAATGTTGTTGGCCAATGTGCTCAGATTTGGATGCACGTTAAAAAACCCCAGACGGTCGAAATTTCCGGAGCTTTGAACTACGGCGTCTCTCATAATCATATGATGTTTTTGAGACGTTAAACCACACATATCAATCAAGCAATGGCTAGCAAAGAAAATAAACTTGAAGTGATCCGACTCGGCTGTTTTTGTTCAGGAAAATCTGACTAGGCTCTGCAGGGAACTGCTCTAAGAAACTAAGAACGTAGCTAAGGAAAAGGCCAACAAATATGCCTGGTACAGTCATGGTAAAGTTCTTGTGTGCAAGACAAAGGGGGCAAGTGCGGTTCATGTTCGGAACTATGATGACCTTGATTTAGTCTAGATTTACTGGTCCCGGTTGTATTACTCTGTTAATTACGTACATGTTCTTAGCGCTATAATGTACCAAATGACCTAACTGATGCCGTATATCAGCTACCTCGCAATTGATCTACATGTGTGCACTTAAATGCTAGTTCTATAAGAAATAAGGTATCATGCCTGGAAGTGTTTTTGGCCAAGTTTTCTTTCAAATACTCGGCCATAATGTTACTGAAACGTGGAGCCGTAATGAAATGGATGTATTTAAGCTCTTGAATTACTGGACATTTTATTTAAACCGCCAGAATGGTCATGGTGTGGCGTTGCTTTGTTAGTATGCGTTACTATTCAATGTGAATTATTGAATTGCTTTACTCGGACTACCCCTGATTACGATTGTCTTCGTGCTAACAGCACCATGTTTTCAGTTTGCTATCGACGAACACGTGGTGATAATTCCACATTTTCTCAGTTTTTATCATCGCTTCCTGGCATGTTTGATAGAAAATAAGCGTATACCTATTACTGAAGGAGATTTCAACATTGACGTGCTATTTCTCGTGACCTCAATGTGGTCATTACGTCTCATGGCGTATGAACACAATTACAGTACCCACCAAAGTTACAATTGAGTGCGAGTAAGTTCTTGATCTTTTCATCTCAAATTTTCTCGAAATATATATTAATTAGGTCAAGTATACTATACTATTGCATCAATAACTATGTTCTGATATTTCTGTGTACAGAGCAAATGACACAATAACAACAAAGCCCCGCACAATAATGTTTCAATCAATTACGGGAAAGGCACTCGGTGCATCTCGTGAAGGTCTCTTGCAGATAGACTGGACCGATATAACAAAAGTTGTAGTTGCAAATGACTCTTACGATAAATTTCTTGTAATTTCCAAACGAACATATGCGCATTTCCAACTAAAAAAACGCAAATAAATCGTGAAATACAAAAATCTCGGATATCGCCTGAGTTGCATCATCAAATGAAAAAAAGAGATTAACTTTACAAAACCCTTCTACAAACACGGTTACCAGAGAACCTAGCAGCCTTGAACAGCTATCGCCAGAAACTCACAAGATGTTTACGGTCTGCAAGAGCACGCCATCAACATTGACGTTCCTGGCAATCGCTTTGGCCTTTTATGGCCTGGATTGAACACGCTCCTTTATCGTGGTCACACTACCGCCCCTGTCTCCGAGTTGAAAGTCAACGGTCTGAATTGGTTGACGCATTCAATAATTTTTTTAACTCGTATGACTACAACCGGAAGGGCGGATTGTTTACCAGTACGTTAAAAAAACGAAATGTTCTGTAATTGTACTTATCTCCTATAACCGCCCACGATGCCTCGGCAACAATGAACGGTATGAAAAAGTAGAGCCAGTTTTGATGTCGACGAAATTCAAATACGCCCTATTTTGGCACACGTCTTTGATGTCTGCTTAACGAAGTTTGCTTTTTCTGTCAATATGCAAGTGGAAAAAGTGACTGTACTTTATACGAAAGATGATAGAAATGATTTAAGTAATTACGGACCTGTTTCGACGTTGCCTGTGCTCTCAAAGGTCTTTGAAAAACTTCCACATACTCGACTTTCAACTTTTATTGAAAAGCACAGTTTACTTACGAATGCTCATTATCGATTTAGAAAAAAAGTAAGTCTGCTGAGCTGGCAATTCTGAATTCTGAAGCAAAAAGAGTGCATACTTACAAAATTACAAAAACATACACTCGTTTTTAGCGTTTTTGTTGATTTTTCCAACTTAGTTAACCATAAAATACTGCCAAATAAATACACTACTCTGGTATTCGATGCCAGGCCCTACCACCTATAGACTCTTACCTATCGAGCAGACGACAAGTTGTATCTATGAATAACTCTTTTTTCAGTATACAGCCTGTACCATTCGCCCCGCTGCGGTGGTCTAGTGGCTAAGGTACTCGGCTGCTGACCCGCAGGTCACGGGTTCAAATCCCGGCTGCGGCGGCTGCATTTCCGATGGAGGCGGAAATGTTGTAGGCCCGTGTGCCCAGATTTGGGTGCACGTTAAAGAACCCCAGGTGGTCTAAATTTCCGGAGCCCTCCACTACGGCGTCTCTCATAATCATATGATGGTTTTGGGACGTTAAACCCCACATATCAATCAACCAGCCTGTACTATGTAGAGTGCCGCAAGGCAGCATATTGGGACGAAAAATTTTTGTTAACATATATCTAAATGGCATCATAAATATTCCAAAAGAGGCCAAATATATTGTGACGACGTCAAAACAGAGGTCTTGCCGCAAAGATTGAGACATCAGAAGCAGGTCGATCTTTTTAATTAGAACGCGCAAGCGAGTTCTTCTTTTTCGTCCATTGCGTAGTCCTTCGTGGCACATGCACAACTGCCATCGTCTTTCTTGAGCAAGCACGTGACATTTGCCTGCCCCCGAAAGAAGCATCGTTCCGATGCGCAACTTAGGTGGTCTACCAGGCGTATGAAGTGGTCGTGTGAAAACGGCAACCGTGAGCTAATTAACTCGATAAATACGGTTTCATACGCACGACGTGCACGACTTCGGGCAAATGCTTTTGGCGCTTAGAACTACAATTAGTGTCGGGAACAACTTCGTAGTTCACGTCGTTCAAGCGTCGCGTGACGCTGTATGGACCAAAGTACCGTCTTAGCAGTTTCTCAGACAGTCCACGTCGACGTATCGGAATGCAGACCCATACTTTGTCGCTGGTGTGTAGCTAATAAACTGGTGTCGGGTGTCGTAGCGTTGTGCGTCTTGATGCTGCTGATGACAGATGCGCACGCGCGCGAGCTGTCTGGCTTCTTCGGCACGCTGAGTGAATTCTTCGGCGTCTACATGGATGTCGTCACAATCATGCGGCAACATGGCGTCCAATGTTGTCGTGGCTTCGCGACCATAGATCAGACTGAACGGTGTCATTCCAGTGGTTTCTTGTCGAGTGGTGTTATAAGCAAAGGTCACGTACGGCAATATCTGATCCCAGTTTTTATGTTACGTGTCAACGTACATGCTGATTATGTCTGTGAGGGTCCTACTGAGGCGCTCCATCAGTCCGTTTGTCTGCGGATGATATGCAGTTGTTCTCCGGTGAACTGTACCGCTGAGCCTGAGAACCGACTCCAAAAGCTCTGCGGTGAAGGCAGGTCCTCTGTCTGTGATCACTGTTGTCGGAGCGCCATGCCGAAGGACGATGTTTTCGATGAAGAAATGAGCGGCTTCTGCTGCTGTGCCGCGCTGCATAGCTTTAGTCTCCGCATAACTGGACAGGTAATCAGAGACCACAATAACCCATCTGTTCGCTGTTGTGGAAGTCGGAAATGGACCCAGGAAATCCATTCCAATCTGGGTGAACGGCTTTTCTGGTGCTTCGACTAGATATAAAAGACCGGCTGGCTTAATGAGAGGCGGTTTGCGTCTTTGGCAGTCGGTGCAAGTTCGCACGTGATGGTTACAGCAGCAGAAAACTTTGGCCAGTAGTACTTGCATCGTAGTCGGCACAATGTTCGGGTGTAGCTTAGATGACCAGAAGTTGCTTCATCATGGCACGCTTCCGTAATTTGTTTTCGAAGAGAGGCAGGCACGACGAGCAAGTGTGAGTTACCGGTGGGTGATAAGTTTTTTTTATAGAGAACATCGTTTTGCAAGCAAAAAGATGGCAGTCCTCTAGCAAATAACCGCAGCACGTCTTTACGTCGTCCTTCTAAATATTCAATGAGTGTTAACAACTCAGGGACACGGCGCTGCTCTCGTGCAATAGTGGCCGTGTTGACAACTCCCAAGAACGCCGCGTCGATGTTTTCGTCATCAGGAGCAACAGTTTCCACTGGCGACCGTGAGAGACAGTCGGCATCGGTGTGCCTCTTCCCAGATTTATAGACGATGGTCATGCCAAACTCTTGAAGCCTTAGGCTCAGCGCGCCAAACGACCAGATGGATTTTTAAGGTTGGTGAGCCAGCACAAAGAGTGATGGTAGCTAACAACCTTGAAGGAGCGGCCGTACAAATACGGACGAAATTTGATGACTGCCCACACCACGGTGAAACACTCCTTCTCGGTGGTCGAGTAGTTTCCTCCGTGCGAGAGAGAGTTCTGCTGGCGTAGGCTATCACTCTTTCACAGCCGTCTTGCCACTGCACCAGAACGGCACCTAGACCTACATTGCTGGCGTCAGTGTGAAGTACTATAGGGGCGTCCTGGTCGAAGTGCGCCAGGACTGGAGGCGTTTGCAGGTGTTGTCGTAGTTCATTGAATGCCATCTGCTCTTGTTCACCCCAAAAGAAGGGGAAGTCCTCACGTGTGAGTCGTGTCAGTGGCGCCGCAATAGACGAAAAGTCCTCAATAAATCGCCGGTAATAGGCGCACAAACCTAAGAAGCGTCTCACAGCCTTTCTTCGCGGGGGGCAGGAAATTGCGCTACGACGTCTATTTTGGCTGGGTCAGGTCGAACACCCTCGTGACCGGCCGAGCGTATGGCTTGGAGTACGGTGAATAAACGGCCGAGATGTTCCTCGAATGATGCTGAGAATACAACAACGTCGTCCAGATAGACCAAGCATGTTTGCCACTTCAGGCCCGATAGTACGGTGTCCATGAGACGCTGAAAAGTGGCTGGCGCCGAGCACAACCCAAAAGGAAGCACCTTAAATTCGTAAAGGCCATCAGGCGTCCCAAAGGCCGTTTTTTCACGATCTCTCTCGTCGACTTCTATCTGCCAGTAGCCGCTGCGGAGGTCCATTGAAGAGAAATAGCGCGCATGATGCAACCGATCGAGTGAATCGTCTATGCGAGGCAGTGGATAGACGTCTTTCTTCGTGACTTGGTTCAACTTGCGATAATCAATGCAGAAACGCAAGCTACCGTCTTTTTCTCGACCAAAACCACGGGGGACGCTCAAGGACTTTTCGAAGGCTGTATGACGTCATCCACGAGCATCTTCTGTACTTGCTTCTGAATCTCCTCGCGTTCTTTCGGAGCCACATGATAGGGGTTCTGCCGAATCGGTCACGTGTTGTCATCAATAATGATGCGGTGCTTGGTCAATGGTGTCCGCTGGACCTTTGACGTGCGTGAAAAGCAGTCTTCGAATTGGTGTATAAGTCCAAGCAGGCGCTTCCTATCCGAGGGCGGTAGCGTGGTGCAGATGTCCACCGACAAAGTTGTCGAGGCAGGGACTGTCACGTCGTCTGGTTGCAAAGCACAGCAATCCCCGGCTTGGTATATATCGTCGAAGTAGGCAATTGCGGTACCATTCTGGATTTGACGGAGCTCGTTGCTGAAGTTTGTGAGCAGCATGTCTTCCTGTCAACCAGTAAGCGTTAGGATGCCTCTCGCGATACAAATGCCTTGCGTGAGCAAAAGAGCGACTATGTGCTCCACTATCACATCTTTATAGGAACGGCACCCTTTGGACACAGACACAAGGCAGCAGGATCTCGGTGGTAGCGTCACATCGTCGGCTATTCGCAAACGGCCGCGTAGTTCGTCGCTGCTGTCGTCGACATACGGATGTGCGCAAAACGTCACCATACGTGGAGGGATGTTGATAACAGCGCCATGATCTCGAAGAAAATTCATGCCCAAGATTAACTCTTTACAGCAGTCTGGCAACAGGACGAAAGTGGCCACGAAGCTAGAATCCCCAATGCGAAGTCGAGTGGTGCATTTACCCGTTGGAGTCATCAGCTGACCACCAGCCCTCCTTATGTGCGGCCCTGTCCACGGTGTCTTAACCTTTCTAAGGCGGTCGGCGAGTTCTTGTCGCATGATTGAGAAGTCAGCGCCAGTGTCGACCAGTGCTGTAACTTGATGTCTGTCTATGAAAATGCCAAGATCAGCACGTACAACTTCACCGGCATTAGTATTCGTCGTCGTATTCGTCGTGGTTGTCGTCATATCTTTTTGCGATGATAGGGGGAACTTTTCGGTGTCGCGACGATTGGCAACCTTGCCCCCGGAGATCGCAGCAGTTAGTTTCCCCGGTGCGGGCTAGGCGAACGGCCTCTGGAGACGTCCGCGTAGCTCTGAGGGAAGTCACGGTGACGCGCAGGAGATGGAGATCGCCAGCGACGCGGTGTAATTGCTTGGCCAGTCGACAGTTGATCGGCATCGTGGGCCCGACGGTCTTCAGAGCGGAAAGAAGTGGGACGAGAAAAGTTCCCGAACCCGGAATCGCTATGACGGCAATAGCTGGCAATGTGGCCTGGTTCTCCGCAGCGGAAGCAAATAGGTCGACGGTCGGCCATGCTCCACAAGTCAGTTCGGCGAACTGGTGGTCGTCTCATGGAATCCCGTTGCCACCAAGGTACGGCAGCGGGCCGTGGCTGGAAGGGTGTCGCCACAAATGACGGTGGAGGACGACGGACTGCATCAGCGTAGGTCGCTGGATGTGGCTCAGGATTTGGCGCAAGTGGTGTAATGGCTTGCCTCAACTCGCGGCGGATGATTTGGGCAACAGATGCGACGGGAGGTTGGGTAGGAGGGACGAAGAGGGCCCGAAGTTCCTCACGCAGTATTTCCCTAATCACTTGTCGCAGGGAACTTTCACATATGGCAGTGCTCTCAGCTGCAGCACTTACTGCCGTGTGGTTCGGCATGCGGTCAAAGTGTCGGTATCGTCGCAGTGCGCGCTCGATGACAGTCGCCTCTCTTATGAATTCATCTACTGTTGTAGGTGGATTTCGTACGAGGCCCGCAAACACTGGTTCTTTGACGCCCTGCATTAGGTGACGCACCTTGTTTGCCTCGAACATGTCAGGGTCAGCTAGTTGAAACAGACGGATCATACCCTCTGCGTACATGGCAGCTGCTTCGTTGGGTTTTTGTACGCGAGCCTCAATCAGTTGCTGTGCGCAATCTCGTCGGTCCGTGTTCGAAAATGTAGCGAGGAGCTTTCGACGGAAATCTTCCCAAGATTAGAAAGTAGCCTCGTGGTTCTCGTACCACGTGCGAGCGCTATCTTCCAGGGCGAAATATGCATGGCCAAGTTTGTGCTGTTCGTACCAGTGGTTAGATACAGCGACCCGTTCAAACTGTTCGAGCCAGTCCTCGACATCCTCGTACTCTTCTCCATTGAAAACTTCAGGAATGCGAGGATGTTCAAGAGTCACCTGGGAGTGAAGAGTGGTCTGCGATGGAAGGGTAGCCGTGGATGTGGTAGGAGCCACCATGCTGGTTAGAGGCGGAACAGGTGCGGACTCCGGACTTAGGCCTAGTAGGCGCCGACTGAATTGGTGCACCGGAGTCGTGACGAGAGTCTGGGTCTCTGGACTAGGTGAACGGGTCTGAGCAAGACTGTCCTGCATCCGGTTGTAGGCTCCAGCACCTCCACCAGTGTGACGACGTCAAAACAGAGGTCTTGCCGCGGAGATTGAGACACCAGAAGCAGGTCGATCTTTTTAATTAGAACGCGCAAGCGAGTTCTTCTTTTTCGTCCATTTCGTAGTCCTTCGTGGCACATGCACAACTGCCATCGTCTTTCTTGAGCAAGCACGTGACAATATCATATATGCCGATGATATTATTATATTCTTTTCAGGTCATGACATGAACGAGCTTATAAGAATTGTAACAAAACAATGATAATGCTAAAAAGATGGTGAGCAGCAAATATTATGTGTATTAACGAAAACAAATAAAAAGCTGTCATATTTCGAACTAAGAAATAAATAATTCCATCTCACCATGATATAATCCAGAGTACTCGTAAAATTGAGATATTAAACCATTCTGAATATCCTCATGGCATAATTATTTCAGAGAACATGACCTGGGATTATCATATATATGTCTTGCGAAAATTAGCTCAAGTAACAAGTGTAATAGGTTGAATTCTGTACTTGCTTCCAAAAAAAATGAGCTGTTTATATATCGATCATTTGAACTCTCATTTGAACTATATATTGTGAATTCATATGGGGTATGACGACGGCTATTAATGTTGATAAAGTACACAGGCATCACAGAAAATGTATAAGGCATATATTCAATGCTCAATTTATAGTATCCACTAGATTCTTATTTTGAAGCTCAGGAAGCTCAGGAATAATTAAGGAGCACCACTAATATAGTTATGCATTAAGCCGAAAATTGATATGGAAACTCTTAGGGACATAGAAAGTCTAAGCCTTCTATCGCACTGGCGTGCAAAGAATCAAAAGAAACCCACCCATTATGGAAAAAAATAGGAGGTTAGCTCAAGCAAACACGAGTAAACTCAGCCAAACAGCGCTTATCTTACACTTCCCCAGCTCTTTTAAATCACTGTGACCTCAAAGGTGTTGATTTATCCAACTGTTCATATCCCGACATCTATGAAATATTTGCAAAAGTGCAACACTTGATATTTAAACCAGTAGCACATTCATGCAGTTATATACTCTTTCTCTCAGTCACAAAACAAAACTCTTAGATATCGGTTTCCCTTTATGATTGCATGTAGCTACTTCTGGTATTATGATCTATATACTATATGTTGTTGTAATCTGTTTTTTCTATGTAGCGTAATACGTGCCTCATATTTTGTTTCAGGATGATAATCATGTTCTCATGTTTGTTTTCTACATATAGTCTAATAATTTTGCTTTCAATCTACATTTTATATATGCAATAAATTATTACTAAAACATGTACGCTTGGTTGTTGTGCACCACCCTTGAGGTGCTATATCTCCATGTTTATCACGGTGCTGCTACTTTGTAATTATTTTTTTCCGCTACGTTTGTTTTTTGTATGAGGCTGTGAACTAGTCAAGCTGTTTTAAAACACAGCTTTTTTCACAGTCTTTTTTTTTTCTGTACGACAGAACTAAAAATAAAATGATTTGATTTGATCTATACCGATGGATCAACTACTATGCAGTGTTCGTCCGGAGCAGCGGTATAGTCTCAACGAACTATCAGTTTCAAGACAAACCACCCAATGACTTCGACTGCTGCAGAACTTGCCGCTCTTCTCGCTGCGCTTCAGGTTGTCAACCACAAACAGCCTCAACAATGGTCAATCTTCAGTAATTCGAAGGCAGCTCTGCAATATTTGGTGTGAGCCCTGCGGCACGGACCGTGCGAGCAGTTAGTCTTCCAGGCTAGGCATCTCCTCCATACTGTGTCGAGAAAGGACACCACGTGACGTTTCAGTGGCTTCCAAGTCACTGGGGTGCGATGGTAAATGAAAATGCTGGCATTGCTGCTCGATCAGCTCTTTAAAGGGACATGGTCGAGACAATACCCCTATTGAGGACCACTGCTGCTATACAACTTCAAGCGGTCACACAAAAAGTCATTTTCTCCGATAGCAATACAGCACGTAGACTACGCAACCAACACCGTCACTGTCCGAACACTTCGCGTCTTCAGACGCTTACTGGTCGACTGCGAAGTCACTGCACCCTGTTTGCCGTTTATGGCTGAGAGTGACTTTCACGACGTCATTTTCTTTTTGGCTTGGAATGGCTGACAATCTTTTTTGCGACAGCTGTGGTAGCGAGGGATTCCATTCGAGCACATCTTCTGCGACTGTCCTCGCTACAATACACAGAAAACATCTCTAGCAGCCACTCTAGCTGGCATAGAACAGAGACTGATGACGGCAGAAACAGTTGTGGCATTTCGACCTGAGAAAACATCGCGAATGAGGGCGACGAAGGTGGTGCTCAACTTCCTGAAGGCAACAGACTTGCACCAGCGATTATAAACTTGCTGTGCTATGGTGACTGTGCAGTGCAACTCCATGTGCGTGCTATCTCCTCTCTTTCTTTTTCTTCATCTTGAAAACTTCCCCATCTCTTTCCCCTATGTAGGGTAGCATACAAGTCCTTTTAAACTGGTTAGCATCCCTGTCTTTTTTTCCCCTACTGTTTTTTCCTTCCTTCCTATAAGGCACAGGATACTTCTCGCACAAGATGTCACCCACCTTATGAGAAATAGAACAAAGCTTCCAAGCCAAAGTTTGTAATGACAAGCGGAGGCTGAATTTCGAGGTGGGAGAAAAAAATGCAAGAAACTGTTCAAGTTTCGTTTGCATTGAACATCTTTTTTTTTTCGGGGATAAACAAACAGATAATGGGTTTCGGTGGTGACGCCTGCCCGCGGGGAGCATCCAGCGGACTGGAAAGCAATTAGAAATAATAATATAAATACGGAAGCCGTTTGGTGAGGGGTTGAGGGGGGTTACCGCACTTTCTCGTCGGGCGACGGAGTTTTTCAGCTCCCCAGCGCCTCCGGGCCAAGGCGGCGCGTAATTGCGTGATGTCGCTGCGGATGCGCAGCCGCCTTGGCCGTTCCGTACCGCGTCCTCCACGTGCCGATGCGAGCGCCAACCGGACCATGGGACGTTGAACCGGCCACTGAACCTCGCGGTGTCTTCGCCAGCCGTTGGCCGTGCGATTCTGCCCGGACCGGTCAACCAGAACGAGCAACCGCACAGCGCACGCGGTGTGCGAGCGGGAAACGCGCTCGACTCTCGAAGTGCACGCAGCGACGAGTTTGGCACACACACACGCCCGGCACACCCGCTCTCGCTTTCGTTCTCACCTCTGATTTCCGCTTTAGAAGCCAGTTTGCCTCTTCGTTCTCACCCTTAACTGCATGCTCTTTCAAGTATTCTTGCACTAGAACAATCGTGGTCATCGCTCAGCCAATACGCTAGTTGACGAGACCGAATCTATAGACGTCGGGGCACAGCGTTATCGGTGTAGCACTAGTGCCCGAACATGGCAACGATTTGTCTAAAAGTGCTTTGCGGCTCTTTATAAAGGATGTAAAATTAAATGTAGCAATATGCGCAACCAAAACCTCTGGAACAAGGCGAAGCGAGGGCCCAAATTCTGTACATTAACTACATCTGGCCCCGTCGTGCAGGAAGCGGACATGAAATGCAACTGTCTTGTCACTATCCTAAGTATGAGATTTACAAATTGCAGCATGTTTAGTCCATGCTTATTTACAAACACGCAGATGCGCGGGGAGCATTAAGTCGTGCGGACTTTCGAAATGTAGTTGTGGCTGCACGTATACGCAAAGGTTGAACCATGAAACTCCCATTCTCTGTAACTGGAGAACGCCTAGTTCTGCAATAAGAATTCCGAATGTGCGAAAAATAAATATGCAATGAGATTATTTGTTGCGACCTCAAGCGCATTTAATTTGGGAGAGGAGAAGAAAAAACAACAAGAAAGAAGGGAGGGAGGTCGTTTATTTGGCTTTTCTGAAAAGCTTGCCTCCCAAGGATGCAAATTAAGCGTCATGAATTTGATCGCGGAACGACAATGAAGCCAAGTGTACTGAGCTGAAATCTCTTGGTGCGGGTAGGGTCCGGTATTTCACTGAGGCATAGGCGTTGCCCGCATGTGCTCTGCAGAACTCCGACTGAGCGCCGGCACGAAAATGTCAAGGATACAACCAACGCAACGGTTTTAGCGTAAACGCTCTTTTGCAGATGTCTATTACATTGTAGGAACTCGGCTTCCAGAGTCGATTGCAGTACCAATTGACTTGCCATGGTGACTCACGCGTCCTGCTGATTAGCACGAGGTCGCGCGTTGGAATAAAGCCCGCAGCGGCCGCATTATATGGTGGCGGCATGTGCACAAAACGATCTTATGTGGTAAACTTCCTGTGTTAAGTTAATGCCGAAGCCAACCACTATGACACTCATATATAGGCTGTTACTTTGGGCTGTCGGGCACCTCTGATCAGTGAATCATTTTGGAAGCCTACTCAAAGCATTCTGCGGAAGTACAGATGTGCCGTTGAGCTCTCCAGGAAACGTCCATTCCGGCGACATCCCTAGGTGCGTTTACGTGTCCGTATATTAAGATGAAGGTAAAGACGCTAATTCTGTCCCTAAGAACGCCACATGCCCGAAATGTTCTCAGAATCTTCTGCTAAATTAGGCTGCTTACCAAACGCCGCTATGTCATGCATGATCTAAAGGTCCTTGAAGGTGAATAACACAGGAAATATTTTGATGCGTGGTATTACTTACAACTGCCTATGCATTTCCAGCGGTGGCTTAATTCGCACTTCGAAGCTTCCATTTTAGACAGTACTATTTGTTCACGCTGGAATACTCTTCGGAAAGTTAGCACGTCACATCTCTATGACGTGCTAACGCCAAGCAGCCATTCTGCTCTGATAACTTTCTTCATTTACGCTGATAGCACGGTATTTTTACCTGGAGATTTCACAAGGTTGTATTGGTGGTCGTGATTGTCATAGCGTGGTGTGGTGGGGCGGCCAGGATGAGTGAACTACGCAATTCACGAAGATTTTCGTTCGCAAGTATTCTCTGCAATTGGCTGAATATATTCGCCCATGAACCGTCAGACATACAATAATTTAGCAATATAGGCAATTTTACGTGCCAAATTGGCATGTGAATGTGTGTATCAATTACATCGACTAAAGATAACAAGAGTATAGAAGAAGAAAAATAACATGGGTTTCCTAAATAAAGCTTCGGGCTGCCTTAGTCATACAGAACTTGCTCACACTCTCAGTAGATGTAGGTGTGGCAAGGCAGTTGCTTGACGATGAGGCCATACCACAACTATCTAAACGCAGAAGCGGAATTCAGAGCTGCTTCTGGATGAAGTGGGGCAGAGGTCGTAGCCTTCTTCCCTGTCATTCTCGGGGGGTGCAAACGTTATTTCTCTCGCACTACGTGAGTGCTCGCTGCCATTAGACGAATGCCTTCACTAACGACATGTCTGCACCCATGATTGGCTAAACCTTTTGACACATGCATATTAGGTCTACCTTGAAGAGGTCCTGAACTATTTTCTCAAGTAATTAGTTAATAACCCAAGTATACGAGTTTTTTTGTCTCGCTAATCAATTGCCGCAACCAACTCTCGAATCCACCGAGAATGAGCGGAGATTTGCCACACGCTCCTTCTCTCGTCCCGACGAGCGCACTAGAAGCTACTCAGTGAGAGGTTCGCGCGCGTCATCACGTTCATCACGCGTGCGCTGTCGCTCTCTCCCGTTGCAGTTCCTGTGCGCGAATGCGGCTACCGTGACTGTGGAGGGCGGCGCCGGCACGTGGTGGCACCTTGTGGCAAGAGGCGCATCTGATCCGAACGCCGCTTATGTAATATATTGGCCAGCAAGATGCTGTATGCATTCAAACAGCAGGCGCTGGCAACTTTAAAGGATAAGCAGTAGCCGGCGCTTGATTTACGCGCAAACATCTCCTTATATCGCGTGAATAAAGCAACCTTCCGAAGAGGGTGAGCTGTATAAGAGGAGGCCTGATAAAATGGCGCTGCACTCATAAACTCTTCTTGCTGCACGCCGCTGCAAGGTCTGGCTGAGATATTGGCAGCATTGTCTTCCTTTCCCAAGATGTGTTTTCACACCAAGCTGATGCTTAATAGTTCATAACAGCGTTAAGAGGTCATTGTGAATTATCCAAGCCCACAAAAGGTTGCGCGTTTCACAACGTGGCATGCGAGTGAAAAAGCGCTGAGCGAATGGTGGCACCAAGAATGCAACAAGAACCAGTTGAGCGGCATTGCGATTGTTCTCTCGTCATTTTTCTAAAAGTTTGCATTCTCTGGCAAAACATTGCTTTCGCATAGAAGTGTATGCACCTTGCCGCATATACAACGGACACCACGACTGAACAACAGGACGTCACTCACACATTTGAGCAGAACTGTTCCTTCTTCTTCTTTCTTTTTTTAAAATCCAAAATGCTGATCTGTAGCGCTGCTATATGGGCACTTGCTAGGTGTGCATAGTGCGGGGTACGACGGTATGTAACAAGCTGTGTGGTGTAGTCGCTGCAATGTCATTGTTCTTGAGGAAGCCGTCGATGGTTTCGACGATGTTCTCCACCCATCGTGGGGTTTTGGCGAATCCACCGTAGTGGATATATTGGCTATACGCTATGCTATGGATGACTATCGTCATATGCATTGTCATGTAAGCCTTTTATTGTGTTTTTCATTTCGTGCGTGGGCCGTTGGGGATGTTTTGATGGACAAAGTAATCACGTTGCAAAATGTTAACACTTTGCAAAAAACGGGAAAACTGGTTTAAGCTTGATGACGACTCGATACACATTAAGTCCGTTTTGTTCAAAATGGTATCGCTTTTTTATTACCTCCTAAATATGTGAACTTATGCCATCGGATTCTCCACTGATTCCACATCTCTGCACTAGTTCTAGCTTCTTAATGCTGTTATTGCGCTGTATCGGCTCTTAATCTTGATACTGTAGCTACATGGCTTCAAGTTCAAGCAATAAATTCATTCGTGTCCCAGTTAAAAAATCCTAATTCACAACCATCAGTACTTCGCTGCTAATCATGATGGCACGATTGGTGAACTGTGCAATTAGAACTTGATTCCAGCGGGCATACGGGTATGTGCGCGCACGTGAGTGCATATGTGGCAGCTGAGACAAATACAGCATCTATACAGAGGGTTTTCTTTAGGCTATAGTTATAGTTGTATGTAGTATGTTGAACGTTTCTTTTTATCTTTGTTGTCTTCTATGGTATAAGTTCACTTTGTTATATATAGCTGCGGCTTTGTGACAACAGGCTCCACAGTTGTTCAGTCATCGCAGCTCAATAAAAAAAAACTGTCTTCATATCGCACTATCTCAGCAGCATTGTCAGCTACGACAGAATTGAAGTCTTAACTTGCCTTTGTACCTCAAACATGCACAGTACGATCCACTAAACGGCTTTGTTTTGTTTTTGCTTTTGTGCTTGTTTTTTGGATAGGGCTGGCTTTGAGGGTGTTTGTTACTGGAATAAAACATATACATGTCTTTACAAGTTTGTTTCCTTTTATATCCAGCAGAGCAAAGATGCCTGTATTTTCGCTACTGTGAATCGTGTGACTCTTAGAGCTCTAAACTCATATTTTGTTCAAGACAGGAACAAAAAAGTTCTCCAGAACAGAGACAGTTTGAAAATACCAGGAGGCAGTGGAACAACACTGCAAACAAATGTGAATAGGAGATAAATTAGGCACGCTACAGTGCTTCGAAGACTTTCGGGAGCATCGGGAAATTTATCCCTTTCTACAATTTTTTGCTTTGAGTGAAGTTTGCGTTGCCGAAAATACAAACGTAACAATTTATATCAGCACAAACAGTGTGTCCTTGTGTGCAGAGCCGCGTCATTTGTCGCTACAAGTGCATGAAACAACCTCTGGCATCTTACAGCCTTCGGATGCTTTTCTGATCTTGGCCCACATGTAAACGAAATGCTATTGCACATGCATTGCTCATTCGAGCGATTTCTATACAACCTTGTTACGGACGTGCACGTACGCGAGTCCACATATCCGCAGGTGCAGTGACGACACTCGCCCTTACAGCAGTTACCGACGTTTGAAAAGAGCCCCTTACACTTTTTACTTGAGAACATAGAAAAGGTGTTCTCCTAAAAACATGTTTGCCTAATGTCTCACATTCAAATACTTCAAATACCTGAAAGGTGTGAATTTCGTCTTTACTAGAAGTCAAACTTGGGCTAGTTGGTGTTTCATGTTTGGAAAGTAAAAACAACACAAAAAGATAGACAAGGGCTGAGGAAGAGAGGACAGACGCCTTATTAAAAACCAATCTTGTAGCTTTAAAACTAATCCTTATTAAAGCTAATCTGTATTTTAAAGCTCAATTTATCTTTCTGTTGCAGGCATAGTACGCGTACAATAGCATTTGTTCACCGAAAACGTTCGTGTACTGCACTCTGCAACAAGCTCTCAACATTGCGTATGTTTTATGTGATAATATATTGCCTTCAACGGATCAATCAAGTTTGGCTGTAGATATTTGAAAAGATATTGACTGACATCTGTAAGTTTCGATCTATCAAGTGCATTGCTGTTGTGCGCACAGTTGTACACGGCTGAGGGGCTTACGCGACACCTTTAATAAATGCTAGAGCACCCCGACTTTGCTGTGCCACCCATAAGAAAAACACGATAACATAATTCATTTGGGACAAATAATAGGCTTCCTCAGGCCTGCCAATTACAGGCAAATGTAGTGTGAAGGGTCAGGAGGACATGCAGACCTAAACGTCATGCGGTGTCGTTCATTCATATAACGCCGCTGGATCGTGGCGCTCACTGTATGCAACGGGAGGCCATACGGCGTGCACACAAGGTGGTCTCCGCCGGTTTTTAGTTTCGTCAAAGCGCCAGCAATTATTTGATCTGTGCCTTGTCCAGAGTGGCAAGTTGGATACATACTGGAGTCATATTTAAAGGCCTCTCTCCTTTCTTTCTTCTCGCATGCACAGATGGAGGGGTGTCCTTCCTCTACGTACACATCTTCGAATAACCCGAGCATATCTAATCCACTGAACTCCGCTCGGACCACGAGCGACCTGCTTGGAGAGATTCAATTTTTCGCGTCCAGGATTTGTATGAAAGGGCTAAAATTCAAATCGAGATGATCAATCTCAAATCAAGCGCACATGGCATCGCCGGACCTTGCTCCACTCCGCCCGCTCGCTACGCCTGCGCAGAGGGCAGCGATGACGGCTTCGGTCTCTCGGCTGCGTTCACGCGAAGGTATACAGCTTGGTCGGCCGGGTTGCTCTGTCGGTTCCCGTCCATTTCGCTGAGTTCCTCTCCTTCCACTTTCCCTGCAGAAGATTGAGCAGTCATGGCCCAAAAGTCTGAGCTCCACTGTCTTTCTCAACGATAAACAAAAATTTGGCCCCATATATGCATGTTTCACTGCAAATGTTGTCGAAAGACGATAGTCTTGCGTCTGGAGAGAGTGAAGAAAACGTTTATTTGATGTTGTGCGTGAGAAAATCGGTGAATTGTATTCTGGAGGCACTGCGTTAGAGGGTCTTGATCCGTGCAGCGAAGGCGAACGAGTGCATCGAGGCACGTTAGACGCGAGCACTATCTGGCAGTTATGTTCAAAAACGAAAAAAACACCTTAGCGCCCGTCTTGGAGGCGATAAGGTGTAGAACGCAAAGCGACGGGCAGGTGCCACCACTATGTCGTCTTAGCAAAGCGTTGGAAACATTTGCCTTTTTAAACACTGCGTTGCATTGTCAGCGCAGCGTAATAAAAGCTATGGTCTATAGAACTACTTATTGATGCCTTCTCTAGTATAAAGCTGCATATATAAAATATCAACACGTTGTTATGGTACCTCAGATATGCGCAATAGTTGCTTTTTAATTGACAATCGCACAAGTATGAACGCTGCAACTTGAGCAATATTGGTGGGTGCCGCGGATAAGGTTGTCCGTTTGGGGTATTGTTTAGCGCCGTTTGGGGTATTGCTAAGGCGGACAAACCGACACAACAAAATTTTTGCATCTAAGTACTCATAAAAGACTACCGTTTTTTATACTCGGGGGCAATCACTGGCTGTCTGCTCATTACAGTTGATGGCCGCGCAAGTTGTCCACGTTAGGTGCAGCGTAAAATCAACCGATAATGGGAACTTGTATACCCGCCCATTTTTTAACCTGAACATGCGAGCGTCAATTGCCAAGCTGATCAATGCCACAGAGCGGAGCGTGGCATTGAAATGAACGAGAATATGCGCATGCGCGCTTTGACCAGTCCTGGGCAGCTGTCGTCTGCTATAGGCTTTTCCGGGAACTGGACACCACACCTGCTTTTTATGGGCCCCGCTGTCGTCATTCTTTTTTAAAGACGATATTCTATCTTGGGGATTTTCGACGCAAAAATTTTGGTCTGTCTGTCTGCACATTTGTCTGTGTGTCTATCTTTAACGGCACCCTAAACGGCACCAAAGTGACAAAACGATACTCCGAACGGCCAACCCCATCCGCAGCGCCCAGCAATGTTGCTCAAGGTTGAGCGTTTATACTTGTGATATGGTCAATTAAAAAGCAATTATTGCACACATCTGAGGCACCATAACGACACGTTAATATTATGTATATGAATTTGTTTTTTTACTAGAAAAGGCATACATAAGTAATTTTAAGGATCGTAGTCTTTAAAACACTGCGATGGCCATGCAACGCTTCCACGAAACGGCAAGTGTTTCCAACGCTTTGCTAAGACGACACGGTGGTGGTACCTACCCGTCGTTTTGCGTTCTACACCTTATCACCTGAGAGACGGGCGTGCACTGCGCACGCCCCGTTTTCCAAGACAACTGCCAGATAGCGCTCATGTCTCACGCGTGACGTGAGTTGATGCGCTCGTTCGCCTCCGCTGCATGCTCGAGGCACTCTAACGCTGCGCCTCCAGAATACCATTCGCCTATTTTATTGCGCAGAACATCAAATGAACGTTTTGCTCACACTTTCCAGACGCAAGACTAGCGTCTTTTGACGACATTTGCAGTGTAACATGCAGATAGGGGTCCAATTTTTTTCTCTGTGGTTCACGCAGCGCTTCTCTGGGGCATAAAGATATGTCACTGCAAGCCAAGCTAATTAGAAACGACCTTCTTCCAAAGAATAGCACAGACGCTTTGTCACTGTCTCACAAGAAACAAATTTATTGCTTCGCTGAGAGCAAACTAAAAGGGAAAACAAAGCCTCAATAAGGATGCCCTATCTGGAATTTGTGCCACGGAGTATTGAAGATTTCCGCCATTTCACCTGCTTGGAAAAATGGAGACTACTTGTCGCTGCTTGCTTGTCTTTCAGTACCCGCTAAAGGCTCCACCAGACTTCACAACCGCTGCCATGTGTCCTGGAAGAGAGTCGTACAGCGCTGGTATGATATTGAGGTACATTTTCAAGAGGCCCCATTCGGCTTGAACATTGCGCCATAGTTCGTCGCAGCCCGCGTTGTGAAGGCCCTTTTTTTGAAAGGTTACTCTTCATTATGCCCCTCAAGTTTACAATATTATTCATATTCGTTCCCAGTGGTAGCACGTCAGCAACCATGACGCAGAGTTCTTCTAGGAGGTTTTTGGCAGCGTGAGACGTGTGCTCGGGGGACAAGCCATGCTGCAATATTAAACAGCCTTCACTGAAAGAACCGTCGTGGACATGGGGCAGGAGCTCCTCTTTTCTGATGCTTAAGTAAGGGTCCGCACAAAATCGGCCCTCTATTCGGTGTAGTCCAAGACCCTCTTTCGTTACTGCCCTCCAAACGTTGACACTTCTGCATCCACTGGCTCCTACTTGCTGAACGTATTGGGGGGGGGGGGGGGCATACCTACCAACGTGGCCAACAATCAGTAAATTTTAAACTGTGATAATTTACATCACGAACGTACTGTGAAAATAGCAATAACAAAAAATATTTGCAGTAATAATACTGTGAACGTAGAAACAGCTAAAAACTAACCACATAGATTTACAATAGGTAGAAACAAACTTTGTCAGGCCAGGTCTGTATACTCTGCGGTGTTCGTCCCACTGCGACATTTCACCATTCATCTACCGTTCAGTGATGATGAGCCTGGGCAAAATCGAAGTCTTTTTGCTCTTGCTGCATCTGAGGGAAGCGGTATTCGGGCAGGACATCAAATTTTAAGACCGCCTTCAAGAGCCGATGGTTATCTCGCTTATCAGCTCACGCCTTTCAGCAAACAACAGTTCTTTGGAAGGCGGTCGTTTGTAATCAGCTCGATTTGCAGTGACAGATATCTTTACGCCTCAGAAAAGCACTGCGTGAACCACAGAAAAAAGAATAATGACGACAGCGGTGCTCATAAAAAGCGGACGTGCTTTCCGCTTCCCGGAAAAGCCTAGCAGACGACAGCTGCCCAGAACTGCTCAAAGCGTGCATGCGCATATTTTCGTTCATTTCAACGCCACGCTCCATCCTGTGGCGCTGATCAGCTTGGCGGTTGACGCTCGCGCTTTCAGGTTAAAAAATCACAGCATACCCACGGAGTGAATGAGGATTGGTAGAGCGAAGCGTTCGTCAGTCCATCCGTGCTTTCGTCCGCCCACTCGCTCTTGCTTCCGTCCGTCCATGCATCCGTCCGTGTGTCCGTCCATCCGTGTGACCATCGGTGCATTCGTCCATCCGTGCGTCCCTCCATGCGTCCATCCATACGTCCATTCTTCCGTCTGTCCGTCCGTCCATGCATCCGCACTTCTGTCTGTCTGTCGGTCCGTTCATCAGCCCGTGCGTCCATCTGTATGTCCATCCGTCCGTCCATCTATCTAGTGAGTACACCAAGTACAGCCATCTCACATCCTTTCGTTATGTATTCATCATATACAACTGCCGCCAAGCAGCGGACATCCTAAGGACCGCTCTTTCGGGTATGTGCCAATACACCATCGGATGATGGACAGGCCCATAACCTAAGGAGCTTCGCCCCTAAAAATTGGGCGGGTGTACGTTGAAATGCATTCAAGAAGCATCTGTTGTTCCGATAAAATGAAAATTAGAAATTATGGCGAGTAAGAATTTTTTAATTGCGAATGCGTTTTTAGTCGGGCTATGTCAGGCATCCGGCGTTGTCGGAGGCGTCCACGGCGGTGACAGCACGCCAGCGGGTGTTATCTCTCCGCTCTCACTCACTTTCCCATAGCAACAGCTGCGGGCGTGTGCGCTTATTTTTGCCTCTAGCAACCAGAGCGTGTGGTGCAAGAGTATAGGAGAGGGTAGGTGCAGTGCTTCACCACTTCTTCTCCCACCGTTCGCTCTTTCTCCTCCCTGTGCCCCCCTGTTTCGTCCGCTCGCGCCTCACTCTCGACCATTCGATGGCTGGGCGCATATCAAGAACATCCGGAAATATGTGCTCGAGACGACGATGTGAAACGCCAACGCTGAGCCGAGAACGCTGTTTGTTTCGTTTACTTCATGGTGTCATTTACCCGTGCACGCTAGCTACTAGAGCTGAAAACACGTAACGCGTTTAAAAATGCCTCGTGTGGCGAATGCCGCTATAAGCAACACGGTGTAAGAAAAAAGAAGAAAGCATTACTCTTCTAACGCTAGGTTCTCAGGTACGAAACGACGTTATGGACGCTACGCAATGCATTCGCATTTCCTCATAATTCCCTTCGGGGACGTGGGGGCATTTTCTGTCAAGGTTTCCATTATCGAATAGCAGTAGTTCCTAAATATTCAATATCAGGTGGTTTGTCTTCACGGTCATAAAAATCTGTAGCATGTTTCCTTGAACCTAATATTCGTGACTTAGACCCAAATGGAGGTGCCGTAACCTACATAATATGACGACAGGATACAATGACGTCACTAATGCTTAGACGAGCTCTGTCACATTTTCCTGTGGATTTCGATATGTAATCGTAGTGTTTCAAAGTCGCAGTGTTTCGGAATGAAATTCTGGGGTTGCAGAATTCGGTTTTAAGTGTTTAGCAGCGTCCCCTTCCCAAAACCACCTACGATTTGCTCTCTAATGCTGCAAAATACTGGGGCATTTCTTAAGTGTTTTCCTATCTACGACGTATTTATCAAATTATTATGAACAACTTTAGATTTTATGAAATTATTATGAACGAATGTGATAGGTTCTCTATACAATCAAATTTGCAAGACTTCATATTTTTGTCCATTACAGTCATATCTATTACAGATCACCTCCCAGCAAACGGCTCACTGCACATTCCATTGATTTTATCAATCACCTACGGCTTTGTCACCCATAATTTTGACGACTTTTAACCTGAACCTTGCATGCGGACGTACACAAAGCAAATTTAGTTTAGAACTTTCGAATCTGTTGAAGTATGTGCATATCCTACAATATGTATGTATTGTAACTTCATTAGCAATACCCTAAATAGTTGTTAAGTGGGTTCGCGGAGAGTATTGCCGCTGAACACCAGGCCGTGGGTGCAATTGCAGGTCACTGGGGCCGCATTTCATAGGTGAAACTGAATCCAACATTTATTCAGCAGTTAGTCCAATCATGCTCTTGGTAATATTTGTGGATCGACGGGGATCCAAACGAAACCAGGCACTCTGAACTCAACATTCATGGTAGCAGACAAAAAAAATCAGAGGAGAATGCAAAAGAGGGCAAACAGGTGCTTCGCTCGTTTCTTCTTCGTCTTCTTCTTCTTCTGCTCTGTTACGCCATGAACCCGTACCTGTGCTAGTGGCACAACAAGCCACATTACTGAACTGTGCAGTGACTCACATAGCCAATGTGTTGCTTCCAAAGAAGGAAACCGAGAAGCTAAACGGCCTGTATAGTTTGACAAGCCGTGTATCTCGCTGTGACAAGAAGATTTGATAGATTAAAGGATTCAGTCGTAAGCCGGTATATGAAATGTATCAAAGGCACAAGAGAAATTAACTCTTTCGTCTAGTACTAAAGAATACTGCTGAAATGGTTGCGGCTGCATAAATCAGTTTAAACAAAGTGGTAAATTCTTTACTTTTGTTTACTTCACAAACTTGAGACTGAAGAAAAAACAAAACCCGCTCTGCGCATAATGTAATCACAGGGGAGTCGGCGGCTCATCTGCGCACACCGCCGCACTTCTTTCTGCGCGCCGCATGGATGCGCGCAGTGCGCCAAATCGCGAAGACGATGCGGAGTAGAAAGTCGAGGCAAAATAAAACGCGACGAAAAGGAGAGAGAAGAGAAGCGCCCTGCTTATACTATTTCCTCGGCTCGCTCGCACGCACTCATTCGTTTTTCGTGTTGTCTTACGCTAGCATCCTTGCAGACACATAAGGCGCGACATTTTCCGAGGAGAGAGAGAGAGAGGGCACGAAGCGGAGCGGGGAGGTGAACGCGCGGTAACGTCGCACGCTCAGCAGGAGTCACGAAAGCGAGCAAGGGTAAAAAGTATTCATCGATTTGATGGCGCCCGATTTCTGCTCGTTTCCGCAGCACAAGCCAGCGACAGTGTGCTTCCCTCTCGACGGCGAGAGCTGAGACATGTGTATTATGTCTGGCCTTTTCCTCCTCGTGCGCTTGGCTCAGAAAGCAGCAAGCCGCCTTCTCCATTAGAGAGTTAAGTAATGCAAAAGGCGCGCAGAAGACTGCTGCCGCCTCTCAGCTCGGTGCCTGCGCTTCAGGACCAAGCGCAACAAAAATCCCCGGGCGCCTCCTCTCCTCCACATCACCCTTTTGCACCACCCTCGTGGTTCCTCTTATCTGTGAAACTGTTTTGGTGACTTAATGTAGCGACCACCGGGAAAAGAGGAGAGGGAAGACGATCCGGGTGATGGAGAATCGATCCTTCCCGCTTGGCTTCAAAACGAAACCACCTCGAATACTACTTTTGCCTCTCCCGTTGCGTTCAGGACCCGCCCTCCCTCGCCGGCGCCTATTCTCCACCGAGATCTCGGATTTCTTCGCTTTATTGCGGATTCCTTCCGTACAGGCCGACCGTTTTCCTCCAAGATTCATTCGGACCACTCTCATTCTCGACCTCCGCGACGGCAGGCCCCCGCCGAGCTCCTCGACGAACGAGGCAACGAAATGACAAGCGCCACAGCAACAGCGACGCGGCCACTACGAGATGGCGCCGCAGCCTTGAGCGGTGGTCGCAGGACGAAAGCGAAACCGAAAGTACAAGATAGCAGACGAATCACATCCATCGATCGCCTGGCCTCTCTCCGATCTGCTGCACGCACTGGCTTGGTTCATTTTGCTTATCATTTCCCACAGTGCTCTTTTTTTTACTTTTTTCTTTTTGTCTGGCGCCTTTATGCGCTGCTTTTGCTCGACTTATCGAGACAGGGCAGCAACGAGAGCAGACAAATAACAAAGTCCCAGAAGAGAGCAGCGTCACGTGAAAGTTGTAATAAGCAGCTGGCAAAGAGCGGCTGCCGCCTTGGCGGCCTGCCGCGGTAACAGTTATGGCCTCTGGCTGGCTTCGAGGACGTTCAGCGAAGTTTCACTAATGGCCTGCCGAAAGCTAGGCCATGTGAAAAGAGTCCTTCAACGAGCTTCCTTCCAGCAACGTCTCGATTGATAAGTCGTCATTTCACACCAGGAACTATTGAATAAAGGTAGCAACTGGGTCTTTTTTAAAGATACATAACACGTAGAACTTTATTTATTTATTTATTTATTTATAATACCCCTAAAGGCCCTCGTGAGAGGGTATTACATAGGGGGGTTACATGAGCAAAAGTACAAACAGTAAACGTCAAAAACGAAAAAAAGCCATAAAAATTCAAATTAAATACAGACTAAGGTTGAGATATATGTTATAACAAGTATTGGTAAAGACAACTTTATGTGGAGGCTGGGCAAGTCATTTATTCAATAAATATAGATGACATGTAAGAGTGTCATCTTCCGCTCCATCTTCCTCGCTACGCTAAGACGGCAGCTCTTCCTTCTGGCGATGCCTCCGAAGTGGCCGACTTTCTTATGCGTGCCGTTTTCTTGCGTCACGGCGGCCCTCGTGTTCTTCTGAGTGACCATGGCAAGACACTTCATTCTCATGCGCTCGCTATGTCCTACAGGCCTCTGACATCAATCATAAGGCCACATCGACATATCATCCTCAAACAAATGGTCTCGCTGAGCATTTTCATAAAACTTTGTCAGACATGATCTCTATGTATGTTCAGCTCTATCAGAAGAACTGGGACCCATTACTACTTTTCGTCACGTTTGACTATAAAACTACCATTCAACGCACTACAAGTTACAGCCCGTTTTTCCTTCTGTATGGCCTTACACCATATTTTGTCTAGACACCAGCTTCTTGTCCACGCCCTCTGTTCCATCTGGGTCCCTTCCGGAAGAGTTCACTGCCCGTGTCAAGCACTGCCACACAATTAACCGCGCCAACACCTCTACTATTCTGGCCCAGTGAAAAGTTAGTTCTAATGCGACACGTCGAGTTGTACGTGTCTTTCTAATATGTGACGAAGTGCTCCTCTGGACACCTGTCCGCACAAATGGTTTCTGTGAAACATTCGCTCACAGATACCCGTGTCCTTACACCATGCTTGAACGAACATCGGCCGTTAATTATCACGTGGCTCCGGTTGCTTCAGCTTCTGATCGCCGTCGTCGTGGGACCGCGATCGCCCATGTGTCTCGCCTAAAGCTCTATATCCGACGTCGTGCCCTTACTAAATAGAGGTCTTACTGACTTCTTTCATGTAGGGAGGAACTAATGGGAATGCTGACTGTGTAGTTCATCATATTCACGTGCGCATACAAACGATCGTGATCATCATCATCGTAGTCTCTCACCTAGTGTTCGGTTGCTGTCTCGCGCGTTTGTGTTTGTTCAACATACGACGGTTGTTCCGTCGTATCTGACATCGTCCCCAAGGAGGTTCTATAGAACTTCTGGAGTGGCAGACCCAGCCGCCGCCAACGGGAGCAAGTAAAGCCACCAGTGGCCATATTGCTAGAGGGAAACACAGGGCGGAACCACCATAGACGGCAATGGAATGCGTGTCGGTTTCCAGTTTTACGATAAAAAAATGAGATGGAAACCACTTTTAGGTTACACGAACGAACAAATGCCCCTTCTCGTTTATGAAACAAATTATTTCATGCACCCATTGTCAGCGGCACACTTTCGAAAAATCTGTTGTCGAGGATGCTTCGCATATCAAGCTTGCTGGCACACTCTATATAATTACATGTGTGTTACTGAGAACTAGGTATTTAGGAGCGTAGCTCCTTAAGGAGTGGGTGTGTACATTCTCCGGTGTTGGACGTAGCCACCGGCGGCACATACCCGCTCTAGAGCGGGTATGTGCCACAGTGGATGCGAAATGGGAGTTGGCGGTTCTCGGAGTGTTCACTAGATGGACGCATGGACCGACGCATGGACGGACGCACAGACAGATTATCAGACGGACGGATGGATGGACAAACGTGTGTAGCAGGTATGTGCCATAGGGGATGCGAGATGTGAGATGGCGGTACTTGGAGTGTTCACTAGATGGACGCACACACGGAGAGACAGAGAGACCAGAAGACTGACGGACAGATGACAGACGCGTTGACGTATGGATATATGGACGCATGAACGAACGGACAGACGGGTGGATGGACGCATGGCCAGACGGACCGATGCATGGACGTACGCATGTATGGTCGCACGGACGGACAGACGCAAGAACCAACGGATGAACGGAAGCACGGACGGGCTTATGGACGCTTCGTCCCACTCATCACAATCCATGGATATGCTGTGATTTTTTGCAATGTATTAGAGTGTTCAAAGAGGAACGACAAGCTAATGTGAAAAACGCTTATTCTCTTTTTAGGCACACAATCATAGCGGCAATATTTGATCAGCATAAAGATGCATGATTTGACCAGTTGTCATTTCTGCCAAGCACAGCGAGGAGTTTTTAAGGCGAAACTAAGAGAAAAACACAAGACAGCGCTGATATTGTGCTTTTTCTCTCTGTGTTGCTCTCGTTAAAACGCGCGATGTGTGCGACAAAGTAACATCACACTATAGCGCTGCATGCGCATATTATTGACAGGGTTGGGGGTTCAGCCACGCCCATCTTCCTACAATAATTATTGACTTGTACTATATAAAATGCGTGTATGGACGAGTAAGAGTGGTTAAACTAAATGTGTTTTCAATGTTCACCTATGTTCTTTCTAATTGGTTTGTTTATCCTACCTAGCTTTTGTCCCTTTACTTCTTCATGCACTCTTGGACAGCTTTAGTTGAAGCACTAAAAGAAATGCCAGGTCATTTACACGTGAGAGGCAGTGTATAAATCATACTTGCAGCATCGTGATCGGCTTTTCTTGACAAAGCCGGAGGATAACCGGATATATACGACAGATTTCTGTGAAGGTAGTGCACCACACATTGTAGCTGTGGAAGACATTTATTGAACATTTACTCATACTGCCTGTGTATATAGCTTGGCATGAACGCAAATAAATACATCAGCGCTCAGATAAAAAAATGCTACATATATCGGGCATTCCAACGCAATGAGTACGAATGCGAAGCTGCAAAATGTGTTGCAATATTGCAGTAAGACACCTATAGTTGCACAAATGTAATAACACATTGAATATTCATTGATGGCTTAATATTATAATCCTTAAAAATAGTGTTCGAACTCTCTCTTTGAAGTTTGCTCTATTAGTTTTCTTGGTGATGTGATGTATTCGAATTTTGATGTAGTATTGAGCAATATCCTCTTCGACAGCTTGTACATGTGGTTATCTGGAGGGTCACAGTCAAGCAGGTGATGCTCAAGCTCTGCAAACCACGACCTCTCAAGAGCCATAGTTACAATTTCCAAGATCAGTGGTGTAAACCTTTTGCGCAATGCCCTTACATCAACGTGTTTTGCCTGCAGCACTCGGATACCTTTCTCAGCAGCATCGCAAATGTATAGAGCGTCCTTAGATGGTGCCACCAGGCCACCACAACTTTTTGCTTGAGTAAGTGCTGGAAGTTCCTTCGACTGCAGTGCAGCCACGCACTCTTCACAACACGGGCTATCTACAACTTTGCACGCCACAAATCCTGCAACATACGGTACAACAACTTCAACAACTGGTGACAGGCTCTGAGGCAGGTGTACGCGATAGGTGTACTCATGGTCATCAGAAAATGGCTCAAGGACTGGACTTCTTCTCTGGTGGGTGACTATAGTTGATGCGACTTCACTGTCGATACTTGACACAGCCAGCACAGCACAGGTACCAGAGTCGGATGACTTGACCTCTGTCTGTATGAACAGACGCTTGTACTCTGCTGTGAACTGGAAGGCAGTTGGATTGTTGTTCAAACTCCCTTTACCTCTGATGCACCTAAAGAAAAATTCCAAGTGGTCCTGCGACATTTTGTGCGTCAACATATGCTTCATCTTCCCTGTGGCTACAAGACGGTCAAAGAGATCTGCAGCGCTGCAAATGCAAATGAGCAGGCCGACAAATCCGGTTTTCTTCAGGCTCTCAATGACAGGGTGCCCATTTGCGCAAATTGGCTTAGTGATATAATTTTCAGCTTCCTACAGAAAAGTCCTCCTTGAGTCGGCATTCTTTTTGCGTAGTGCAGCTTTAAAGTACTTGGCAAGAGGATTTCTTGAATAAACCAAGTCAAACAGTCTGTCGAAAGAAAATTCATATAAACCTTGCTGTGGCATTTTCACCTTCGAAATATGGTAATCTCAAAGTAAACTCAGAAAAGTCGACAGCGTCTGCCCCTGAGGAACTGAACGTTTGCACAGCAAGCCTTACTTTAATTTTTTGTTTTTTTTTTCATTCGAAATAGACTTGTGGGTTTATTTCCAAGGTGCATGCTTTCTCTTCACCGCATAACTTTTAACGCTTGGATGTAGGACCGCTTGATGTGCGATCATTGATCATCAGCAAGGTAGTCAACCGATCCGAGGCAGTTGTGAACTAACTTGAGCATGTGACAAGAGTCAAGAATGATCGAGACCTTTTTCAACGAGTCCGTAGGTCAGTAAAAGCTGGTCACAAAATTGGTGCTGATCTCTGCTTCCAGTCACCCAAAACAGCGGGCCATTATGAAGTTGGAAAGTGCACCGTCAAACGTCAGTGACGCAACATCCACGCCTGCTGATGTCACCCTTGCAATACATTCTTTGGTTAAGTTCGCTCTTTCGGAGCCCGATAAATAATCTATGAAAATGTATTCAAGTGACAGTTTCAGCCTCATGCTGATTGCTACAAGCATGAACACACATGCATTAATTGCTTCTGACAAACTGTCTTCCGATAATTCCGTGCCTAAGTCAACATATCCAACGAAATTCCGACCAGTTGAATGAGTTTTCTTATGGACATGTTGTCTACTATGATTGCCGCTACGAGTGGTTCTTCCTTGTTCTGCGCCACATTTTTAAGGAAATTGAACGACTCCGCTGTGAAGCTAGGTTCCCCATTAACAGCCTTGTACCACTCTCGCAGGGTGTGTGGTAATGGCAATGCATTAATAAATTTAGCACGCACATACTCGTACGCAGCTGATGAATAAAAATGCAAAGCCAAATCGAAAGCTCGTGATTAGGAAGGATATTGGGAGCTTCATTTCTTGCTTACTGTGCTAAGCAGCTGCGAGATGTACGAGGAGAAGGCGGATTTGGAAAATTTCGTTGTACCTTTTTCAATTAACTCTCCTGCCTGTTAACTCCTTCACAAGCTCCCTGGAGTCAACGGAGCACTTCGAAAGTCTATGCTGGCTTTGTTGCAACGTCTTCACCTTCTTCTTTAGTTGCTCAATATCCTTTTCGGCCTCTCTCACTTTTCGCTTATAAGGAGCTTTAGGACTCTATGTCCAAAGAGGGCAATAAGGGTTCCCGGGGCTTCAGTGTGTCTCTTTTTCTCTTCGGTTTGCAAACAAAAAAAATCACGAGAAAATCTCTTGTTTCATTTGCGGTTGCTTTGGTAGATATTGCGGCACAAAAGGGTTTTAGTATATATTGGGTGTTTTTAAAAATGCGCCTGCAGATACTCAATACTCAATATCAAGGGGAACGCGACATTTGC
The DNA here is from genome assembly GCA_013436015.1 of Rhipicephalus annulatus. NCBI lineage: Eukaryota > Metazoa > Arthropoda > Arachnida > Ixodida > Ixodidae > Rhipicephalus > Rhipicephalus annulatus. The sequence continues at coordinate 237,870 of WOVY01003770.1, forward strand.
TCGCCTCTTTCATATATGTGCTTGTGTGTGTGGCGGCTGGTTATCAGGGAGTATATAAGCAAGTTTAAATAATTAAAGCGAAAGTAAGAGAAGAAAGGTAATAACTAAAGTGGAAGTTACCAGTAATTATCCCAGAGTTATCGAACCCTAACCAATTTGCAGGTGAAACCAAAATCGAAGCACTGATGTGACGTCCGACCTACATACTCCAGGAAACTTACCCCAAATGAACCGAAATTAAATTAATACCCCAATAAGAACAATGGCAGTGGCGTTAGTCCTGCATAATATTTATCAACTTCCGTTGGCGACGTGTGTTGTCATGGCCAGCGCAGCCTTCAGAGCCTAGAAACGAGGTACCTCAATGTTTGATATAACGCCACTCAGTCATTCTGGCAACCTCGTCTATCGGCGTTTTGGCTTCGGTTTCGTCGGCAAGATAGAACGGATTTCAAAGGTGTCCCATCTTGTTTCAGACGCAATTGCTTATTTTCGTGACTACATTCTATTGAAGCTACCTCACGGAGGTAGAAAATAACAGGTTTTTGCAGATGCGCTGGGAAAGCAGTAAAAATCGAAGATACACTGCTGGGCCACAGTATGGTTATTTGCCCCGTTCTGCCGAAGCAGTATTCTACGAAGTAAATGAAACAAAGATGGTCACCGTTTTGAGCCCTTTAACTACTTCTTGGAACAGCACGTTTCCCAGGCAGAAGGCAGCACACTGTCTTTTGGAAACCTGTAACACGGATAATCACGGCAAAAAATAATCTCGACGTCTGTGAATACCTTGATAAACATACACCAAATTCGATATTCACTCGCCAAAAAAATGTGCATGAACGCCGTCGGTCATATCTTCTAAGAAAACACCAGAAAACTTGGAATTCGAAGGGCATTCAGACGTCCTACTCGTTCCAATGTATGATACGTGCAGCCATAGGCTGCAATCACTTTGTGCCTCGTCCATAAACTTAAAACTATTAGACAACGTCGTGTCAGTGAGCGTATAAAGGTTAAAATTAGCTTTCATAGAGCTATACGCATGTATTACTCGCATGCGCATCTTTCATATTGTTTCTTATTTAACAGCATACGTGGAAGAACTGGCGTTCGTCAGCGAACGAAGGGAGAATAATTACACGTGAATGTGATCCCAGGCGTCTTTTTCATGCAATTTGTGCAGCCGTAAGTGACGCACGAAGTCACCATGGCCTTGTAAAATCTTTAACTGCTTTACAAAAGCATGTCACAGTTTCGAAAGGCCACTGCGAGGGCGGAGCTACGAAGCGCACTTTGTCGTCTGTTTCCGAGTCTTTGCTGTACCAATATGGCGGCGACCAGCGTCACTTATGGGGTGCACCTCCAGAAGACATAGTATTGAACCTCGTTGGTCGTCACACAGTATATATATATATATATATTTATATATATTATATATATATATATATATATATATATATATATATATATATATATATATGTGTGTGTGTGTGTGTGTGTGTGTGTGACGTATCAAGCGATGGGTAGTAGAAGCCGAGAAGGAAGAAGTCAGAGAATAGAATAAACATGGCGTATGAGCCAGGCCTCGTCGCCCATTCATCGTAGCGTCACACGAGTCGAAAAGATGAAGACCTCCCAGCCACTTCATCAGTGTCTCATCATCGACGCAGTTCTACACAAGACACCCTGACCATACATCGACTACGGAATCATCTCCTAGCTGCACACAGCGACCAGCACCATGACAGAATCATCGACCGACCTTCCCATTCCCAAGTACACCGGAGCAGCGGACGATGGACCTGTACAGGACTGGTTCGACCTGTTCGAGTTCCACGCTACCGCTGCATCTTGGTCGGAACGGGAGATGGTTACGAACTTCAGCGACTACGTCACCGGTGAGGCACTCAAATTTTATCTAATTCACATTTTCGAGAACGACGAGTCATGGCGAAAATTCGGAGAGGAGATGATTACCCGTTTTAATGACTATGACCAAGACTTGCTCATTGCCAACCATCTAGAGACAACTGCACAGTATCGTAAATTTCCTAAGCAGTCCTCAAGCATTCGAAAGTCCAGCGCGAATCGACAAGTGCCTCAAGACGAAGTGGCACATGCGTTTACTTACAGAAGGCCACGCGTATATTGGAAAAAACCCGACCGTCAAGCGCAGCTCTCTTGTGCACGAAAGTCGGCCTTTCCAAAGTCGTGCCACCAACATACGACACGAGACGTCGCTCACCATACTGATGCCTTTAATGCTTCGTCTCGCATGCATGGTCCACCACCTGGTTTTCTACGACGCAGCTCTTCAAAGGCTCCTAACGGTCACTATTCGTGTCATAAGGACGCCTTGTTCATCGTAGACCAGCTGACACCCGAGGAAAATGCCGAACAACGCCATGACGACTCGAAGAGTGAAAATCAGTCTTCACACATGGGATCAGCTTACTTTCCATCTAGCACAATTGGGCTACCTCCTGGTTTTCCGTCACTTGGCTCTTTCGTCGCTCACAACGCCTACCTCACATCTAGCACGCTCACAACGGTCGGGATAGAGCAGCGGAGCTCGGAGAATACTCAGCCAAGCCCTGAACTTACCATCCAGATTCAGGCGCAAGAACCACTCGCTGTGAACAGCGAAGAAGAAGCCCCTGTTGATGTATCTATCAACTCTAGAGCATTACCTCCATTACCCGAAATGCAGCACAACAGCCTAGAGACTACTACCTGCCCACTCGACACCACACTCAATTGCCCAGAAAGTCAGTGTCATGGTGAAAAAGGGCTGCCACCTCAGGTCTTTTCGCAGCAACATCATCAATTCCAGCAAGTCCAAGAACAACAGAGATTCCAAGGGCTATACGAACAAGGACGACGACGAATCGAATCATCTTCGGAAGAACACCACGTGGTTTATGGAAAGCCGTTTACACACGTGTCAACCAAATCGACGACATATTCAAGATTTCTCGCTCGAAACAAAGAAAGCATCGAATCCAGTATATTATTCCAAGGAACGTCGAGTAAGCTTTCTCCAGTCGAGATCAAAACTCAGGCAACATGACATACACCGTCGAGAAAGGCGCCAAACCATACCCTGTATTCCTCAAGGACGCAGAAATCACCACACCAGCCTCGTTCAACAAGCACGCAAACGGGTGGCACCGCATGGGTTCCAATCAAGACAAATAGCACGACACCTGCCCAAATCATCCAGCCAATGCTTAGAGGCCATCACACCACGTTCATTCATCGCAAGAATACTGGCTGTGTTTCCATCTGATTTCACGTTCAAAGCATGCTTATGTCGTCCAGAGCGCAACAGCCAGCCTCGCCCTCCAGAGCTGTACTTGATACCCCGGATTGCTGTCCTCTCCTGTGAAGCTATAGTGTGTTAACGGAAACTTCCTCGGACTTGAAATGACCTTCTCTTTTTGACAGTGTTCAGTTCTAAGCAGTGCGTGTTCAGTTTTTATTTCTGTTCTTCTGACGCGACTTCTTTCGGGGGGCGGGGGAATCGTGTGACGTATCAAGCGATGGGTAGTAGAAGCCGAGAAGGAAGAAGTCAGAGAATAGAATAAACATGGCGTATGAGCCAGGCCTCGTCACCCAGTCATCGTAACATCACACACACACACACACACACACACACACACACACACACACACACACACACACACACACACACACACACACACACACATATATATATATATATATATATATATATATATATATATATATATATAATTTTGAAGTAACTGTAAGCGTTCTTATCTAAAACATGAACTCTCTGCGAGCTAATTATGGTAGTGTTATCAATCATCACTTAAAGCTGATAGCCATTGTGATGATCATTCTTTCTTTTGCTGAAGCTGGGCTCAAAATTATAACTTAAATTTTATGACACAATTATTGCAGTGCTCAGAAGAGTTCACTTGAGCGGTAACGATATGGGAAGTGGATAATGACACTATGAATGCAATATTTGTAATACGTGGGGATAATACATCACACCATGTAACTGGCGTAACTCCGGCCACTTTCCTTAATAACGTTCATGATCCTGGATTTGTAGAACATCGGGTTCCGACACCTCGATGTGATTACGAGAGACACGGCAGTAAAAGGCTCATGGAATTTGGACCATACCGTGTTCTGTAACGTTCACCTAAATCAAAGCACATTTACCTGTTGCATTTTGGTTCATCGAAATGTGGCCATGATTCGATGCCCCGACCTTCATGTTGGCAATTGAGCCCCAATTTTGAAAAAGAGAAGTGCAGAGTGTAGATACGTGTGGTTTTCTGATATTCTGCACTTGTGGGCAGTCTTAGCAAAAAAATATTATTCGAATTTTTAATAGGTGTACGTTCGCGAGTCCCGAGCACACCCTCTCTAGTGTCCTTCACCGCATATCTGCATGGACCATTTTTAAGGTGGTATCTATTTCAGCGTGTTAAATATATATGTGGAAGCTTGCTTGCAATTTAAAGCTAGTCTTGACCCCTGTGTCACCCTCACTAATGCAAGATGTTTGGCTGTTTCTGTGCACTCGACCCAGTAAATTAACTTTGCTCCACACCCCTTTCTTAAAACAACAAAAGATCATTTTGCTTCTTTTATAGATAAAAAGGCATGTAATACCATAAAAAGCGCCCTAACAGTTGTTAAATTACTGCGTCATGCACATAGTGCAGCCACACGTGAACCTTTGCGCGAGTGGCACCACAGAGCTGGTAGGTACAAATACTGTGGTTGTGATAGCGAGAATCGTTCCATGGCACACGCCGTTAAAGTAGTAGAGATTAGTTGTCTTGTGTTTAGCAGCAAAGCTGTTCTAATTGCGTGCAAAATGTTGTTACCCAAAATAATTATCATGAAGCAGCCTGCACTATTTTGCTCCCCTTCTGCTTCACTCCCAGAACATGAGTGCCGATTTGTACGGCGCCCACCAATGAAGAAGCACAAAGCGAAAAAGAAAGAGAGTCTGAAAGGAAGAAAGATATAAAAAAATCATGGCGAAAAATTCTCACGACCTGGTGGGACTAGAACCAGCTTGCCCCCTACCCGAAATTGAACATATTATTAACCACTCGAATATCCAGGCATTTACAGGAAGTAGTACAGCTTCGCTTTATTGGCCCGACATTGCCAAGTAAGTGTGAAGTTAAATAAAAGCGCAAAACCATTTTTTTCTCTCGCGATATGAAAGCTTCGCCAACAGCGCGGCAGCCTTTTCGACCATACGAAAAGGCGCCGCGGTGCGGAGAAAAGAGCAGGCCACGCCCACCTCTGGAAACACGCTCTCTGCGTGCGACGCCGCAGAAACATTCCGCGCGCCCACCATTTTGTGCCGTACTTCCTTAAGGGCTGCAGAAATAAGCGTCTTTTTTCCTGTCTTCCCCGAACCACTACCACCACCACCACCATCTCGGAGACCATGCACTGATGCGACCACTTCCACGGTTTATTCAACCTCCGGGACTTTACTTTGTGTAATAAAAATTGAGGGCGGCTTCACTCTAGCGATGGAACATAGAAGCCTGCGGGAAGTGCGAAGCCTTCTTTGTTTTCCCTTTCGCTTTTCTATTTCTTGTTCTTTTCTAGTGTCTCTTGTGTTTTTTTCTTTATTTCAATTTACTTTTATTTTTCTTCCCATTTCTGGCTTTCTCTCTCTTTCTTAATACTTTTCGGTTGCTTCCTCTTTTGATTCCATTATGTGGTTTGTATTTCCCAAGTCAGAGTTGTTACTTCCGCACTTTTTGTAAACATGAAGGCGCTCTAACAACAATAGAAAGAAGAGTTATTTTTTGGCACAAGCGCGTGCTCAATATGCTACAGCTGGCTATGCTAAGTGAGGTTTTGCCTGCGTTACACCTCGTGACGATGACAGCACATACACGAAAGCCTGCCACCTAAAGTGTTCCGAACTTAGTACAGATTGTAGCACGTGGTGCTTCAACTGTCAAAATGCCGCAGTATCGACCTCATTCGCGTTGGTAGACATCTATTGGATATATATAGTGTCATCAACATACTGTTTTATTGCAATAGAGTTTTCTTTCTTGTTGTCTTTGAAACTAGTTAAAAATGATAAAAATAGAGATGGGGTAATACAAAGTCACAGTTACAATTTCTCTGATTACACGCATATTTGTACCATGAGCAATAGTTAAAATAAGGTGTATTTACTTAGTAACGTTCACGGTAAACCTGTATAAACTGCGTTTTGCCGAGAGCTTGTTATGAAAATACGCTCTTCGTTTACTAAAGTTCTTGCCAAAACACTGGAATTTTTCTAATCCACAGCTGAATTTTCACATTTTGGTTTGTTTTCTTTGGTGGTATTTTTTTCCTTTGGGCATCCTGCTGAAGTGCGCTGAAGAAAAAAGAAGAAAAGGCCCCTAACCTAAGTGGCAATATATGACTTATACACAAGTCTATGTATAGCTTGTTAACCGTCTCATCAAAGCAATGCCTGAGTGAGCTTCCCCTAAGTCATTATTTAAAAATAATGCACATGAATTGGAGCTGCCTTTAAGAGTTCCGGCTATGCTTCACGATAAGACAAATAATAGGTCTTAATCCGCTCTCAATCCGGCTGCTGTTGACAAAAACTGAGCCTAATACTCATCCCTCGCCTTGTATCCTGAAGCTCAAATTTCTGTGTTTTTGTGCACTTTAAATTCTAGTCTTAAATATAAGTACACTGGCCGCCAATTTATTGCATGTCGGATTTTTCAGCGAAACACAGGAGGGTCTTTATGAGTGAGTGGTTTATTTGAACTTTTTAAAATCATAATTGTTTTCTTTTATGATATTGCACGTTGCTTCAGAAAAATATAAAAACAAGAGCACCGAATAGTTATGCAAAACACAGTTATCGTGTTGAGAACTGATGTTTGTTATTTTGACAGGTTACAAATATAGTCCTATACGAGCAACTTGTAAATTTATTCGCGATCATACTATAAGTTGGTTGGCTCATTTAACTTTATTTATTCTTTTTTTCATTGATTGATTTTATAATGATTATGAGCCAAGGAAGTCGCTACAGTAGGGGTAACAATTATCAGCTGTGCATGTAATTATCTTGATAAACAGAAACATTGCAAAGCACGAGAGCAGAGATCACGAACCTTGTAAGTTGAAAACAGTGATTGCAATATTTATACTCGCCTGTTGCCAGTACGTGCGAATATTGGCATTTGACTTAAAAGTCGTTTGTAAGAGACAGAAAACTTAAAAGACCACTGAAAGAATTAAACGCTTATAACATTCTTTTTCGGCAGAACCAGAGAGATTCAGAAATATCGCGTCTTTATTTAGCGTCATAACCAGTTCAGAAATACCCATATTTAGATATGCTACCATTGACGCCCCTTTATAATATTTAAATGTGAAACGTTATCAGACCGTTTTATTCCTAGGTGTGTTTTAAAAGAGCTCGTCAGTATTTAGAAGCAAAAGTCATAAAGAAGAAATTTGGAAAATGGCGACATGTTTTTTCTTTCAACGGCGCGTCTCTTTTGAAGCAAATGATGCAGTAAATTTTTTGTTTAGAGGGGCCCTGCAACACTTTTTCAGCATGGTCAGAAAACGCTGCTCATCGGTAGTAGAGGCTGCCTACAACACGTGAGCCAAATAATATAGCGCAGCACGTGGCCCAGAATTCACAATATTATATCACAGTCAGCTAAAAATTGCTTTAACTTCTCTCGACCAATGACAGAATACGCTCCATAACCCCTCGTAGAAAGCTTATCTATCAGCCATTGGCTGATTTGAACATGGCGTGCTCGGTCGTTACAAAAATTATCGCTTGGAGGCTTTGACTTGTTCACGTGTGCACGCGCGATCACACTGAGAAAGCCGCGTATTCAAAGAAAAAAGTACTCAAGGTCACGAGGCACCCGTGGCGTATTTTCTTGGCCATGCCACCCCCACTCCCTCCTCCTTGCTTAGCGTCTAGCACTTTCGTCGGGTTGAGAGAAGAGAGAATGTGATTGCAGCGCGTGACAAATCCCTAACTGTGCTCGTACTGGACGGATTCCTAAAAAAAGTTTGCGGCATTTAATTTGTGAGGGAACGCGCTTTTTTAGTAAATCTATTCCATGGTTATTCGAAGAAGTGTTTCAGGCCCCCCTTAAGGTTGAGGCGACACTTCGTGACTGAAATTTCGCGAATGATTCGTGCATAATCAGGACTAAAAAGAATAACGACGGCACATAAAATGCATACCATTACATCTTCAGAAGCAGAAAAGGATGACAAGGCAAACAAATCAATAACCCGTTCTATAAACAGGGCGCACATTGCAAAGGGTACATCAGTCCTTCAAAGGCTCAGGGCCTATCCTTCAAGGCTGACCATTGTCTCGCATCTTGCCCTCACGAGTTCCGCTCTTTTCTATAAAAAGTTATTTAGTACATGTACATTTGTGATCAGGCTAGCTATGTTCCATGCTATACGGTTCTACACAGTTGCTCTTTGCGTTACCCCCTCCCCTCCAAAAAAGTAATTAAAATACATTACTCTTCCCACTTAAGAGAACGAAACTCCTTACCACACTGCGTTACCTACAAAAAAGTTTACGCATAACTGTTCTAGTTAGCGATAAAAATAACGGACGTTACTTCTGCCGTCACTCCATGATCAGAAATCTTAATCACTGCGTCTTCGCCTCAGTAACCTACAATACTAACTTCATAAAATTTATATTTATGCCGTATTAAAGTTGCACACTACACAAAATTACTTTAAATACAGATTTGACAAGAAAAATTTGCACAAATGTGTCGTGCCTTAGCACTATATACTGGACTACAGTTGCCTATATGCCTGCATGTATGTGATGCCTTCCGACTCAGTGGCACTCGGGGGGAGGTATCTTTCGCACTGCGACGTTAAGCACAAAGATATCAATTTCGTCATTTCCTCTTCCTGCAAAGCAAACATTACCGAACATAACCGACTTACCCATGACGGCATGCTTGTACACACAAGATAGATTGTTGTAGTATTGGAGGAAGACCTATATGGCTATAACCTGAGAAACAAGTGTTTGCACGCATAATTTCTTTTTTCTGCTTGAACTTTATAATTGCCGCAAATATTTCTACTGTGTATGTGAAATGGTTCATCGTCAGCCCCTCTTGCTCCGGAGTTAAATAACTAGAAACGTAGGCGCAGTTGAAAAGAATGAGAAGCAATACTACTATTGAATACGATGTTTTTTAACAGTATAAAGTATTTCAAAAGCACTTTCCTAGTGTAACTTTAAACTACTGATTATAAGCTGCAACTACGTTTCAGAAATTTATTGGGACAACTTTATGCACTCCTTAGCGAAAACTTCCGCACGTAGAAGCTGAATATGAATTCAACGGACTCACTATATGGTACTCATGTATTCACTTCCAGGAAGAGGTTGTAAACGCACGGAAAGTTTTCCTCGAGCCCACTCATGTCGATGCCACGGGGTACCAAAGGCGTGGAGATAGCTTATCTTCAGTTGGCGATGATGTTCAGAAAACGTTTCTGTAAAAGTGTTCTTGCGTTGTGCTTTACATCCCATCAAGTCTTCATGTACGTGCGAATCTCGACAGCTCGCTTTGGACAATTGAGAGACTTGTTTTACGCTTCGCTTAGTTGATAATCAACGACCAACTTGAACCTCGATAGCAGGGTAGCCAAAACTATATCAGATCTATGTAAAAAAATTTGACAATTTGCTCACGCTATTTCCTCCGGTGAAGAAAAGACCGCGCGCAAGGCCAGCGCATGGTCAGCGCATGGCTCTCCGAGAGCACTCCGTCGCAGCTACAAGATAACATCGGGGGAGCTCTGGGAAAAAGGCTCCTGTTAGACAAAGCAATTTTCTGTAAAACAACGAGCAAGATTGCAATGAAAAGTTGATGACAATGACAACGATGGTAAGTACGTTACCTGTTATAGTTGCAAATTACTAAAGGAATGATCTTGCAAAGTTACAGAAATAAGTAATTTGTGACCGGTAACGCCGTTACTTGTACACTTTACTGCCAACACTGGTACTAGACTGTAGCTGGAAAGTGTTGAAAAAATATAGACGCACTCAGAAAAACGTTCCACGAAGTTGATTAATGAAACAGACCTGATTAGGAAAAAAAATCAACAGATAAGGCGCAAAGAGGACTGAAGTGAACTGAAGACATGAACTGCCAGACAAGGGCGCCCATTTGCTACTGTTTATTAACAGAAACCACACCAATTTTTATAGGTGGTCAAACAACGTAACCTCATAACAGAACTAGGTACATGGCAAAATTAGCAATTCATCCTAAGCCACTGAAACAGGGTTGGTGCATACACTGGATTTCGCACTGACGCGGGCTGTAAAGGCATGTCAGCGCAGGTTGCTTGCCTCGCTAGCACAGCAAGCAGTGCTCTGGGGCTTTAGAATGCGAAAAAGCACTTATTCACGCTGCCCACTTATAAAAGGTCATCTAGTTACCGCTGCACAATCTTCGGATGCAACAACAACCAGCGCAAGAGGAATAGAATCGCTGAAATATGCCTGAGAATTTCTCAGCGCATTGCGGGAATCGTGCCGGTGCGGTTTTTTCCCTTTTCGCTGATTTCCATCCACAACAAAAAGCACCGAGCTTTGTCGACAATGCAATGAATGCCGTGAATAGAGAAGACTAGAAGCCTAATAAATATGCTCGCGTAAGTAGACTTACTGCATGTAAGAGTGACCCCAATGGAAGGGTGGACGCAAAAAATAAACTATTGAAAAAAATCATGCATTGTTACAGGCCCGGGCTTAGGCCACCCGGACGTTTTTTGCGGTGAGGCTAACCTTTCCACAGCTGTCCGGGCCCGTTGGATTGCCCACAAATGGTCGTGCCAATCTGGGCTAGTCAGCGCACACTACCGCGCTTACAAGAAGTTGTCTAGGCACCTCTGCGCCTTCTTCGGATGCGAAAACAACCAGCGCAAGAGTAAGAACTCTTCTGATTGCAGAGACTTCCAATCACAACGAAAAATGCCGAGCTCCACCACTAGTTGATATAATCGCGATTGCTAGGAAAAACTACGAGCCCAGTAAAAGTGTACGACTAATATAATTATTGCATTTACTCAAACACGACATCAGCTGTTTCTCTTTGCAGCAGCGATGTGCGTGCAGAATGAATGTACTTAGCGGCACCAAAACATTGCCGTACGCTTTTCACAGGTTGGACGCCAATCGTAAGATAAGATATATTATGACTGACACGTGGATGCCCGCACCACGCACATTTAGGAAAACAGTAAATTTGTACTATCACGATGGAAGAAGACGTGAATGGCGCGGAAAGCATGGCTTTCGAATCAGTCGAACTGCGATATGCCTCGACTGTCACTAGGCGAACCTGTTCTTTCAGCCAGCGTCACTGTAGCATTTTAAAATCTGGTTCTGGCTGGCACTTCCGCACCGCGGGTGTATTCTGAGTTTCCGGCATGGCTGGCAATTAATGAACACATGCGGTGCATGAGCGCAGGTTGGAGCGAGATTCTAGAACTACGTTGACGCCGGCTCACGGCACAAATTCTCCCTTGGCACAGTCAAGGCACGCAGCTGTTCGACTAAGTCGTAAGCAACGCTGTTCGCACGTACCTGATGAAGTTGCTTCCGCAGTCAGCAATGCACGCACTGTAGAAATTCCGGACTGTCGAGAACGGTCTGCTCCACGTTTCACACGACATCAGCACAACATTCCAGTAGAGGAAGAGCGCGAAATATACTTGAGCCGGACTCGGGTTGTGAAGTTTCGCATTTGATTTGTGGAGCGTCTGCTCGCGTGGCAGTTCAGGGTGTTTCTTCGCCGCGCTTGAAACAGATGGCGCGACGCACTTTTCAATATGGCAGCAAGCATTGAGTTCGCTGTGTTCTGGTGTATAGGAAGCCGGAGCAACGCATGATGGTGCTGCGACTCCGGAGAGGCAGCGCCATCTTTTGTAGAAAGGCAGAAATCGGGGATGTATATTGCGCGTTTTTCCTTTCCACTAACGCTTCTGCCACCCGCTACCTGCTCGTGCAGAGAACGCATGGTGCGTTTGAGTCACCTCACAGTGTTCCGCCTGCAGTGCAGCTTCAAAAAGATGTCTGAGCTAGGCAAGCACTTCCGAAAAGCGAATTTAACAAAAAAGGGAAAAGCTCGTTAGTCACATTTATGATGTGGAGCAGACGATAGAAAAGGAGGCCCGAGTCACTGCGAAATCCATTCCAGGTCTGGGACAACACCGTGTACAACGTATACATACGCTTTGAGGTAAGTATCATTCGGTCGACATGAAGCCGTGCACTCAATCAATGTACTGCATTGACGTTTACAAAAATCATATAATTGTTGTTTTGACTTGCTATCGAACAGTAGCCGCTTACCGTCATGTGCAAACGTTTGCGGCATGCTGAAAATATATATAAAGCCAAACTTATGTGCTTATGGTATTAAAACGTTTGAGAAGTATTAGTCAAGTGTGATTGCTCATCTCGGTTTTTTTTTGCCTCTAGTGTCATGCTTCCACTATCTTTCGCTAACGCGGCTCAGTACGAGTGGTGTCCATTGACAGGCGGGGTGTAGTAACGGCCGCGCGACGCACAATTAGCTCGCATGTTAACGCGCACTCGAAGCACTGTGCGGAGTGTAATTAACTTTCAAGCATGTTCTGTCACCTTAATTTTTGCTTTGTACGCGCTCCTCAAACGTTTCGGCAGAGATGAAAACCTGAGGTTAACTTTGAAACGTGCACCGTCATGTAACATCCTGCTGAATACATATAGGCAAGCTTGAGAAGGCAGTTGCATGTGAAAAATAGTGGCAACTGGCTATTCAGTTTTTTTCTACTATAGTGGGCATGGTCGTGCCAGGAGAAGCAGGATCTTTGTATTCTGGAAGGCATACTTTGGAAGCTGGCATTAAAGCGCAGTGCAAGAACACAGCCTGGGTATGCATTAACATAAATAATGAAAAAGTCCATTCATGCAGCAGTCAGCCCCAGAGTTGAGGCAAACCGATACAGCTTTACACGTGGAAAGATTACCTTACTATTCTCTGCACTTTTATGCCAGGCTATGGCACAATAATACTTTGGACCTCGCCGACGCTTCCGTTGCGTCAACTCTGCCATCGCGGAAATGCAGCTATGCAACTATACGCACAGCGAGCGTCTAGTTTTTGCGCGCCAAGCTGTCAGCACGGCGCTGAAGTTCCCCGGACCTACTGCAGATAGCATTCTGCGCGTGTAGCGCGCTCTAGCTTCGAGGTAACATAGTGAATAGCCTGCGCCCTTGGCCGCGCCTGTTCTCAAGCTCTCCAGAGCTTGCCGCCGGGGCCAGGCGTGACGTTGTCGTCACTCCGCACACTTGTGCTTCGGTTTCCTATGCTACGGACAACTCTAGAAGAGCGGTGACAGTAGAAACGTGAAAGAGCTCGCCTTCGCCGGGCCAATGGTGCAGTCCTGGCACAACAACAGGCCCGGGAGGCCGAGTGCCGCCAGTATCTGCGTACTGATGATCTAAGGCGGGCTTAATCACCAACAGCAATGCAAGCTGCGGTGGCAGGTTGACTCTGCAAACCACGCCGTCATGTTAGCTCGCAATGTCAAACACTTGCAACAACGTGGCATTGTGGCGTCAATATGATGAATGCGGGAGTGTGTTTCGCCGGGGCGAAATGCCGGCTATCAGCGGAAGTTTTTTTAGCGCCACATTGTCCTCAGTGGCGACGTCTGTGAACGCCTGTGGTTTGAGAACACCACTGTGATTAACGCATAGTGAAACTCATTTAAGTGCTCGATAAATTCCTTCATAATCATGCGAGGCCTAATGTGCGGCATGTCAAATAAAGACTGTGATAAACCCCAGCCAAACGTGTGTCTAACCTCATTAAGAAGCCTTAACATGCAACCAATAGTTGTGAAAGGCTTCAGTGCCACGTCGGGTTGAACCCACTGCTCAGCACCGGGGACACACGCTTCACCTTTTGCTGGTTAGCCATGTGTAAGTAGTTCTCGGTTGGTAATGTTTTTCTTCTCTCTCAATCTGAAAAATAAATTCGAAAAGAAAAGCGTATTAATAAAAAAGAGTGCAAAGCAAACAAAATGTGAAGTATATCTTTTTTGTTTGTACTACCACAGCATTAATCACATGCGACGTGAGCATCGCTTAATTGCTGCACGCTTGTCCCATTTCACTTGTACAAGCGATTCGGGACTGTCTTTTGTTGCTACTTGCGAAAAGCACGTCCTTTTAGACGTCAACGACGACCTGACAGCTTTACTTCGTCCAATGCTCGACAGCGTAGCACTTAGGAACATCGTTTTGTCCATAGCCGGTTGAATCTTCCTTCTGTACCGGAAATAGTTTCGTGCTATATACGCACTATAAAATGTCCTTGTCGTTCCCACTGTGCGTGCTGTTCCATTAAACCGAGTGTCGTGAAGCGGTAAACTCACTTCTAAGTTCCTACGTGACACGACGTGGGCAAACATATAATTGCCGCAATTAATGGCCACGGCGATTTTAAGCTACCGCTGCAGTTGGCTGCCAAACACATTTCATCGCCACGAAGTACGAAACACTTCTTGTAAGCCGTACAAATATAAATAAAACACTTTCATCTTTTCAAGCTCTCGGTTGTTGAAACACTGTGCACGGCGATATTACGTGCGCAGAAGAATAAAATGTATTTCTTTTCGCAATATATTCTGATGGTGAAAGAGATTATTCATTTGTCGTGCGTCCGCCCATGTGAACAGCCTTTCTGCTATACATCCTTTATATTATTTATAGACATTTCCAGTGTCCCTTGACTGCATTGTTGACTCGGGGAATTATGTTACATCAGCTTGTGTAGAAACACAACCACCCCCCCGTGGTGGTCTATAAGGTACTCGTCTGCTGACCCGCAGGTCATGGGATTGAATCCCGGTTACATCGGCTGCATTTTCGATGGAGGCGAAAAGGCTGTAGGCCCGTGTGCTCAGATTTGGGTGCGCGTTAAAAAACCCCAGGTGGTCAAAGTACCGGAGCCCTCTACTACAGCGTCTCCCATAATCGTGTGGTGGTTTTGAGACGTTAAACCCCACATATCAACCAATCAAGCTTGTGTGTGACAGAATTTATAGCTATAGGGTTGTTGTGAATTAAAAATTATTACTTTTTTAGCTACGGCAGCTCAGTGTATAGACATTGAAGAAGCAACCATAGTAACTACTCTTCTTCGTCAGTTTCAACTGTCGCCTGAACCTTTTCCTTTTTTAGATGACTGAGTTGTCAAATTCGGCTTCCTTGCCTCAATTTGGCTATTTCTTTAGGGTAGTCACGTTATAAAAAGTGTCTTGGCTATCTTCTTCTTCCCTCGACTTCTAACAAAATGTAGATATCGAATAACGACAGCCGCTGGCATTCGAGTAGGCGATCTTAAAACATGGTGGCCAAGGCGTGTTTTTAAAGCACCCAGTATAAAACTTGACACATCTATTATACGAAAAGAAATGCTTTTGTATACGTGGCGGGGTCTCGGGGAAAACTGTTGCTTGGTTTTGGCGCAACGTGTTGCTGAACGCAACATTAATCTGAAACTAGAAGCGAGCTGGACAATTGAAAGCGCTCCACATTCACTTCGCTCTGCACCCTTTGACATTATCAATCGGGTGTCTAGTGAATAGCTTGTGTCATTTCTTATGATAAGGAATGAATTGTGACTAAGGAATATTAACTGGTCGCACTTCGTCATCACACAAAAAGTCATTGGGAAAGCTATACAATTTATGCATAATTCCCAGCAACTGTAATTCTGAGCAGAGTTCTGTCGTACTCAGCTCTCTAGCCGCCAGATGGTTGTTACTTCTAGTTGCGTGAAAAATAATCACGCAGGGCGCTTCAAGACAGTCTAATTTTGCAAAGTGCAAAAAAAACTTCATCTTGCTCGAAAAGATTGCTGCAACGAACAATACATGTTTGAATCTAAGCAATTATGATATTTAAGTGGGTATGCTGTACTTATCTATATCTCTCCGAAAAGGCTTTTGAATTTAATTGGTCAAATGAAAAAACGAAGCATCACAGTAGCTTTCACCTATGGGCGGCTACTTTGAACTACTTCTTGGCTAGTGTACTTGATCATTGTGGTTTTTTTTTGTCTTTTCAATCTGGCATCACTGCTTGCACGTATGCAAAGACGCGTCGATGCTGTCACCACGTTGAAAATTTTTGTTTTTAATTTCCTGTATCTTCTTTTTTTTGGTAATACTCGTTCGGTGGCCTCTGAAGCATATATAAATAAATAAAAGAATAGAAGTATACCCTGATGCGTTCTTTCCTTAAGAGATACCCAAGTCACAACTTTGTTATCAATGTGCCCCCATCGTTTACACCACACAAATTAACACAGTACGTCAGGTATGTACGTCAAGAATGAAATCAATGCCAACTGTGTGCCAGGGTAGTTCAGGTACTTCGTGGCTCATCATCGGCTGTCATTGGTTCCTTGGCTTATATTATATGCAGAGCGAACATCGATCTGCTTTCTCTTGATTGTCTGCTGAAATTCCAGGCCAAAACATAACAACTCTGGCATGTTCCTTCATCTTTTCTGCTCCTCCATGGGCTGCATGCAGGAGGTATAGGACATGGTTCCTCATGCTGCTGGGAATGACCAGTCGGGTGGATCGGAAGAGGATATCTTCTTCGACATTGATTTCAACACGGTACGGTCAGTAAAACTCGAATTTGTTTAGGTACTCGCCTTTTATTCTCTGGTCATGTGGTACTCGCATATTCCTTCAGGGTACATAGGTTGTCACCGTGACTTGTCTCGCGCTTTATCTGCTGCATTTTTCGGTGGATACTTGCAACTCTTGCACGACATTTACTATAGGAAGTGTTCTTCTTCCGGCAACTTTTCTTTTGACGGAAACCGAGACAAGGCATCTGCTAGAAACATCTCGGTTCCATGTTTATATATTATCCGATGCGAATATTTTTGAAGTGTCAGTCGCATTCTTTGCAGACGTAATAAATACTGGTGGAGCAGTTTCTTGAAGATCGCCTAAAGTGGGCGGTGGTCACTTTCCACCGAGATGCTTGGATGTGCAAAGGCGTAGTCATGAAATCAGGTGCATTCGTGTACAATGGCTAACATCTTTTCAATTTGTGCATACTTCTCTTGTGTGTCTGTTAGAGAGCGAGAAGAGTGGGCCAACGGGTGTCCGTTCTGCAGGATGACTGCTCCTACTTCATGTTGGCTGGCATCCACTTGTAGCACAATGGGTTGTGTCTTGTTGTAGTATGCCAGGATCGGTGCTTGTGGCAAGGCTTTTCGCAGGCTCTCAAAGCTTTGTTGCTGTGCGTCTGTCCCCACGCATGCGTTGTTCTTCTTCAGTAAGACAAGCAGTGGTGCAGTTATTTCCGATACGTTCGGAATAAGTCTGGCAACAAAGTTTGCCACTCCTAGCAATGTCTTGAGTTGCTTGGTGTTTGCTGGAAATTGAACGGCGAGAATCGCCTCTGCTCTTCTCGGGTCAAATCAAAGTCCTTGGTCCGTCAGCCTAAACACTAGATAGCGTACCTTAGTTTTGCAGAGGTGACAGTTGGCTTCGTTCAGCTTGAAATTTACTTCTTGGCCCCGTTGCAAAACAATTCTCAGACGTCTGTCGTGTTCCTCCTTAGTTGAATCCGTACCAGTATGTCACCTCTGACTACATAGACGCCATCAAGACCTTTAGGGCTTGTTGCGTTGCTTTCTGGAAGACTTCCGGTGCTGTGGAAATTCTAAATGGTATCCGTAGAAATTTGTATCTTCCGTATGGCGTGCTCATGGTGCATAAGTATGAACAGCGCTTGTCAAGTCGGATTCGCCAAAATCCTGTAACAGCATCCAACGTAGAGAAGTCCTTGGCAGAGTCTATTTTGGTCACGACGTTCTCAAGCGTCGGCAAGTGGTAGTTCTCTCGTTTAGCTGCCTTGTTAAGGTCACCACGATCCTAGCAAATTCTTATCTTGTCTTTCTTTACTACAACTACCATTTAACTTGCCCATTCAGTCAGTTAAGCGACAGGTGCGAGGACTCCATTTGCATCCATTGTGTATAGTTCGGCCTTGACCTTTTCACGGATAGCTAGTGCAATGCTGTGGGTGGCCTTGACTACGCCTTGAAATCCCTTGTGTGGGTTAATGTGGTAAACCACACCACGTATCTCACCGAGGCCTTTGAATGTACCAGCAAATGGTTTGCCACTTCATAAAGTTGGTTCTCTGTAGTTGTGAGTGTGGATACAAGTTGTATGAGTCCTAGCTTTAGAGACAGTTCACCGCTGAGAGTCGTTGGCACGCATTTTTTCACAACGAAAAAATGTGTTTGAGCAGATCCGTGTTTTTGTAGCTTCTAGTGCAACTCTTCCCATTGTTTTTTTTTCTTCTGCCCGACAACAGAACCGTGTTAGGCAACGTGTTACTTGCTTACGGTTACTTCCTTGTGACTGCTTTCAGCCTCAGTTGCTTGAGCGAAATCACTGAACAGTTCGCTCAGGTGACTAAGTTGCAGAGCACTGGCTTGCCCTCAATATTGATCTCGCCCTTCCAAACTCCACTCGTTTGCATGTGGGTTTGCGAGACAGTACGAAGAAAGTAAGTTTGCTCGCGTTCGAGGACATCAACATTTCGGGTCTTTATCTTGGTCGCGTTGCTCTTGCTGGGCTTCTTTGACCGACAGACGCTCGCGAAGTGGTTGCATTTTCGCACATCTTGTATGTCTTGCCTTCTGCGGGGAGGACTGATTTTTGTAGAATGCGTATCCACATTTAATGAATGTTTTGATGTTTCGGACGAAATTGACCTCTTCAGGGGAGTCCCGGGCGTTCGTCAGCGTTGTCGCGACTCTCTTGGGTCGTTCTCTGTATCTCTTCTATTTGCTCTTTACTCCAGTCTCTGGTGTGACAAATCTCCACGAGCTTGTAGACGCTTTGTACAGGCTTTGTAGACGCTTGTCTTTTATACCTAGAATGATGTGACTCTTCAACATTCTCTTGAACGACTCTTCAATTATGCGGCTCTTCAAGTAGCCCATACTCGCAGCTGCGAACGAGCGTTCGGAGACCTGTGAGCCATTCATCGAAACGCTCTCCCGGCTTTTGTTCTCTCGTGCCAAAAGCAAAGTCGTGGTACGCAAGGTTGACGACGGGCTTGCAGTGTTCTTCGAATTTTTCAACTGCTCACCTACCTCGTTACGGTTGACTTCGGCTTCAATATTAAACGTCTGGTAAATCCCTCGTCCTTCTTCCCCAATTATGATGACAAATGTGGTCGCTTGAACTTCTTTCGGCTTACCGGAGAGTCCAGTTGCACACGTAGAGCTTGCATTCACTTTCCCGAGGTTTCCACGCTACCAAAACATCTTGCGTCGTATCCAGGGGCTTCGGTTGCTTGGAGCGAAAAGGGTAACAGTTCCTGTAGCCATGGCAAGGCTGCACGGGTGCCTAGATGTCCGGTTAAGGCTTCTGGTTAGGCCGACAGAGCTGGCCTTACTTCGTCGGCTCTTCCAACACCTTGTGGAACGCTGTACGAGCCACGCGAAAACAACAGTAAGCATCAATGGCTGACAAACAGCAGAACATTTATTGAATCAGCATAGGGCCAAGGAGGGGAAATGGCGCTAGTGGCGCTAACGATATTGGTGACGCGCGCACGACGCAAATAGGCCACAGTATTCACATAGTCTACATCAGTGACTATTCCCAGCTTAACATTTTGTTCGCACGTTGTGTGTTAAAAAGTATCGAGCCGTCTTCTTTTTTTTCCGCCCTCAGAACTGGTCCTGCCGTTACAAACTACCGGCCTGTGAGTGAGAGTGTTTAGTGACCACTTATCGGGGATGCGAGTAAATGGTCGAATGATGGAACGACGTCAGCAGCAATATTTCAAATAACGTTGGGGACACAAAATGGAAACTCACTCGCAAGAGTTAACAGCCTTCTGGGGAGATGAAATTTGCACTGGAGTGCGTACTTTAACCTTATCCCTGATCTCGTGGCTTCTAATCTCCCATTGAAACAAAAAAAGCTAGCCCTGTCATGGCGCCCTTCACCATCTGCCTCATTCTAATTCAGTTTTAGGGTTACAGCTCCTTACGGTGTGGCTTACTGTGCGTCGCGTTGTCATAACCTGTGGCGCATACCCGCATGTCAATGGCACATGCCCGCCCTCTGGCACATATCTGCATCACCACATATTAGGAAAAACATAGCACGACATCGTTATCACGCTCGTGGTGTTAACAAAGCGCTGACAACAGAAATGTGGTACATACTCTCATTTAGTTCTTGGATGGTCCTTTGTATGGTGGTACTTGTATATGATGAATATATGGTAAAAAGAACAGTAAAACTCAAGCTTCTACCCACTCCCGCTGTTCCCTTGAGCAGAGCTCTCTCAGCTTTGTAGCGCTGGTTGCTACAGAAGGGAGTGGAAGGTTGGTTGCATGGTGTCCATCTTGTCTTGTCGTGGCTGCTGTTGCTTGTAAAGGATGGAGACCAGTGCCTTTCGATACGTTGCAACAACTCGACTTTATGTAGAGGAACTTATGTGCAAATTTACAACACTCTTCACCGTTGGAGCCGTCGCATGTTGCCTCAGCAGAGCCGATAGTGCAGAGCACTCTTTGCTGCGACCAGAACCACCGTGAGGAAACGGGAGCCAGGTTTTAATCCCTTGGTTGCCCCTCCTAATTCTCCTCATGGCCAACCAAAAGAATTCACTCTGTTTATTGGACAGACTGAACACATTTGTTGCCGTCCTCTTTTCTCGCTCTCTTATTCACGCACTTGATCTTTCGGTCGGAGAGAGAGAGATGAAAGGACTGGCCTGCACACTACATTCCACGAACTGTGTGAACTGACCAATGGTGGCGCCATTCGGCTGCGGGGCCGCTGCCATACTGCGAGATGACTACGCTGTCCATCGTGACAGCCGTCCCGCAGATTCTAATCCAGGTGGATGGGTGTCGATACACCGGATGTCCTCCGTCGTCGCCACCGGCACTCCGCTGGCCGGGGACCACATAGCTGGCTGTCGAAAGCGGCGACCGACTGCGGTTTTTTTGCCAGAACGGGCGTCCTTACGCCGAGATTATCGTCTCCCGAGAATCGGCTCTATGGGAAGCGCGCCCTTTTGCGACAAAGAAGACTTACCCCCCTTGGCCTGCGACGCCAGACCTCACAAGAAGCGAGGTCGTGGTACTTGAAGTGTTCACTAGATGGACGGAGGCACGCACGGACGAACAGACAGACAGACAGACGGACGGACGGACGAACGGACGGATGGACGGACGGACGCACGCACGGACGCACGCACAGACGAAAGCACGGACGCACGCACAGACGGATTTACGGACGCTTCACCCCACTCATCATCATTCATTCCGAGGATATGCTGTAGTTTTTTGAAGCGTACAATAGGGTTCTACGAGTGTTGCACTCTTCGACAGACAAGTTCGCATACCGTTATGATATTATTGCGAATCATTTTCGTGGTGTGAGCAGGGTCTTTATCGCCAACTGCTATCTAGCCGTTTTCCGCGATAAATCTTGGAAGCATGGCTCCTTCCCTACGCTTCCCTGTTCCCTAAAAGTGCGCATGATTCTTTCGTAGGATCTTGCAACTTATTAGACTGTTTTGGCTAACTATTGCTACGGGTACCATTCAATCGATTTTCTGATACTGAACAGAATAGAGTGATGTCAGATTGTTTTGTAAGAACAGCAAGTTTGACGCGTTGAAGCTCTGTGCCAAGCATGTCTTGTCCTGTGAAGATTTTTATCAAAGCCAAGTTCAGAGAATGTAAGCGTGACCTTGGTGCAATGAGTCTCACCGTAGTTGTTATGCGGTTTTATATCCTTTAGAACAGCGCTCATTCGATCAGCACTGAAGTCGCATTGCCATTTTAATGGGCAGAGGGGGGGGGGGGCAATAGTGCTCTCTACGGGAACATTGTGACATCAATTTTCGTAATAATGATTAATCTCGACTGTTCGGTTCACGTGGCTCGGCCAAATCAGGGAAACACGCATTTGTAATTGCTCATGCGTTTCCTCAAGACAAGGCACATGACTGGTTGACTGGTGACGGCTTTGTTCGAATTAGCTTCTGGCACAGCATACTGTTTCACGAGGTACATAATCTTCAAGCTACATGCTCATGAATTTGTGAAGGTTGTTCTTGGGTTCTCTTAACGTTGCCTGTCAGTTTTCATTCGTTAAGTTGAGCCTTATTAGTAGAGGCCAGATTTTCAGGCACTAAATAGTGTGTTTTAGGTGCCAAAGACAGGCAGGTAAAACACCGTTTTAGGCCATCAAAATCATCAATATAGGCAAAATAAATTTCTACAAAAATTGAAATATTTTTAAACAAAGACGCCAGTGGGTTGTATGTGCACAAGAAGCAAAAAAAAACAATAATGTTTAAGGTAGCACAAATGCACGAATGGTTGAACAAAGGCATGCATTTGCCACGTGATTCGCAGATTACAGACTTTCGTTTTATTGCCCACCATTGTGAGTCAAATGTCCACCATCCAATCACCACTCTCCTGGATCTGTTTCGTTTCATCGTGGCTAGGAAGGGCAGCGCAGGAGCAAATAACCAGACCACTGATACCCCAGAAAGGAGGGACGCCAGGTCTAATCATGTGATTCCTCTCCTGTCGGTGAACACCTTAGAAGGCCTCTCACTAGGTTGGGGCATTTCAAGCTGACAAGCGTAATGTATGCACTGGGCACTCAGTATCATGCTTGTTAATGCTTGGAAAGTTACATGTTGTAGAACAACGCTAAATTTCTACTGAATTCCACTTGCCCTTTTCACGAGCGGCGCCCCAAGATGAAGGGAGTGACGTACAGCATAGAATGGTCCTGCTTCTACATCGCTCCTTTTCGTTGACATTCATGCTTAGACGCCGCTTACCGTACACTCTTCATCAGATTCTTGTTAAACGCTGGCTATATTTAAAAAAATAACGCCAGGCATGCGCGTAAGCGCAACACAGTCACAGCGAAAGCTAAAGGAGTGGCCTTTCAGAGCCTTTT
>WOVY01003771.1:0-65968 GCA_013436015.1 Rhipicephalus annulatus
TTCAAAACCGCCGAAAATTTCTTCCCCAATTGCGGGACGGGGACGTCGGTAGTCGAGTTTGGGGGGGCGCCTGGTGAAGCATGTTATATTTTTAAATGTCATAGTACCTGCTTGTACCATGGACTTATCGTTACAACATACATACAGTATAACTGTGATGAGAAACATGTTTTCATCTACAATCGTGCACTGACGCAAACGCTGCCTCACGCGGCTTGCATGTAACACAGTAAGCAGCGCAGAGTTTATAATATATGCATAATTCGTATAGTGGGGAATTGTTGGACGGTGTTGTAATAATTTTTAAATAATGTAAATCATTCCATTACACGGAATCAACGAGATATGAAAAGCGCACCACGGCAAGTCTGCAGGCTTCTAGATGTGGCCGCATCGTCTGGGTTATAGTAGCAGATGTCGATGCCGCGCACTCGCCTGACGACCCTTGATTCTGGTTTACTAGCGAGTGCATTTCCAGAGGTTGTCCGGCTTGCTTTACTGCTGTGGAGCACGACGGCCTGCCTTGCACTGGGCGATCCAAGAGGAGACGTTGTTTGCTCTGTACTGCCGCTTGGTGATGAGTGCATCATTCCCATCACGAGGACTTTCTGCAGTGATGAAAGCGCAGCACGGGCGTCTGTCTGATCGTTGCTTCCTTGAAGCTGTCTGATGGTGGAAAAAGTGCTTCGACAGGGTCACTGGAGAATTTGGCAGTCAACACGTATAGGAAACCTGAACGGATGAGAATTGTGTGCACTGTACTGTGGACATTGTGGTCAGTTGGAGAGCTTCGTATGTTTCAAGAGATATGAATGCCCTCTTATGTGGTGCCGCGGCTTTCCATGCTGCGAAAAAGGGCAGAATTCCTGCTCCAGCCATATCAACCTGAAAATAAAGCAGTTTATTGTAGAAAATATGAAACCTAGCGGGATAAATGGAATGTACCTGTCATCATCTGGGAACTGAACGGCATCCTGTTTTGGTCCCGGCTTACTACGTGGAAGGTTGTATTTCTTATGTTGTGTATGTGAACCATTTAAATATCATTTCCATCAGCTCGATGGTTGGCAGGCAGTCTTCAAACCCGAAAATGCCAAATCTGCGGCCGTATTGTAGAGGGTATCGTAAGGCCGATGTCACCTAGAAACCAAGGAGAGACGCGACATATTAAAAATGATCGGAATTATTTAGAGAGAGGGTTTCTAAGCTTGGACGTTTCGTATACAGCAAGTGAGACGAGTTACAAGTGGCACTGCAGTCATCAATAACGTGCACTTTTAAGTGAGTTTGTGTTAGTGAACATATATTTATAGAAGCTCTAATGATACGTAATTATTGTGTGGTAAGCAATACGCGCAGGTACATTCGTTAAGAAAGGGAAATTGTATGTTCAGATAACCATGCGCTGTTAGCAGCAGCAGTAGCAGCAGCTCATGTGCATGTTTTATGTGACCATACTGATAAATATGTTAGCAGTTATATACGTATTGAATTACATTTTCACCATTTGCTTCCGTTTGGGTTCTACAAACAAATAAACCAGAAACTAACATGAATATTCACGTATCGTTTGCGGTGAATTACTATTAAAGGCAGTTTTTGTACTGCTTCATTTGAACGAAAAGCTGCAAAATTTTTTCTGCTTCTGCATGAACATTCAACTTGACGTAATATGATGTAAAATGAGTTGTGGCGTAATATTAGCGCATAAAAGTTTGCCCGAGCGCGCCAAAGAATTTGAGAAGTATAAACGTCACTACTGATAGAAAACTGCGAGCATGATTCTAGCTCAATTAGATGTATTTTTTGTGTAATACAGGTTGCAGGAAGCATACATAATTTACAGCTAACGAAAAGGCATTTCCTGCATGACCTGTGTGCGTCACGCATTGTGATGTCTACAAGGAATACAGAGAATCTGGGAGTGTGTGACACTAACGCTAAATGGGTTTACACCTTTTCTTATACATGCCTGTGGAGAGAACACTTCAACGGCCCTCTTCACGCTTAATTTCTCGAAGTTCGTCGGGTAAACGTGCTTCTGCGTAAGGTTCCGAACAAGCTTGAACGACGACTGTTTTTCTGTTATGTCCAGCAACTTTCTCAAATACGTGGGGCTGTAGTAATGCCCATTGTTGAACAGAACGCGTTTGGTGGACAACATCTGGTTGCGGAGATTTTTCAGGATGTGGCAGTGGTCAAAAGAAAGGAAGAGCCTCCGATTCATATCCATTGGATGTCTGCAACAACAACAAAAAAAAATGAATAAATAAATTGGAGAAAGGCGGGCGTTTGCGGTGTGAATAATTAGTTGCATATACGGTTTTCTGTTTTTTACCAAAGTAATGTAAATGTTAGCCATTCGAAGGACGTGTGCGTTGTTAATTATTACCTTATTATAAAATTTCTCCACTCATGCCATGATCCTGCAGGTCTGTGTGTGTGTTTTATTGAGATTACCTACACCTTAAATCTTCCGAAACTTTAAGTATACTCACCCATTCATACAGTCGCATGCAGGTGCGCATACATTACGCAAACGCGTAACGTCAATTGATTTGTAAAGACGGGCTATTTACAGCGATTGTACTGTTGATAGCAATCTTGTTATGGACACGGCTTTCTTATATGGCAGCGCTGATTAAAAAAAAAGAAGGGGGGGGGGGGGGCTCTGATGCTGATACAGGCTTTTTTTTTTGTGCGACCAAGTCTTTTTTTTTTTTTCACTCAAACACGGCATGCATGCGCGTGCATACATTGATTGATAGATATGTGGGGTTTAACGTCCCAAAACCACCATATTATTATGAGAGACAACCGTAGTGAAGGGCTCCAGAAATTTCGACCACCTGGGGTTCTTTAACGTGCACCCAAATCTGAGAACGCGGGCCTACAACATTTCCGCCTCCATCGGAAAAGCAGCAGCCGCAGCTGGGATTCGATCCATGCATACATTGAGGGCACACTGCGAATACATATAAAAAAATATTTACACTAGGCATTGCGCACAGCTTAATGCGAGCTGAGAGCAAAAATATATACTTAGCAACTTACGGCACAACTGGCATCATACGACCATTCCCTAACATGGTGAACATCTTTTTGTTCGAAGCGTGGTTGTCAGCTACAAGTCGGACCACTTGGAATCCTGCTTCTTCGATGGACTTAATTACTTCAAGTGTTAGTTGATGCAGGTGGTCTCCTTTTACTGACTGCGTGAAATAATATCCCACGGGTAGCCTGAAAAAGATAAAAATTAGCAGTATTCTGTAGCGTCGGTGTCAGCTGGGCTTAAAATCTCACTCCGTTGGAGAGAGGAGGAGAGCCAATTGCTCATCTCGAGCGCTTGTCAAATAAGTGCACAATGCTAAAGTTGACTTGCCGGGGGAAAGGGGGGGGGGGAGCCCTCCTTAAAAAATAGAAGACGACTCCCCCTGCCCCTCCCCAGACTTTCAGCCCTGGTCGCGGAATAGCACATCATTGGTTAATTAAAGACAACGTTTTCTTTTTATATCTATAGGTGGGGTTAGTCTTTCAGTCACAGCGAAACGTATAGTGATAGACAAAGTGATGATTCACTTACGTGTAGTGCGTTGATAAGCCTACAAATACAAAGGCGAGAAGGTGTGTGGCCAGCTCGTTCTGAATGCCCACTTCTTTTTCTAGGCCTCCCATTTCGACTAGGCCATGGACTTTGTCTCCTTTTTTTTCGTACGTCAGTGCTTGCTTTAAAGACATTTCATCCACAATCAAAGAGCCCATTTTTTCCTAACAAAAAAAATGGGGGGGGGGGAATTCACTGTTAACAGACATGCGTTATATATCGGCGGAGACAGTTAATTATATAAATAACCTTCTTTGTTGTTCCGTACATGACCCATAATTTAACAGAAATGATTAGGGTTTAGAGCAAACATAGCGCACTGCCGTATACTCTTAAACAATACATCTTACGTTCGAGTAATCCTTGCCACAGGTCTGGTCCCTGTTTATTCACTTTAAATCACTTTTCATTCGGCTATACTAGCATGTATTTTGATCAGTCAAACACTGCCGCGTGCGCTGCTTCCTTCGTTATTCGCGTGCATATTGTAAATAATTCTGATCGAAGTAACGTACCCGTTCGGACAAGTGTGTGCTTTCCGTGTGCAGCCTTTGCTTCATTAGCGACGAAACAACTGCTCCAGTACAGTAGCCAATGTAACGCTTCAGTGTCATGCGACTTGGAAGGGTGAGGCACCCAGACCTCCGCAACATTTCGTACCCGCAGGGTGATTTAGCTTGCCACATTATGGCCTGCCTGATGGTCACCTCTTTCCAACGGTGATTTTTCTCACGCAGGCATTGCAATTGCTCCTTCAAAAATTCAGCCTTCTTGTCGTTCTCGTCCAGCATTTCCTGATGATGAAAGGGCAGTTGAAATGCGTAAATCACGCGCAAGATAACATACTGGAAGAAAGCGGAAGTGCAGGGGAGAATGGAAGCTTGACCCGCTGAAACATCGTAGAGCAGGGAATGCCGGCGCATCCAACAATTCGACATTTACGTACTGGACTTGCCCTTGTCAAGACAAGTTTAGATGTTGTGGGAGAGTGAGCAAACGTTCACACACACGCTACTAAAGGAGGCTGTTGCTGTCCTGACAAAGAATAGTGCACCTGATTGTCGAAACCTTGCATTTGGCATCATTCCTTATTCAACAATTCATAATCGCGAGAAAAGATATGCGTTTACTCTTAAGACAATAATAGATGTTTCATGTCACCACGTGGACATTCAATTGCAGCTATGCTACATTAATGAATTGCGCAACTTCAGACTTGCGTCATGTTCAGTAACCGGCCACCGACTCACACATACGGACTAGCGGAAACTGTTCACTTACACTTTCCAAACCATTCCTTCCTTTTTGAATGCAATGCTGCTCGCTCAAGTTTATAAGGCAGACATCACATGTGCGTCAAGCGTGGCTTCCTGTACGAGCATAAACCGATCGGCCCATAGCACCAACACAACACAGCTTGCAAATTACTGTCTTTCCAGTTGTCAGTCCAATGTCCTTAATTGTTTGCGACGACAGAAATTTGAACTCGTTGTTCGCAGGATAAAGGAATAAACTCGGGGTGCGCCAATCACGCAAGGGGGTACACACCGACCTTCGTATCTTAAACACTTGCTCATGTGCGCGCTTACCCACCAACCTTCTTTTATTCCGTGTCCTTATGTCAGGCCTACACCTTCGTATGACCAGAAAGATTGCCAGCATCGGCGTACACTAAAATGTCACGTAAATTTATATGAAGAAGAAAATCTATAAACAGAGTTTCTCTCGAGCAGACATCATGACAGCGGACTTGTCATCCTTAAGGCTATAATTGTATTTCAGTCTTTCAGAAAACAAGCCTGCTTGTCGAAACGCCGGCTCGAAACAACTTTGCTAAAACTACTGATTAAGCGAGTTGGTTCATGATTATTTTCAGTGTTTGTGTGTGTGTAAACAAGCGATTAAAGAATGGGAACAACCCCTGTTCACAGGTTTTTTACTGCAAGCTTCCATCCTCCCCTTTCTGACGTTTCTTACAAAAAAGTATAGGGACACTAAGTTAATAGACTGATAAATGAGTACCTGATAATTCTCTATCGTTCCTGTTCCGATCATACGACTATTAGAACAGAAAAAATTAAGACTAGGTTTAATGTTCTGAGTTTGGCGAACAATCTTCGACACGTGCACGTCGCTTTATGTTGCGTCGCTCCTTGTGTACTTGGCCGCATTGGCTGAGAACATTTCTTTGAAACTTGCTACTTCAGACCTTGCATCTACTAACACAGCAGTCTTAGACATTACCTGAGGCCGTCAAAGTATGACGTCACTGCTAGCCGATGCGCGAGAACTTAAGGGTAGCATCGCCACCTTTACAATCTCTTATAGTTTCGAGAATTCCTTCGCTCACCGGACGTCCTCTCGTAGTACGGGTGATGTTGATAGAATTGACTTACTCCTAAATTGTTATTATGTTCAGAGTCATTTAAAATTAAGTGCGAATATAAAAGGATTAATATAACATTCGTCCACTGACGTAACTGCGTACCTGCAGCGTTAGAGCGCCATTCGCCTCGGCGAGGGCTTTCATCTCGAAAAAATCTTTCTTTAGCTTCTCTAGCTGTGAATGCAAATTACTGTTCATTTCTTTCAGCCTGCTGCACTTCCGCCGCAACGTCTTAGTTGCCGCGACCAGGGAGCGCATCTTCTTCAAACCGATCGACGTTTGCGACGTCATGGAGCGCCGCACTGGCCTCTTCTGGTGTTCCCCTTGTATAACTGAACTACAGTCCTCCATGTTGTCCTGACTTGATGGAAAATGCAACCACTCGGCCTCTTGTGCAGTTTCAATTGGGTTTTCAGAACTATATACTTCCCCAGGCTCCGCTGATGCTCGCTCTTCTTGAGAAGAATCTGCGTTGGACGTTCCCCTGTTAAGCCGAAAAAATAGCGAAGCATGACAGATATATTGTCCCGCTAAACGCATAAGGGAATACTGCTAACATTATTCTTATCCGTTGTTGTGTTAGACTTCAAGTTTTACTTACAGTATTTTTACTTGTATGGGTGCCAGCGTTGTTTCCCCCTGCGTTCGTTTTAGCCGCTTTTTCCGCGGCATTGGATCTTGCCCACGTGGATCAGGAGAAGCGGGAAATAAGGAAGGCACGGCTGTGGGCTTCAACATCTTCCTTTTCGTCACTGTTCTGTAATCTTCAGCGGTAAAATGCAGGCTGCATACCTTCGACCGGTCGCTGGGCTCCCAGCGATGCTTTCCTGAACCTTCATCAAAGGTAAAGGCGTATACGCATGGCTAGCAAGATTGCAAAATAACAGTCCATAACACCTTTTTTGTAATTAATTTTTCCAAAATGTAACAAGCCAAATGGGGAGGTTAAGAAAAAGCATAGCCACGATTTTATTCTGGGGAAGTACCTGTATACCCATTTAGTGCATTTTCATATTTTCTCGCAGCCTTTGTAAATGTCTTTTTAGATGACTACATTCGTCGATTGATGTTTAGTGATGGTACGTGGTCGAGTCCAGTGGCATACTTGAAGCCCTTTATTCGAAGAGCTCATTGGCTATACAAGGTTTCATAACAAAGCTGAATTTCCTAATGGCTGCTCAGTAACGAAGCGCGACCCAATACGACAGAGCCGAAACCGAGGCGCACTTGAGCGCCTTGGTCTTGGTTTAGAGCGCAAACCTCTAACCTGTACAATGACTCCGCCGTTGACGACGATGACTTCAGTGGTTTTTGTTCTTTTGCATTCTCCAAAACGAATCTTTGTCATGCATGATGTAATCTCAGATGCAGCACGCACATAAATAGAGTATCTGTCGCTGATTATTCCAGGTTCCTCATTTCGGTTTCACCGGCTGGGTCTCTTAACCCTCACAGAGCCGATGGGCTCATTGCACGAAGGACTTCAATTATGTCATTATACCCGACCGCCTGCCAGCCCTATATAGAGTGAACAGTTAATCGCCACATTTCGTTACCGGCGTAACGTTTCTAATTACCTTAAGTAAGCTTATACAGAAACGAACAAAGCTGTATGGGAAGATAGAAGTTTGAGATGAGAAATACATTTGACCAAATTCGGTCGCTAACTTCAGTGACACCCAGTGTTCAAGAGTTGTCCATCGCTAAACACACACACACACACACACACACACACACACACACACACACACACACACACACACACACACACCACACACACACACACACACACACACACACACACACACACACACACACACACACACACACACACACACACACACACACACAGAGACAAACTGTGGAGGCAGCACGTAAATATTTCATATCATTAATTTTTTTATGGATTTCGGCGGCATTTGTTGAGGCAGCCTTCGGGAAGGGTGCTCGAACCCCTCGCAACCCACCGCTACGCATTTTTACATAATTTACAGATTTCGTATATTTACTTTTTTCTTGTGTGCTATATTTAAATTTCTTGGCACTATTTGTGGAGCCTGCCATATTAGCCGCGGTACTTTAAAAAAGCTTTCATGTTTTTTAGCTCAGTGAATTAGCATAACACACGGAAATAAAGTTTACTAAAGCACCCTGGTGCTTCTTGCTAGCTTGCAACTCGTTCTGAATTGAAACGACTCTCAAAAACACAAGACTCACCTTTTCTTCCAATTGCCTCGATCCATTCTTCCCGTATGTCTGTGGCAGGAAACTCGTGAAAACTTACTTTACTTTGTTTGCCTTGTTCCGATTTGCAATATGGCACGCAGCAATACACCATACTTACATTTGAGGTGTCAGCTCATCTAAAAAAAAAAACTGCACGCGGCCACTATTAGAGCTGACTACTGCAGCTATCTGCCGTCTGCAAGTTTCTGCACACGACCTACTGTGTTTCTGCGTATCTTCTGCAATTTGTGTATGCGTATCGTCTGGAACCATCGTGATTCAGTGTGAACAATGAATGCCTAACAATAGTTTTTTTATCTCGTTGGACTACGTTTTCATTCAAGAAATATTTTCATAATAAATTTTCCTTCATTTGTAGAAAAGTTCCCGTCTGCTTGCCACTGTGACCCTTTGTGTGCTTTTTTTACGGTTCTATTTCTGCTTCAAACGTCCACACGAATGCAGCCAACTCTGACGAGGAATCATATCGCTTTATTTGCCATATTTTACACATTCATACACAATTCATGCACAATAAGAACGATTTGCACTGCCACAGCGATGGCTGAAGCAGACGACAGCGAACAGGTGCTGCCTAGCGCCACGCCGCTCGTAGGTGACGGCCCTAGCGGCAGAAGGTATGAACTAGAACGTGGGCGCTGGAAGAGGTGCTCTCTGGGCAGGTCAGGAGTGTAGTAGGTCATGGCCGTTTAACTCGCGCTTACAGTAGATACAGTACGTGTCACTGCAATCTGTGGCGTGTCGGCAAGTACAGAACAACTTCGGTGCGGCGGAGTGTGTGTCCTCTGTCAACGGCTCTCCTTGAAGCTTGTGCACGCCGCAAGCAGAGTGTTTCCGATCAAGCGATCAACGGAGTGTACGCAGGGAGCTACAAGGAGAACGCTTTTGGATTTCGTGCTATTGCTGAAAAGGTAAGCTTTCGTGCATGTGAACAACGAAGTGCAGAAGTGCCTGCCTGCCAACTCCCGATTTGCCCGCGATACTCGTAATTGCAGGAAGCGACCGTCTCTTGGCACTGGTAGCTTCGTGACCTTCGCTCGCTGGGTGCTTATCAGCTGCGATGTCTCAGCAGTCGCAGTGTTCGTGAACCTCGCTGTGGGGCATGGTTAAAGAAAACGGGGGGATGTGCGGCGCGCAGATAAACCTTAGGGCATGCGGCAGCGGGAGAGGAAAAAAAGGGGGGGTGTGGTGAGCGAGCCGAAGTGGGCGAAAGAAATGGCATAATAATAATAATATAATAATAATAATATAATAATAATAATAATAATAATAAAAACGAAGCAGATCAATGGTAAAGGAGGCGCCAGTTGTCAGTTAGCGGGACTGCAGCGGACAAATGGGGCGCGTTTAGTACGCGGGAGAAAACAAATCCAGATTTCAATCAATGAAGGTAGGGGTGCATTTTAATGCGAGTAAATACGCTATTTAAAGCAACAATTCAAAAATACTTAAAATTTGTATCAGTACCCCTTTGATGCCTGCGCTTTGCAGCGGCGTGACATGTGTTTTGTTAAAAATCGTGCAGCTAACCAAAGAATTCATATGTACCTTGTTTGTTCAGCGATTTGCGCTTTTTATGCCTTGTTAGGTTTGTTTATATTTATACTAGTATATCGTAGATAATCAGGATATATAAATATTGATGTGCTTCAATAAGGGATTGCACAGCCACACTCAATTGCACACATCTTTTTGCATTTTTGCACCATTGTAGTAAGGCACATAGAATATTGTAGAATAGATTATTTCTGTATATTTTGGTGTAGAGTTTTGGTGCTGTGGTTACATATGAAAGCTTCGCCAAAGTGCACCAACAAACACCCACACAAAAGTTTCAGTTAAGCTGATACAGCACAGATGATAATGGTGTAGGCACAGTTAGCCACTAAAGAACACCCTCGCGAAAAACGAAATGATGGCGACACAGGTGGCTGTAATTGAAAGCAGGCAAACCTAACAGTTTTTTGTCTGTTTCATACATTTTGTCTGTGCAGGTTTCATCCTTACGAATGCACACACATTGATCCAACTAATAAGCCCTCCATGCATATATTCCTGCTAGCTACTTCTCCATATAGTCGTGCATTTTTTTTAATTATACATATTTATAGTCCAGCAGTTCAGAGCTTATTTAGCATATATTTAACTTACTTGTGATACATTATCTATTGCATGGCTGTTTTTATGAATTAACAAAAATTCAACTGCGAATGAGCTGCTTACGCATGCACTCTAAGAATAAGATTAGCACGTCTTATTGATTTTGAGAGAAGTCAGATTTACTCAAGGCCTAAAGTAATCATTTTGTTGACCAATAAGCAACCTGTGAAAGACATATTATAAAAGTATCCAGTACACCAAATTTATGTAACTGGAGAAGAAATTTAGAGGTGAGCTTCCACAAATACACAGTGCTCTGTTTCCAGCAGCAGTTGTCATTTAATAAGTGCAGTTGATCTTTTCAGATTGGGGCTTGCTCGATGTTTTACACTAGTTTCACACAGTAGATTGTATATCTGTGATGTGTACATGTCTACAAAACGATCCTTCAAAGTAAATGATAAATATTGCTACTTTTTTGTCTGAACGGGTTTATGTAATTTTTTGTATCACCCATTATTCAGTTTATTTATTTCAGTTATTAGTACAGAAAAGGAACAGTACACAAAGTATATATACAGGAGGAGGTCCGAAAGCACAAGGCTGCAAGGGGACCTCCTGTTCAAAATAGGATTACAAAATTTACTCAATTAGCAGTAACAGTGAAAACAGAGAGATGAGTAAAATGATAAAACCAAAACTAACTAAGAAACAAGTAAAAAGAAGAGTGGAATAAACAATATAACAAGATAAAAACATCTTAATAGTTTATCAAGTACAAATACAATTGTTTTTTAAAGCTCCAATAGTCGAGCATTGCTTGATGTGAGATGGCAATGAATTCCATAATGATAATGCTGAGAAATATTAGGTGTGGCGACCAAAATTAATGCGAATAGTAGGTAGTAGAAAAATTCCATTTGAAGCGAATCTAGTACGGTTTAAGTTAGACAAAGCATTAGGATAAAAGACGCTTGATGGGACAAGATGGTGCAATGACTTGAACAGCATGATAATGAGGTGATATTTAAATAAACTAACAGTAGAAAGTATTTCGAAGTTACGAAGTAATGATGATGCACTAGAACGATATGAACTGAAAGTCATTAGTCTGATGGCTTGGTTTTGAATGTGCTGAATGGGAGATAAGTGGGTGAGGTATGTATTTCCCCAAGTGGTGATGCAATAATTAATATGGCTGTGAATAAAAGCATAATATAACTTGATTAGAGTTGAAATGTTAAAGTAGTAACGTACTCTGATTAGAATCCTGACACCAAATGCTAGTTTTTTGCGCAAATGAATAACATGATTAGAGTATTTTAGGTTGCTGTCGCGAACGATTCCTAAGAAAGAGCATTCATTGTCAGGGTTAATGAGTGAGCCATTTAGTTTAATAGAAATTTGGGAGGGAAGAACTTTGTTAGCTGAGTGGAATATCATGAACTTAGTTTTTAGGGTTAATACTAAGGGAATTCATGAGACATCAGCTTAAGATGTTATTTGGATCTTTTTGTAATTTTAGCGTTAAAGAGTCAATTGATTTACCAGTGGCAAGTATTGTATTGTCATCGGCATAAAGAAAAGGCAGAGAGTTAGTAACTGAAAGGGGAAGGTCATTCATGTAAATTAAAAATAAAAGCGGGCCAAGAATGGACCCTTGAGGAACACCCTGATTAGTAGTAAGAAAATCTGATAGAGTAGAGCGAACATAAACAGCCTGCTGTCTATTACAGAGGTAACTTTTAATGAGTGTAAGGGCAGGTCCAACAATACCAATGGCCGTGAGTTTGGTTTCTAGAATGCTGTGATTAAGTGAGTCGAAGGCTTTGGTTAGGTCAATGAACAATGCTCCAGCTAATTCACCAGAATCAATAGCTTTTTTAATCTTATCAGTGAAAGTTAACAATGCAAGATTAGTCGAGAAAGCAGGTCGAAAACCAAACTGACTAGGAGTTAAAATGGAAAACTTCGACAAGTAATTAGTTATACGTTTCTCAATACACTTTTCTATTATTTTACCAAAAGATGATAGGATAGCTTTGGGGCGATAATTAGATATGAAAGTTCGCTCGCTTTTTTTGAACACTGGTATTATTTTGGCGTGTTTTAGTTGTGATGGGAATGTACCTGTCTTGAATATTAGATTGATAATGCGGGATAGAGGGACGGCAATATGGTTGGCAATTAGCTTAATGTAGGACGAGTGAATTCCATCCAGTCCAGGAGAGGTTACTTTAAGATTATGAATAATGCTGATAATTTTGTTAGGGTCTGTTGGGAAGAGGTAGAAAGATTGTGAAGAGCGGACCTGAGATTTATTGGACGATGGGGGTGTACTAGAAGCTTGTTTACAGTAAAATGAGTTGAATTCATTCGCAATGTCAATTGGCTGATCTAGGACACGATCAGCAATTTGAAGCTCAGTGATAGTTAATTCGGACGTGTTCTTGTTTAGGAAGGAGTTAATAATTTTCCATTGTTCTTTAGAGTTGTTGCCAGCACGCGCTATTTTTTCTTCGTAATAACTTTTTCTAGCTACTTTTAAGAGTCTATTGAGAGTATTAGAATAGAGGGTGTAACGATGTTTTAGATTCATATTGAAAGGACGGCGTTTGACTTTTTTGTAGAGGTTTTCTTTTTTACGCATGCATGTCAATAGACTGTTCGTTATCCAGGGATTATGGGGTTCTGAGTATATTCTTTTACATTTTACTACCGTGACGCTATCATGAATGCATTTGCATATACGAGACGAAAGAAAATCAAAAGCTAAGTTGGCGTCAGTGCATGTTTCAATGAAAGACCAGTCGACATTTGTTACGCGGTTCACATACTCTTTTTTGTTTAGAATTGATTTAGAAAATCTTAAATCGCGATTATGCTTGAAGTTTTTACATGAGAAGAAAACAGGGTAATGGTCAGTAATATTTACTTTAAGAACACCACTGTGTTCAGGTGATAGAAAGTTAGACAGAACATGGTCAATGAGTGTGCTACTGCGACCAGGAATGCATCTAGTTGG
This sequence comes from Rhipicephalus annulatus, assembly GCA_013436015.1. Taxonomy (NCBI): domain Eukaryota; kingdom Metazoa; phylum Arthropoda; class Arachnida; order Ixodida; family Ixodidae; genus Rhipicephalus; species Rhipicephalus annulatus. The sequence goes on from WOVY01003771.1 coordinate 13,363, forward strand.
AAGTGTGATTAAGAACTCGTAACCAAAACCTCGGTAACAATTTGAATATTCAATGCGATTGGAAGTATCTTCAAGTAAATCAATGTTTAAGTCACCCACAATAACAACATTTTTACGTTCGCATGATAATGTTTCAAGGACAGCATAGAGACTTGAAAAGAACTCAGAAATTGACGATGAAGGCGACTGATAGATAGTTCCAATGTTAAGTTTACCAGTGGATGAAGGCTTGTCTAGTTCTATCCAAACAGATTCGCAGCTATCGACGACAATATGAAGGTCAGATCTGCGTTTATAGGGCAAAGTAGGTGAAATAAAGATGGCAGCGCCACCAGGGCTACTTGATGTGCGATTGCAGTATTCTGACAAGTAACCTTGTAAGCCAAACAAGTCTTGATACTCTAGTGTAAGCCATGTTTCCGAGATGCAGACGAGGGAAAAGGAACTTTTGAAAGAATGTAAAAGAGCGTTTATTTCATCATAATTTTTTCTTAGACTACGCGCGTTATTGTGAATTCCTGAAATGGCAGAGTTATTCAAGAAGGAATCTAAGTTATTTATACTAAAATAAGACGACATGATGACGCGCAGTGTTTCCTAGATAGATAAGTGACCAGATCTATCGAAAGATAGAAAGGTCAGATTCAGTACGAATCCGATTTTCGTTTGATTGCCTCGCCTTAATATGGCAATTATCCGTCCAAAGGAACGCCCAACCCTTCTCTCTCTTGAGGAAAAGAGCTTTCGCGAACAACCTTTTGTTTTCTACGGTGAGATGGTCATTTACGTACAGAGGATAATGATGAGGGCCTGGGAATCCGAGATCATTCGTGTGCAGTTTGGCCTTGCGAGCCTTGCTTGAAAATTCTTGCTTCTTTTCGCAAAAACAGAAGCACGCGATAATGTTTTTTTTAGTCATTCTTAGTGGGGACGCGATGAATGACGTCGATGTCAGAATCAAGAATAGTGCAGTTGATTTTAGTAGCCACAGCTTTTACTATGACTGTGCAATCTTCTCCTTGAGAGCACGGAATTCCCTTTAGTTCTACGTTATTAGGTCTCGAGTATTGTTCCAGTTCTGACACACGGTTGGTTAAAGTTTCATTTTGTTTCTTTAGAGACTTATTAGAGGCAACTAACGTGGCGTTCTCGGAGCGTAGCTCCTCAACAAGCGCATTGAGACCACTGACGCCTGACACGAGGCTCTGTACTTCAGCCTTCAACTTTGACATCTCTGGTATTAGTGCCAGAAGTTTGGGTTTGCATACTTCAATTAGTTTAGAGGCTATTTCTCCTAGTTTATTCTCAGTCCAGGCCTCAAGCTGTTCAATGCGCTTCGCTAACCCGACATTTGAGGGCATGTTTGTAGGCAATCAAAACAATGAGCAAGGTTGTACAGTGCGGTAGTAATTGCAGAACTAAATCACTCACAGCAGCAGTCACGGCAACGCACGATGCCCGAAACAACAAGGAGGCCACTGACCTGCGGAAGCGTTGAAAAACCTTTAGAATAGATGCCGACACGTAGAGCCGTAACTGCTGCTGCAAAGTGACGCTGGGTGAGACGGGCCTCCGCTTTATGCCGGAACACGAGCAGGTGATTAGCGCAGTAAATCTACGCAGATGATCCCTTATCCACCAAGGATAGCCGACCCTGATATTCGTGTAGAATGCACGAAAATAGAAGGCTCAGTCAGGTGGTGAAGCAGGCGTCGAAAAGCTGAAATGGTCGGTAGCACAGGACCACCGAATCCGTGGCAACCGTCGTCCAACAGCACACTTGATTTCTTCGGAATCGTCCAAAAGCCTGCGGAAGCGTTGAAAAACCTTTAGAATAGATGCCGATACGTAGAGCCGTAACTGCTGCTGCAAAGTGTATGTAATTGCAAAGTGCAAAGTGTTTATGTAATTTCTTGTATCACCCATTGTAGTGGCCTATTGGTTAAGGTATTCTAGCTAAGCAAGAAAACTTGGTAAAAACGCTGAAATTTGAGCATCCCAGTATATTTCAGACTTCTTGGTAGGTGCATGATTTAAGAGAGAAGCACTTTTTCACCACCACCATGGGGTAGACTCAAACATGGCACTTGCATTTGTACACTAATATTCACAAATGCTTGTAAACGTAAACGTGAATAGTGGTAAAGCTGAAAGGGGGCAAGCTGTTGCTTTTTATTATATAATACATCATAATGAGGTTCTGATTGTTCCCAGTATTGTTTAAATGCTTAGTTGAATGTTGTGCATCTCTTACATGCAGAATGTTGAAAGGAAAGCACACTACATCTTCTACGATGGACTGGGTGCTGACGATGCAGTGCACTCTTCATCACAACATGAAAGCAGCTGTTCCGGGCTCACGACCTCACTCAAAGGGTTTCAGCAGTGGTGGACCCTACTCATAGGGTGCACCAATTATCTTGTACATTTTAGGAACATTCCTCTCATGGGAAGGCTTCATCTCAAGCTATGTGTCCTATATACCTATTTATTTTTCCAATATGAGTATCAGTTTGCCATCAGCTTAACAGCAGTGCGTGCAGAAAACTGTGTATAATGCATAATGTTAGAGTTGTATGATAAACTGCAGACGGCCTAGATGTCTCCAGCTTAAAGGTTGATTCACTAATGGGTCATTTCACGACAAACATCCCAGCTATTTTAGTGACGATCTCAAATGTATTCGAAAAAATTGTGATGAGTTACTGCATTGAAAACAGTAAAACAGTAAAATATTTCTGAAAGAAAAAATTTTTGGTCACGTAGTTGCCTTATGAACTTACCGGAATGTCGTTTTATTCTTGTTTGTGCAAAATTTTATTTTAAAAGTACTGCTCCTTGCTTCTATACCAAAATTTGTCTACATGTTAAGTACAAGTTCATGTGTAAAGTGTTTTAAGCGCAGTAATATTAGTGCAATTTCACTGGCACATACGCCTCCAAGACTAACAAAGTGCTATATACGGCTAGTTGGTGCTGTATGGTAGACAAAGAAAGTACTTAACAGCACAAACGACAAGAGAAAGAAGAAACAAGCTGAGCCCTGAAGAAACAACCAGAGTTTATTGCAAACCAACTGCAATATATACAAAACAGAATCTGCGCATAACGACGTACCATAAGCAGAATCGCACATACATGCACCATACAGCCTACCTTATCAACAACCGGTCATATAAGTGGACCCCAGATAACTTACTTCACAGCAGTTAAGAAAAATTGAGGGTACGCTAACACAGTAAGCACAAGGTGTTGAATGTGGAAGGCTTCACTAATCTCGTGATCGCACCGATTTTTATATCCCCCCATGATCAAACGCTTTTCAAGAATTGGCTGACAACAAGACTTATCACAATGGTCTGCCAAGTGGCTAGGAAGAGAACCTTTTAAGAGTTGGTGTGGTCTCTCAACCGATCATTTCTTGTAATAAGTCTATTGTAATAAGTCTTGTTGTCAGCCAATTCTTGACAAGTGTTTGATCACGGGAGATATAAAAATCGGCGCGAGCACGAGATTAGTGAAGCCTTCTATATTCAACAACTTGGTGCTTCCTGTGTTAGCGTATCCTCAATTTTTCTTAACTGCTGTGAAGTTAGTTATCCAGGGTCCACTTATATGACCGGTTGTTGATAAGGTAGGCCGTATGGTGCATGTATGTGCAATTCTGCAATATGGTGCGTGGTTATGCACAGATTCTGTTTTCTATATATTGCAGTTGGTTTGCAGTAAACTTCGGTTGTTTGTTCAGGGCTCTGTTCTCGTCTCTTCTTTATCCTTCGTGTCGTTTGCGCTGTTAAGCACTTTCTTCGTCTACCACGCCTTCAAGAACTTAGCCAAAATGTGTTATATCTGCATTTTTTCTATGGTAATACTGCACTTTCTCTGAATACCTGAGTAATAAATACTAACTACACAAAAGATATAATTTGAGGAAATAATATTGAGACCTCTTAAGCTGCTAAACATTACAAGAAAAATTACAAATTTCGCAGAATCGTCATTTTCGTCTCTATTGAGACACGATTTGCACTGTCGAGTGGTCCAAATAAACATGACCTTCAAACCTAAATCGAAAGGAAAAAAAAGGTATTTTCATATGCCAATTGTTATCACATATTTTTGTTTTAAGGAAGAAAATAGGTTTTGAACTTTCCTATTGATGAAAATAGGAAGTTTCAAGGCGGCAGCTGTCGTATGACCAAATGAGAAGATAGGCGCCAATGGGAATGCTAAAAAAATTATTTCTTCCTTAAAACAAAAAATGTAATGATGGTATATGAAAAAAACTGTTTATTTGCTTTCAATTTATGTATAAAGGTAATTTTTAGTTGAGCCACCACATGGCGTAAATCGCACCTCAATATGGACAAAAATTACAATTTTGTAGAATTTATGAGTTTTTCTCATAAAGTTTACCAGCTTGAGAGGTCTCAAATATTTTTTTCTCAAGATATACCTTGCGTGGAGTAAGTATTCACTACTCAGATATTCATACAAACTGCAGTACTGCAATAAAAAAATTGCAAACATAACACATTTTGGATGAATTCTTAGAAGCATATGGGCCAGTATAATTGCAATAATAATACTGAGCTTCAAACACCTTACACAAGAACCTTTACTCAACATGTAGACCAAGTTTGGTATAGAACGTACATCTAAAATAACTTTTTTCACAAACAACACCCAAATGACATTCCGGAATGTTCCGAAGGCAACCACGTGACCAAACATTTTTCTCTCCGAAATATCCTACCATTTCACTGCTTTCAATACATTTAATCAGCACAATATTTTTCGAATGCATTTGAGATGGTCGTCAAAATGGCTGGGCATTTGGCATGAAATCACCCTAACAGCATGTCATGAACACAGAAAAAGGTCCTGTGCTTATTAAACCCTTTATTTACCAAGAAATATATTGAAAGTGCCTCCTCTGAGGCACTGTATAACGCTGCTTTTTTTCACAGTTCTAAGGCAGCTGCACGTGCTATTGTTGTTTACATGTGTAGCAGCGGCATTCATATCTAGTAGAACTCGCTGTTGGGATAGTTGGTGCATATTTGCATGAAATATTAGTCAATTTTGCCCCAAATGATGACCACACAAAGAAAACACATAAACGGGATGGACACTCATTTGCAATTGTTTATTTCTTGAGGAAACAGGCTGATATAAGCCCACTTTTCGTCAACGCATGTGCAACCTACTCGAGCCGTCCCTTACCTAATCACGCTATAGGACACATGATCGCTAGATACCGTGCTTCCAGCTCATACATGATGAGTGAAGTTTTGCTAACGCAATTGATACCCCGTTTCTTTTGTGAAAGCCCTTCGGAATTGCTCTGGGTGTGAATCCAGATGAAGTCACATGCGCTCTTGAACGAGCACCGTCATTATTTGCCGTAAGGGCGTGTTCCCTCGTTCGATCATTGACTCAGCGCCTCGTCGTCTGGCTAACATGTCTCTTTCCGCAGGATAGGGGTATTTTGTAAACCACTTCAGTGGCAGACTTCGTGAATGGCCACGCATGCTTCTTTTTACAGCCTTCCAGCTGCTCAGCATGATTTCCAGCGATGCATCGGCGCAACTTTGCTAGTTTGTTAGGGGCACGAACTCCATCAGTACTTCTGCCGACTCGCCACCTTTTTAAGGTTGTGTGTATGAAATTATGCTATATTATGAATATATGGTACAAACAGCTGCTAGTGAGCACCCATCCTGTCCATGTGTTTTCTTTGTGCGGTCGTTGTTTCATCGCGAAATTGACTATCCAATTCAGGCATTCATGTCTATTTACAGCACACGTTTAATGTCTGTAGCACGATATCACATGCTATTTTCGTATTCATATTTGCATGTTCAAGAGAACAGCAGCCGCGCCAATTGTGTCAATTGGATACAATTTCCTAATTTTGCACAAAACCATTATAAAATGCCCAACCAGCCTCAATTATTTCTCAGTATTGTTAATTTTATCAAAAAACATAAAATACATTATTCAACGTGAGTTTGTGCATCAGCATACAATTGATTGATGTGTGCAGTTTAATGTCCTAAAGCCACCATTTGATTATGAGACGCTTTAGGGGAGGGCTCCAGAAATTTCAGCCACCTGGGGTTCTTGTGCACCCAAATCTAAGCAAATGGGCCTACAGCATTTTCACCTGCATGAAAAAGGCAGCTGAGTACCTTGGCGACTAAACCATCAAGGCGGGGTCATCATCATCCAATCAAATACAGATGCGCCAACCGTAATTATAACTTTTAATTGACTATATTCTAACCTCACAGCAAAGGAAAAGAGTAGAACAGTTTAAAAGAAAGTTCTCCCCCCCCCCTTTCTATGACAATCATAACGCTTTTTAGGTCGCTTTTGGCAGAGTGCGCTTTCGCTCTGCGGAAAAGTGCTTTATGATTTCGAAGTGGCTACTAATACTCGCTGTCACAGGACACAAAATATTTTTTTCTATATTACTCTGCCATGCAGATGTCATTCAATAACGAGTACTAGTATGAGTGCTGGTCGTCTTTCAGAGTGATTTATGAGGTTTTTGCAGCCTTAAGCGACAATAAAATTGTATGCCACTTTTTTCATTTCGCCACCCCCTTGAGCTCCTCCTTTACGAATATCTGGAATTTCTTGGTCGCCTGTCAAACAGTTTGACAAGCTCGGCAAATACTACTGTGAGTTTTACCCCCGAATTTTAGAACATCCCTTCACTAAATGCTTCACTTTGACTTGAGAAAATTGATTCCAGTGCAGTCTCTAGGCAGAGCAAGTCACTCAATATCAGGAATAATCTGCAGCGATTCTCGAGAAACGCAGCGTCATTTTTAGACAAGCGATAGTGCTGTGCTCGGCTAGTTCAAGTGAAGGACGAGATTCGAGTCGAAGAGCGTTCGTAAATAGGGAGGTTAGCATTGTTCGCACTGTGGGCTTTAATTGAAACAGCTGCGCTCTCGTATATTTTGAATGACTTAGCGGATATCAAATAATTTCTACATATATTTTTCCGTTTGTGTGATTCAGTCTAATTTGTTCTACTACTGTAAATTCGGAGCCCCACCGCGGTGGTCTAGGGGCTATGGTACTCAGCTGCTGACCCCCTGGTCGCGGGATCGAATCACGGCTGCTGTGGCTGCACTTCCGATGGAGGCAAAAATGCTGTAGGCCCGTGTCCTCAGATTTTGGTGCACGTTAAAGAACCCCAGGTGGTCAAAATTTCCGGAGCCCTCCACTACGACGTTTCTCATAACCATATGGTGGTTTTGAGATGCTAAACTGCTCATATCAATCAATGCTGTAAATTTGGAATTTCAGGCTCAAAAATGTTGTTTGTTATTCCTGAAACCTGCTCCAAATTTAAATTTTCTCCCTGGAAAAGCAAGATATGATGCCCCAAAATATAGCTTCAGATGATAGCTTGGCTGCTCCACCTCTGCTAGCTGTAAGTGGTTAATCTTTCACCCTGCTTCTGTGTGTCCATTTTATGTTCCTTGATGTTGCATTGTTTCAGGGGGACACATTATGTGATGCGCTTGATATTTTACATCTTTAAATCAATTATTCTGCATGGTTAGTATCTAGTGACACTGTTAAGCTATTATAGTTTTGCCTATTGTTTTCACTCCTGTATTATTGTTTATCCAGTATTCTGAATGTCTGAACACACAAGGGTTATTGTGAAATGAAAATACCATTTTAAGACTGTTTTGTCATTGCATTCATTAAAATACCACTAGCCTTGCATAATATGCATAAGGCATGCCACAACACATGCAAACTGTGGTGTATTAAGGAGGCGATTGTAGTGTGCATTGATATATTATTTCAGTATATTGAAGAAATAAGGCATGCTGCATTGCACTACTCTTTCTGCTGTTTGTATGCTTCACTGCACTGTGCTTTTGTGCTGCTTGAAGCGTGTTAAAATTAGTTCTTCATTTTTAAGTGCAAATAAAGGCTCTTCTGTTGTACTTTGATATGCATGCATCGGTCTGTAGAGCTCCGTGCCGAACCATTGATGTCTGATTTTCGGTTTTCTTTTGTAGCAAATGGCATTTTGCTCTGCACAATTGAAAAAGGCTTTAAATTAAGGTACAATTTGTCTCTGAAGCCTATATGTGCTCTGTGTCTCATAAAATAAAGCTTGATTTCATTTTGCACTATGGCATGACTTTGTGAACGTTCTGTTATGTGTGACAGCTCATTTTGAGTGATGCCTTCGCATTCAGCTAGGATTACATTTTATATGTGAGAGCCTTATATGCCGTGCTTCATATATGCTCCATAAAAGCTGTGCTAGGGCCAGTATTGCCACATGGTGGCAGGAGCCACTACAATAGGACATCTGCACATGAAAGGTCTAGCTAAAGGGTGCTTCTATAGGGGCCTACTGGAAAGGGGTAACACTCGAAGTAAGGTATTTTTCGCATGGGTGTTGGGGCATTATTCAGCATGAACACCCCCACACCCTTTTTGCTATTTGGGTGAATTACACCCCTACACTACTTTTGTTTTTAAGGGTGTTAGGGTGTCATAGCAATATTACACCTTTACGCCTTTAAGATTACTTGCGTGTACATTCGCTTTTACACCCTCACTCCCTTAAGGCCACTTGGGTGTACATTCGCTTTTACACCCCAGAAAAATGTTTGTGTCATAGGGTGTAAATTCAGAAATCCGCCCACGGAATAGGTGTAGTCCTGCTTGATACACCCATTTCGTGGGGTGTTGGGGTGTGAGTTATAGACACTATAAAACACCTATATTGGTGTAATTTGGTTTACTGTGCATCAGAAACGTTTTAAACATTATCATAACTACACTTTTGTTAAAAGTAAACCAATGAATTCTGTCAGTTAAACCAAATTCTCAATCACATGCGTTTTGAACTGCCCATGCCAGCACTGAGAGGTAAGATGGAATTATGTACGCGTGCAGTAGGCCTTTCTCGTCCATGATTCTCCTTTGTCGTGAGAAACTCAACACAAAATGCACTTCTAGTAACAGCTGTGTACAGCAGGTAAGTACAAACACGCACTCACCTTTGTGAAAAAAGTATTCCAAATCCAGAGTAACAGTAACCCCCACAGCCACAGCGCTAACAACAAAATTGTGGCACGCACTATGACTGCAAGTTGACACGCGAGGCAAATCGCGAGAGGCATCTGAAGCAGAAAAGAATCTAGGCACAGCTTGCTATAACGTTATGATAAATTTGCGCACTGCAGCGCTAGTTCCTCCACTCAAGTAATAGAGCTGCCGCGACGCCAACAGCCACTGCCATCGCTCACGATAAAATACCGTTAGAGGCGAGGTCATCGCTTATTTCTCTCGCAAGACCCGCGTTGTAACGTACGTATACACTGCTAGAACGGTCGTTACGGCATCAAAAACATTGTCATTGAAGGGATAGCGGTGTACTGTATCAATGGATAACGGTCACACTTGTGGTAAGCACGTAAAAAGAATATAAGCAAACGTTAACACGAAACAACTAAACGAGGTCGACGCGACCACAGAACATTTACCACGACGGAGACTAAGTCTGGTCTGCATTCTGCGTCCTCTCCGAGTAATAGGTAGAATAAAAAAGACGTGACCTCCGAAATGCCTATAGCGCACGGCAAGCGTTTGCGTTCTCGGAGGCTTCAAGAAAAAAAATCACTGTGGCAGTGGTCGAGAGGTCCCGTGGGCATTTCATGCATGGCTTGGGGTAATCGTGTTTGCAAAAACCAGATAACCTCTAGTAATTATTCCGTTCATTATTGTGCAACCGTTCATAAAGTTCCTTGTATCTAAGCATCAGATACAACATATTTACGTGTGCGCGTGTTGTCGTATTGCTAGAGAAAGTAAAAAAGAGTACAAAACTTACTTGTAACTTGTGCCACTAAGGTCAGTCGAAATTCATTGCTATATAAGCTTTTGCGTTTTGTAGTAGAGTGTGAGTAAACACGTCGAAGTGTGTGTCGCTGTGTATAATGATTCATTGTACCCTTGTTTATTGACTTCACCCGATATCCGAACTATGGGTCCTTGTGTGCATGTGTAGTTATATGAATTACATCAGCATATATTAGTCGTCCGGTTTCATTGAGCAATCCTGAATGGGTTGAGTCGTAAATTATCCGCAAGGGAGCCGTGATGGTGGGTAGACAACGTACGGCGCCGCAGGCAACCTTTTTTAGTATCGTTCAGTCCCCCTAGATGTCGCTAGCTACCATCTACTTCCCGACTATGAAGCTCTCACACCTCCAGCTACTTATATAATGTTGAAAATCTATCTATCAGAGCTGCACTGCTGAGTCGGAATGGTTTCGCTGTGATCGGGTCTACGGTTTGGAAGCACATCTCGTGACCTGCGGCCCCGTAAACGCATGGATTACACAAGGAGGTTACACTAAAACTTCTGGAGTGGTGGTCCCGCATACCCGCCAATGCATCGAAGTGAAGCCGCGGCGGCCATATTGCTCAGGGCAGAAGGTAGTGACGCCTGCCTTGTAGCGCCGTAATGCTGTGGGCGCTGGCAGCTGTGCGTTTAATTATAGCTACTAAAGCCCCAGTTTATTATTCTTAGGCAGCGAGGGAACGTGGGAGTGACTTTGATGCACATATGTTTTAATTTTTCTTTGACACTTAGCGTTTCAGGCGTGTTTAAAATAAAAGCCAGGCATGCACGGAACGCGCAGCACAGTCGCATCTAAAGCTAGAAGTTTCTAAACACTCTTTGATTGATTGATTGATTGATTGATTGATTGATTGATTGATTGATCGATATGTAGGGTTTAACGTCCCAAAACCACCATTTGATTATGAGAGACGCCGTAGTGGAGGGCTCCGGAAATTTCGACCACCTGGGGTTCTTTAACGTACACCCAAATCTGAGCACACGGGCCTACGACATTTTTGCCTCCATCGGAAATGCAGCCGCCGCAGCCGGGATTTGAATTCGCGACCTGCGGGTCGGCAGCCGAGTACCTTAGCCACTAGACCACCGCGGCGGGGCTAAACACTCTTTGGGATGCTACAAGCACACTGCAGTGTACCCACAGCACCATAAATAATAATACATTTCGTGTAGTAAAAAATAGCATTCACTATGCTATTTTTCGTCATTCTTTGGAGAAGCGTACGCGGTATCCGCTACACACTTGTTGGAAACTTGTGGAGTTTTTTTTTATGCAGTGGCTGACGACGATGAAGAAATGTGCGAGAAGTGGGTATGCGGCACAGTTAAAGGGTGATAAAGAACAAGTTTTCCAATGGGTTGCAGCATTTGACGACCCAGTCGTTGAGCAATTCGTATTGTGTGACACCTGGCTGTTTTTGCGACGTTATAAAACGGTTTCTTATTCCTTCCCCGACAACAAGTCTGCCTAAGGCCAGTTTAAAAACAAGTTACAAGCACTGGCGTGGCTCAGTGGTAGAATACTGGACAGGCACGCAGCGGACCTGGGTTGGAATCCCATTGTATTATTGGTGTTCTTTATTTACCAAGTTTTTCTTTTTTGTTCTATACTGGTTAGGGGCGGCGGCGGAGAACTATGGCGTCACAAGTGCCCTGTGTTCTGACCTCGTAACAACTGTCGCTGTAAAAAAATTAGTATTCAAGGATATCGATTCGCAATATAAGTTTACACAGTTGCCTCACAGCAGAAGTGATCACTTAGAAGATGCAAGGAAAGTGCAAGTTTCCCTCGCATGCAACCATAAGCCCTTGGCTGCGTGCAGCGTGTGTGCAAACTCTTTTTATTAGGGGGGGGGGGAGGGGGTGTCTTTCACCTTTTCACGTACTCGTTTGTGAAGCTCCTGGATATACAGGGAAAACGATGCTTGGAAAACTTGCAATCGTTCCTCTGATGATACGTTCTGCTCTATTATCTAGTCTAAGAAATTCCGAGAAGCATCAATACATTTTAAAAGGCCCAATTGGTACTGCTGCGTACGATGTCTTACCCTTCTTTTCCAGCTGTTAATTGCACCTTGCTTGTGATTTTTTCTGAATTTTTTTTATTTTTGTTTTTTGTCTGTACCATTCTTTTGTGGGTGAAGTTCAGGGGTGGCAGAATTTTGACAGCTCTATCAATTACAGGCGCTTTAGGCGAAAGTGTACTTCCCTGTATTTTCAAAGAAGTTCGTTTCCTTTTTCTCCTGCATAAAGAGAAGCATATCGCAACATATCAAAAATTTTAAGACTGGGAGCGTAGTGCTTATGCAAATATAAGCAGCTCCGAATCCCAGAAATGCAGAGCCGGTGCTACATTAGGTACCTTTCAAAAGCGAAACGCTCACTTTTGTTAGGCATACTCGCGTACCGGCTTTTGTAAGAGTGCATTGAAACGATGCAAACACGGTAGTAATTTTATAAGCCCGTCGTCTCGTTATTTACCTTGTCTCACCGAAGCAACATGCTTCAACATGTGTTCTAAACAAAAGTGGTCATTATTATTCTTTTTTAACGCTTAACCTTCTTCCCTCATAGCGCACTCTCATTTGCCACGCATTACGGCGTCTTCGAAACCCTGAAACGTACAAAAATTATTCAAAGTATCTCTGTGCACCCGGACGCCAAAAGGAAGTATATGTAGTCGCGAATGCAGTTGTCGTCATGAAAATATGCGAGGAAAAGCGAGCGGGCAAAGCGTGCCTACTTGCACATCAAAAGTTTTACCCGATGTCCGCTTCACACGATTCGCGCAGTCAAATGCTACCCAAGAGCCTACCATTGTCGTTTTTTGAAGTCATCACAGACATGTTCAAAACCATATTGTTCAATTAGAGGCATCACACGCAAGATTACTGACACTAAAACAACGCGAAAGCCACGTATGCTACAATGCGCCCATCCGCTTTCTGCCCTGAGCAATCTGGCGGCGGTCAGCTCAGCCACAGAGCCACTCCGCCACTCCAGAAGTTTTAGTATAACCTCCTTGGGATAACGTCGCTACACTATGTGAATGTGCGAGAAATAAATACAGCAAGCCTAGCATGCACTCTTCGGGTGAGGACTCAACAGTATCCGTGTCTTTCAAAGTGAACGTCACCTGACTGGCCGAACAACACCTACTTGCTCCGTCGTTCTCTTTCGCGATGTTTTCATTGCTACAGGTTCGTCTGCTTGTTTTTATAATCATTTCGTTCAATATCAAGCTCAGGTGGACCGTTGTTTGTAACTTTCAGTGCCGTACACTTCTTATCAATCGAAAATCGATGCATTTGCTAAGCCTACTCACTTCGCTAACCTAGAGTCAGCCATGTTGATTTTCATAGGGAGGAACACGTTTCTCCGTGGATGAGGGAGCAACGTTTCTCTATTAAAAGACGAACATTGGGGACCTCCCTAAATAGAGGTCCCCCTAAATAGAGAGAACGTCCCTCCATTTTTTAAGAGCATGTGGCATTCTTGAACGTGAACCGCCATCGTGTGGTACATGGGACTCGACGATTTCCCTCTACAGCGAAATGCGGCCGGGATTGAACCCCTAACCTTGGGGTTCCTAGCTGAGCACCGAAGCCACGGATCCACCATCGCGGACTATGTGGGAAACGCCGTTCCCCTGTCTCGTGGAAACATTTGCTCTAAACAAACTGGGCGCGGCAGAAAGCCGTGGTTTGAGACTCTAATGCTGAGAAAAAGTATATAATGTTGATAAGAAGCACATATTGTAGGTCATCTTATTCCTTCTGCAGTTATGGCACGCAATTAGGTGACACGCTGTTTTTTGGCAAAACTAAGAAGAAACACGACTGGCTTGCTTTGTAAGTGTACCACATGAAGATAACATCAAACTCTAATAATAATACTTCCACTGCCTTCTAACGAAGACAATACGAATTGAGACATGTGCATCATTGTTAATTATTTCTTGTATTACGTTACACTAAGGGGCCTTGCAACGAATACGCTTATGTGGTTGCGGTATTTATATGCGTTCATGCGAGAAGAATAAAACACTGGTTAATCAGTGTTAGTGCTTGTCTCATCACTCTTCTTGTGGTCCCTCTTTGTTTGCACTCGTGTTCTGTGCTTGAAATATATGTTTAAACTTGGTGCCACCGAATTTCTATTTTTTTTCAGAAAGAAATTCACATTCTAAAATGAACTATCCACTGCACCGGCAACAGGCACTAAATAAAATTTATGTTGCTCAAAATAATCACCACTTTGTATTAGTAATTTTTAAACCCGGGGCCCATGATTAAATATTGAAAGACGCCCTTGAGGAAGGCGGTTGGGGGAAGGGCACCGGAAAGTTTGTTCTTTGTTTTTTTTAACGCACTCCGGCACGGGCATTAAGCAGTGTGCCTTAAACTAAATCTGGTAACGGCGGCCAGTGTACAATCCCGCAACCTTCGGATCAACAGAAAAGATCTATTACCACTACACCACGGTGGCAGGATACGTACACCTCCAAAGCAAAATTCACACGGAAGAGCTAAATCCCGCTGCTTCGCGGACCAAACAGTCACGTGATTAGTTTCATCCACCGCAGCAGCGAAGACACGGAGGAAGGAAAGGTAAGGAGAGGCCCTGACGTCACTTGTTGTGAAGCCGTGATGAAGCCGGAAGTCGGCGATATTGACTGGGCAACGATAAAAAGCGAGCATCTTAAGCGAAGCAGGACAGGAACTTTAATGCGCAGAAGCATGTGGTAACTGTACAGGAACATGAAAAGCAAGAGAACATTACAGTCTTAATAAGGGCCTGTGGACCGCAAATGTATCGTCCGCTGTCATAAGAAGCAACACCACATAACTGTCACTAACCTGCAAGGAATTCATTGAACAAATTTTGAGCACAGTCGTTATCTTCTATGATGGCTTTTCAGCATAATTTTGACGGACGCTGCAAATTCGGAGTACGTATACGCGCTCTCGTTCCATGGTTTCTAGTTCAGACACCTGGTTACAACCACCACCGGAGGAAAATCGCGTAAGTAACAATGCGGCACAAAGAATGGATGCTGTCGAACACCTGCAGTACGCCACGGTTAGGTGCGAGGCCCATGAAAAGGCGCACACCGCCGCTGGACCGCCTGAACGGTGCCGCACCACACTACATCAATAATAACAAAACGCCGACATTGTGCCCAGTGAATATGGTCGCTGTGACGTAATTTCCGTCACATTTTTTACGCCCTGCGCCGGCTGGGCATGCCCTCTCCTACCTTTCCTTCCTCCGTGAGCGGAGACGTCGCATGCACACGGCCGGAGCTACGCTCGCGGAGTCCTCGTGCATACTCTCATCTCCTATGCTTATGCAGCGCGCTTACGTGGTCATGCAGGCCGCGCGCTGTGAATGAAAACCACGAAAAACCACTAATTAAACATGCGGAACGTAAGCCGGGAGCCTGCTTCCTAGCCATGCTAATCTGACCAATGTTCACAGATTTGACGCGGATTCATCTCGATCAAGAGCAGACGACCGTGAAATGGAGGGATCGAAATAGCGGCAACCGGTACCTTTCGAGGACGTGCACATCACGTGATGCGCCGTCCACTGCGAAAATTCTTCCTCAGTTCCCTCGTGTGAACCCACCTTGAATGTCGGAGGATGTTCGGGTGGCAAATTGCTCAAAGCGTAACCGCTCGATCAGCCCGTAAGTACTCTGGCGGCAGTCGCACAACTCCGTGAGCTCGCCAGCGAACCTGCATAAATAGTCGATTTGTTTAGTATTTATGCTGTCACTTTGTTAATAGTTAAATTGGTTCAATCGTGGACTGCACAGTTATCCCAAAACTTAAACCACCTATTTGCCTACGCTTAAAACGTCGAAGTTGCTCAATGTGCAACGTTTAAAGACTCCGAAGGCTCTGTCATAATCTTCCATTAAGAACGTGATCCTCGATAGGTCTATTATAACGGAGGTGAACTCTCACGATACCGGTGCGTAAAACATTCCCAAAGGAGATACGACCGGCATGTCACGAACATCCGGGCTACAATACCTGCGCTACCCAAGCGCCAGTAAAAAGACAGACATGACTGACTCGCTCGCTGTATTCTGTGCCGAACGGTTGTGCGCCCGCGATCACCAACGACAGCGCAGCTCTGGCCGACTGGGCTCCTCCTTCGCCATCTCCTGACACCGTGAAGCTTTCGCTGAGTGGTATCCCGTCCTCGGGCTCCTTCGACCGTGTCCCCTTCTTTCTCTGTGTATGTGGGTGTCCTCACCTCTACCCCTATCCCTTTCAATCCTCCCTCTCCCTTTTAGTCCCTCCTTACCCCCATCACTCGTGAGCAACTATTGAGGTGTCGCACTTTGATGCAGACAGTTACGGGGCTCAATTTTGTCTTCTTTTCTCTCTACAAAGAATCACTCAAGACATGTCTTCAGACCATGCTGCACCACATGTCACAGTCCCCCTGCCCCCTTCTCCTAGGAGAAGTAAAAATGAAAACACAGTGGTTCTGCTAGCAACGGGACACTTTCACGGATTAAGACCAGTGCTCACTTAGCTGGAAGTCATTATTGCAGTATAACATTTTCTTGCTCCATCCCGCATATCTTTTGGTCCCCTCGCGGCTCGGCTGAAACACGTGGTATTTTTGGCAGGACGACATGAAGAAGAAGGTGGCCTAAGATTTTACGCCGTAATTACAATCGCAACTACTCCATAACTTGTCACTTATGTATCAAATCAGGGCTTAAAGCAATCTTGTAATTAAGGCGAACATAAATGGGTAGTTGACTACAGAAAAAAAAGTGCAGCTAGGTTACTTCAGGTGAATTTCGCTTCAGTGAGCATGGTATTGAGAGTATAGTAGTCAAAGTGTTTGTCTAATCTTCGTACTTTCGGCTCCATTTGGTTTTGCATGACTTGGAGCCACTTTCTCACGAAACGAGAGTCAGCACATGTTCAGCAGGTGCACTTCACCACCTTAACAAGGTTCTTGTTCAGCGCTCTGTTCTGGTCTCTCCTATAACTTCCTGTCGTTTGCGCTGTTAAGCACTTTCTTCGTCTACTATTCACCTCCTTAATCTTTCGGGCTCACCAATTCAAATCGGGTCACGAAGGTCACAACTGTGTCTTCTGTCATTTCAAACAGAACCAAAACATAGCAATAATTGAAGCTCTGAGTGCGTTCGAAGCCAGCAAGCACAAAGACTAGGGAAATTTATGCACTTCCAACGCAGAGCAATAATACCCTTATTGTTAACAATAGGAAACTACATGGTTCTAAGTATATTGCCCAGAATATTCAAAGCACTGTAGTTCAAAGGCCAAGGAACATAACCACCATGCTGTGCCACTGCGTTCTGGTGGCATGCCTGAACTACATTTGAAAGGTGAGGTGCTTTAGCTTGCTTCCATAAACAGATTTATTACGGTGCCCGCCGCTACTCGCGAGATGCAGGCTCTCATTACAAATGGCTGGCAATATGCGTTGGTAGAGCTGCTCCAGACGCCCAAATAATTTAATGCATAAGGGAGCAACTGAGAGACGCCCGCGAGTTAAATTTCTTTATAGTGTTGGTTTCTTTGTTTGGTAACAGGGAACGCATATGGGAGCTCTGAAAATACAAGTGAAATGGGCCAGATGCTGAAATGCATAATCAGATGCCAAGGACTGAAACGCACGTAAAGTTAAAAAAAAACACTCGGATTTCACGCTGTATAGAGTAAGCGCGAGTTTTGACGTCCGCCTCATAAGGGTGTCGGCCTGTTCTGACCAGCTGTGAAAAAAAATCAAGAAATGTAAAAAACACTTATTGCCCTCATTACGAAATGTGCCTGCGAAAGGTTAGAACACTCACGACAAATATTTGGCGAAAGTTAAAGCAATTCATTTGTGCTTTATTCAGGCATAGAAGTACAAAAACTTTTATACTTGCGTGGCCATACGTCTTACCAACCTAGGAAAATGGTACGTTTACAAGTGAGTCTTAAGTGTATTTTCTGAGACTTTTTTCCAAATTTATCTCAAAGTTGTACTGTTTTCTTACGCCGACCGACACCATTCAGGTGATAGTGAAGGCTATGCATATTTATATATCTTGGCTCAGCGCCGAGAGAAGGAGTGCTAAAGCTACGCCGAAGACGTCGAAACGATAATTTGAACGCTCCACTAAGTCACGCGCACTCTTGGCTGTAGAGAAAAAAAAGAACGAAGAAAAATAAGTCCGCAGGAAGACTGACGCATTTCCCTGAACATGTGGTGATCGGCAGCGCTTCTGGCAGGAGGGGAAAAAAATTGGATCCCTAAAATAGGTGGGCACTACGAGGACGCAAAACGACACGCCGGTTGTCAAGTGTCTCTCCCCCTCCGTTTTCCCCCTCCATATGAAGCAAAAATAGCGGGAAACAAAGCAAGCAGCGAGGTAGATTTTATAACGCATGGTGGCTGAATTCATCGTAGTCGAGTGTAGCCTGTTATTGTTGATGGGACCTGTGATTTCGACATGCCATGTAGTTCAACTTTGTATCTACGCTAAGGTTGGTTTCCTCACTAAGAACTGAGTACCTGTTCTGCAGCGACACTCTGAATTCCTGTACTTTCCCTCTCAGTGCTAGCTGATTGATTGGCTTCTTGCGTATCAGTTTCTGTCGTTCCTTCTTCAAGTCTAGGTGAATTCGAGACCGTACCATTCGATGGTCACTGCATCGTACCTTGCCAATCACTTCCACATCCTGCACGACTCCAGGGTGTGCACTCCTTATAAAGTCTATTTCTTTCTTATTTTCGCCATTAGGGCTCCTCCATGTCCACTTGCGGTTTTCTCGTTTTCGGTAGAAGGTATTCGAAATCCGTAAATTATTGCGTTCTGCGAATGCGCGCGGCTTCACTGCCCAGCTTTGAGATCGATATTCGGTGTTCACCTTGTGCGGCGCCTTGAGGAGACGGTGTACGCCGGCGATTTGGTTGATTAAAGGGATGTTTACATTGAACACATACGTCGGTGGCCGCGCAGGCTCGGGAAAGTTGGTGCTCGCCGAGAATGGGTCGATGTCGTTGAGGTACGGGACCCTGCACGTGAGCGTAGCCATATCCCATGAAGAAACCCGTCACGACAATCACATGACAGGCCGATATAAAACTTCGATTGGCAGCGAACGTCAAAGGCCGGCACTTGGCTACCACGACAACGGTTGATGCCAAAGAACGACGCGGCAGCACCGGGTCACTTCGCCAAGTCCCCACGCCACAACAACCTTTTTTACTAGTCAATTTAGAGCATCTGATGTCATTTTAACACAAGCATGAATATGCGCATTTGCATTACGAGCACATCGAAGGGCGAACGTCAATGGAACTGGTGGTCAGCAGGCCACTGAGCCACCGTGCCTGGTGCGCTCTCTCCGCAATATTTTGCGCAACGAGCACTGTGCATGAATTCAGGGCGCTTAACCGAGGTAAATAAGATTTCATTGCGCTGAAAACAAAACAAAAAAAATGTCGCCTGTATGTTCCCATGAGGGGAACTCGAGTAAATGCGTCGCAGAGTGGTGGGGGTATTGTGTGGATGTTGCGTAATTGGTTTGTGTTTGGGAATGCTTAATTGTTATTTCATCTTTATTATTCCTATCTATTCAACGAAGGAGAAGCGCTGCCTTCAATGTCAAGTGAAAACCAAGTAAAGACGCCCTGGACTGAATTCCGAACGCGTGATTTAGTGCCTAGAGATACGGGGTGGCCAGTGAACGCTTGTGCAGCGCGAGCAGTCGTGTTTTTTTTTTATTAGCAGACGCTACCAGCGTCGGCCTTGCGGAGAGGGGAGCGACAGTTTTGGAGGTGTATTCCTGGGCCCGCACGAGACGCGAGCATGCGCAGTGGCGGTGTGGACGGCGCCACCGCCGACGCCGAAGCGTGACATCGTGCGACTAAGAAATGCTCCGCATTTAAACGAACATTATAACGTCAGCACACATGGACTGTAGGAAAAGAAGTGCACGCCAGATGCACTAAACGGACGATTATATTTGCTTCTGCAGGTTAATCGCGGGTTGCTCTCATAGTCGTACACACGAGGGGGGCAGGCGGGGAGCTGCCCCTTCCCCAAAATCACCTTGGAGTGGGTCGTGATTGATTGATATGTGGGGTTTAATGTCCCAAAACCACCATTTGATTAGGAGCCTGAGACGTCGTAGTGGAGAGCTCCGGTAATTTCGACCACCTGGGGTTCTTTAACGTGCACCCAAATCTGAGCACACGGGTCTACAACATTTCCGCCTCCATCGGAAATGCAGCCGCCGCAGCTGGGATTCGAACTCGCGACCTGCGGGTCAGCAGTCGAGTACTTTAGCCACTAGACCTCCGTGGCGGGGCATTTTTTGTTCAGGCAGAGCTGAGCCTGCCGCTCACAAGACTTAAAACCGAACAGGACATCTCCGACATATGTGGAGTAAAAGATATTTCGAGGGATAGACAAGCGCAAAAAATTTATAGACAAGCGCAAAAATTTAGCCCGCGGCGGGGCTAAACACTCTTTGGGATGCTACAAGCACACTGCTGTGTACCTACAGCGCCATAAATATTAATACATTTCGTGTAGTAGGCCAGCATTCACTATGCTATTCTTCGTCATTCTTTGGAGAAGCGTACGCGGTATCCGCTACACACTTGTTGGAAATTTGTGCAGTTTTTTTTATGCAGTGACTGACGACGATGAAGAAATGTGCGAGAAGTGGGTATGCGGCACAGTTAGAGGGTGGTAAAGAACAAGTTTTCCAATAGGTTGCAGCATTAGACGACCCAGTCGTTGAGCAATTCGTATTGTGTGACACCTGGCTGTTTTTTCGACGTTATAAAATGGTTTCTTATTCCTTTCCCGATAACAAGTCTGCCTAAGGCCAGTTTACGAACAAGTTACAAGCACTGGCGTGGCTCAGAGGTAGAATACTGGACAGGCACGCAGCGGACCTGGGTTGGAATCCCATTGTATTATTGGTGTTCTTTATTTACCAAGTTTTTTTTTTATTTTTTGTTCTATACTGGTTAGGGGCGGCGGCGGACAACTACGGCGTCGCAAGTGACCACAGAGCCCCTCCGCCACTCCAGAAGTTTTAGTATAACCTCCTTGGGATAACGTCGCTACACTATGTGAATGCGCGAGAAATAAATACAGCAAGCCTAGCATGCACTCTTCGGGTGAGGACTCAACAGTATCCGTGTCTTTCAGAGTGTCACACACTTCGGGTGAGGCCCCGCCGATTCAACACCGACGTGCGGCAGACTCGCAAGCTTCCACTTTACGCTTCGGCCTGCGACGCCTAAAAGGCCTCGAAGTGGCACATTTCAAATTTATTTGCGGGTTGGTCGACCCGTGCGGGGTTGCACGTGTGGTGATGTGTGGGCTTGACCGATGCACTCATAAGCAGACACGGAGTCTTTATGCAAAACGAACTAGCATTTAATTGAAACAAGGGCAAATGCAGGAGCTAACAAAGATAACAGAGGAAGAAAACTGATACGCGATGAGAAAGAAAGGCTAGAAAACAAACTATGCTCTAAAAGAACACTACGAGAGGCACAAACAAAAGACAAATATGCGGAACATTAATAAAATAACAAGATGGAAATCGTAAAAGAGGGTTACAAGAAAATAATGACAGAATGATCATTGGTCGCGCTTTTGAACTTCAAAGTGCGTCGCAGCGCACAAAACTACAAATAAAAACAAAAGGCTGGTTATAATATTTTAACAGTTAAAAAAAGTCACAAAAAAAAGTTCCATACGGACCAGGCCAGCTCTTGGTGCACGTAGGGGAGTTGACGGGTGCCGTTGAAGATCTCGCCGGCTTGGTAGACAACGAGGGTGCCCGGAATTGCAGTCGTCTCAATACGTTGCGCGGGTCACTCCGTGCTCGTCGCCTACGCGAGACTCGCGACACCGACGACCGCACTTGTTGCTGGCTGTACGTCAACTGCTCCTGCGATGCAGTTTAAACCGCCTCAGGGGCGTACGCGTGCTCCCGTCTCATCTGGGAGTAATTTTCCTTGTTTAGATCGCCGGTGCCCCTTCCGGTACCGGTGCAGGGAAGACGAGCCGGCGCCACGCTGGGTCGTTAGAGTCGCCGGATGTCGTCCCCCAACACAAAAGCGCCCTTCCTTGGAAGGTGGGGCCCGCGGATGCTCCGAAAATTGGAGTCGTTTGTGACACAGAGTGAACGTCACCTGAGTGACCGAACGAAACCTACTTGCTCCGTCGTTCTCTTTCGCGATGTTTTCATTGCTACAGGTTCGTCTGCTTGTTTTTATAATCATTTCGTTCGATATCAAGCTTAGCGGGACCGTTGTGTGTAACTATCAGTGTCGTACACTCCTTATCAGTCGAGAATCGATGCATTTGCTAAGCCTACTCGCTTCGCTAACCTAGGGTCAGCCATGTTGATTTTCATAGGGAGGAACACGTTTCTCCGTGGATGAGAGAGCAACGTTTCTCTCTTAAAAGACGAACATTGGGGACATCGCCGTTCCTCCCTAAATGGAGAGAACGTCACTCCATTTTTTAAGAGCATGTGGCATTCTTGAACGTGCGCCGATATCGTGTGGTACATGGGACTCCACGATTTCCCTCTACACCGAAATGCGGCCGGGATCGAACCCCTAACCTTGGGGTTCCTAGCTGAGCACCGAAGCCACGGATCCACCATGGCGGACTATGTGGGAAACGCCGTTCCCCTGTCTCGTGGAAACATTTGCTCTAAACAAACTGGGCGCGGCAGAAAGCCGTGGTTTGAGACTCTAATGCTGAGAAAAAGTATATAATGTTGATAAGAAGCACATATTGTAGGTCATCTTATTCCTTCTGCAGTTATGGCACACGATTAGGCGACACGTTGTTTTTTGGCAAAACTAAGAATGAACACGACTGGCTTGCTTTGTAAGTGTACCACATGAAGATAACATCAAACTCTAATAATAATACTTCCACTGCCTTCTAACGATCACAATAAGAATTGAGACATAAGCATCATTGTTATATTATTTCTTGTATTACGTTACACTAAGCGGCCTTGCTACGAATACACTTATGTGGTTGCGGTATTTATATGCGTTCATGCGAGAAGAATAAAACACTGGTTAATCAGTGTTAGTGCTTGTCTCATCACTCTTCTTGTGGTCCCTCTTTGTTTTCACTCGTGTTCTGTGTTTGAAAGATATGTTTAAACTTGGTGCTACCGAATTTCTATTTTTTTTTTCAGAAAGAAATTCACATTCTAAAATGAACTATCCACTGCACCGGCAACAGGCACTAAATAAATTTTATGTTGCTCAAAATAATCACCACTTTGTATTAGTAATTTTTAAACGCGGGGCCCATGATTAAATATTGAAAGACGCCCTCGAGGAAGGCGGTTGGGGGAAGGGCACCGGAAAAGTTTGTTCTTTGTTTTTTTTAACGCTCTCCGGCACGGGAATTCAGCAGTGAGCCTTAATTTAAATCTGGTCACGGCGGCCAGTGTACTATCCCGCAACCTTCGGATCAACAGAAAGATCCATTACCACTACACCACGGTGGCAGGATACGTACTCCTCTAAAGTGAAATTCACAAGGAAGAGCTAAATCTCGATGCTTTGCCGACCGAACAGTCACGTGATTAGTTTCATTCACCGCAGCAGCGAAGACACGTAGGAAGGAAAGGTAAGGAGAGGCCCTGACGTCACTCGTTGTGAAGCCGTGATGAAGCCGGAAGTCGGCGATAGTGACTGGGCAAATTCTCCTCTCCTGTTTACATATGAATGCGAAGCAGAATGCGCGACTCCCTCTCTGTCTCAAAAAGCACGTGGCCTGCGCGCTGCGTGCGCCGGTGATATCCGAAACCAACGGAACGGATTTCAACACGCTGTCCTGCCGCGATACGGTTGACGAAATCTCTGCGTGTGGGTGTTGTATGTACTCTTGATT
Organism: Rhipicephalus annulatus; assembly: GCA_013436015.1. Lineage (NCBI taxonomy): Eukaryota > Metazoa > Arthropoda > Arachnida > Ixodida > Ixodidae > Rhipicephalus > Rhipicephalus annulatus. The sequence continues at coordinate 37,227 of WOVY01003771.1, forward strand.
TGCCGGCGTTTACGATAAACACGGCAAGTTGCACATTAAGCTTTTTTTTATTTGATGTGTTCTTTGTGAAAATAAAGATGATATTTCGGACATTGCCACGCGACGAACCAGGCACCGAAATTTGTACAGCTTCTTTCAGATCACTTTTTCCCCCTTTTGAGCTTCTTTTTAGTATTTATGAAATTTTTCGCTCAGGCTGTGGGCTAGAAACAACGATAAAAAGCGAGCATCTTAAGCGAAGCAGGACAGGAACTTTAATGCGCAGAAGCATGTGGTAACTGTACAGGAGCATGAAAAGCAAGATTACATTACAGTCTTAATAAGGGCCTGTGGACCGCAAATGTATCGTCCGCTGTCATAAGAAGCAACACCACATAACTGTCACTAACCTGCAAGGAATTCATTGAACGAATTTTGAGCACAGTCGTTACCTTCTATGATGGCTTTTCAGCATAATTTTGACGGACGCTGCAAATTCGGAGTACGTATACGCGCTCTCGTTCCGTGGTTTCTAGTTCAGACACCTGGTTACAACCACCACCGGAGGGAAATCGCGTAAGTAACAATGCGGCACAAAGAATGGATTCTGTCGAACACCTGCAGTACGCCACGGTTAGGTGCGAGGTTCATGAAAACGTGCACACCGCCGCTGGACCTCCTGAACGGTGCCGCACCGCACTACATCAACAATAACAAAACGCCGCCATTGTGCCCAGTGAATATGGTTGCTGTGACGTAATTTCCGCCACATTTTTTACGCCCTGCGCCGGCTGGGCATGCCCTCTCCTACCTTTCCTTCCTCCGTGAGCGGAGACGTCGCATGCACACGGCCGGAGCTACGCTCGCGGATCCAGTCCTCGTGCATGTATTCTCAACTCCTATGGTTATGCAGCGCGCTTATGTGGTCATGCCGGCCGCGCGCTGTAAATGAAAACCACCAAAAAACCACTCGTCTCTTCCACTGTCACACGAAACACATTCGGTCGTTGCCGCAAAATTAAACATGCGCAACGTAAGCCGGGAGCCTGCTTCCTAGCCAAGCTAATCTGACCAATGTTGACAGATTTGACGCGGAATCATCTCGATCAAGAGCAGACGACCGTGAAATGGAGGGATCGAGATAGCGGCGACCGGTACCTTTCGAGGACGTGCACATCACGTGATGCGCCGTCCACTGCGAAAATTCTTCCTCAGTTCCCTCGTGTGAACCCACCTTGAATGTCGGAGGATGTTCGGGTGGCTCGATCAGCCCGTAAGTACTCTGGCGGCAGTCGCACAACTCCGTGAGCTCGCCAGCGAACCTGCATAAATAGTCGATTTGTTTAGTATTTATGCTGTCACTTTCTTAATAGTTAAATTGGTTCAATCGTGGACTGCACAGTTATCCCAAAACTTAAACCACCTATTTGCCTGCGTTTAAAACGTCGAAGTCACTCAATGTGCAACGTTTGAAGACTCCGAAGGCGCGGTCATCATCTACCATTAAGAACGCGATCCTCGATAGGTCTGTTACAACGGAGGTGAACTCTCGCGATACCGGTGCGTAAAACAATCCAAGAGGAGATACGACCGGCATGTCACGAACATCCGGGCTACAATACCTGCGCTACCCAAGCGCCAGTAAAAAGACAGACATGACTGACTCGCTCGCTGGATTCTGTGCCGAACGGTTGTGCGCCCGCGATCACCGACGACAGCGCAGCTCTGGCCGACTGGCCTCCTTCATCGCCATCTCCTGACACCGTGAAGCTCTCGCTGAGTGGTACCCCGTCCTCGGGCTCTTTCGACCGTGTCCCCTTCTTTCTCTGTGTATGTGGGTGTCCTCACCTCTACCCCTATCCCTTTCAATCCTCCCTCTCCCTTTTAGTCCCTCCTTACCCCCATCACTCGTGAGCAACTATTGAGGTGTCGCACTTTGACGCAGACAGTTACGGGGCTCAATTTTGTCTTCTTTTCTCTCTACAAAGAATCACTCAAGACATGACTGCAGACCATGCTGCACCCCATGTCACAGTCCCCCTGTCCCCTTCTCCTAGGAGAAGTAAAAATGAAAACACAGTGGTTCTGCTAGCAGCGGGACACTTGCACGGATTAAGACCAGTGCTCACTTAGCTGGAAGTCATTATTGCAGTATAACATTTTTCTTGCTCCATCCCGCTTATCTTTTGGTCCCTTCGCGGCTCGGCTAAAACAGGTGGTGTTTTTGGCAGGGTGACATGAAGAAGAAGGTGGCCTAAGATTTTACGCCGTAATTACAATCGCAACTCCTCCATAACTTGTCAGTTATGTATCAAATCATGGCTTAAAGCAATCTCGTAATTAAGGCGAACATAAATGGGTAGTTGACTACAGGAAAAAAAAGTGCAGCTAGGTTACTACAGGTGACTTTCGCTTCAGTGAGCATGGTATTGAGAGTAGAGTAGTCAAAGTGTTTGTCTAATCTTCGCACTTTCGGCTCCATTTGGCTTTGCATGACTTGGAGCCACTTTCTCACGAAACGAGAGTCAGCACATGTTCAGCAGGTGCACTTCACCACCTTAACAAGGTGCTTTATCAGCGCTATGTTCTGGTCTTCTCTCCTATACCTTCCTGTCGTTTGCGCTGTTAAGCACTTTCTTCCTCTACTATTCACCTCCTTAATCTTTCGGGCTCACCAATTCAAATCGGGTCACGAAGGTCACAACTGTGTCTTCTATCATTTCAAACAGAACCAAAACATAGCAATAATTGAAGCTCTGAGTGCGTTCGAAGCCAGCAAGCACAAAGACTAGGGAAATTTATGCACTTCCAACGCAGAGCAATATTACCCTTATTGTTAACTATAGGAAACTACGTGGTTCTAAGTATATTGCCCAGAATATTCAAAGCACTGTAGTTAAAAGGCCAAGGAACATAACCACCATGCTGTGCCACTGCGTTCTGGTGGTATGCGTGAACTACATTTGAGACGTGAGGCGCTTTAGCTTGCTTTCATAAACAGATTTATTACGGTGCCCGCCGCAACTCGCGAGATGCAGGCTCTCATTACAAATGGCTGGCAATATGCGTTGGTAGAGCTGCTCCAGACGCCCAAATAATTTAATGCATAAGGAAGCAACTTAGAGACGCCCGCGAGTGGAATTTCTTTATAGTGTTGGTTTCTTTGTTTGGTAACAGGGAACGCATATGGGAGCTCTGAAAATACAAGTGAAATGAGCCAGATACTGCAATGCATAATCAGATGCCAAGGACTGAAACGCACGTAAAGTTAAAAAAAAACCACTCGGATTTCACGCTGTATAGAGTAAGCGCGAGTTTTGGCGTCCGCCTCATAAGGGTGTCTGCCTGTTCTGACCAGCTGTGAAAAAAAATCAACAATTGTAAAAAAAACCTATTGCCCTCATTACGAAATGTGCCTGCGAAAGATTAGAACACTCACGACAAATATTTGGCGAAAGTTAAAGCAATTCATTTGTGCTTTATTCAGGCATAGAAGTACAAAAACTTTTATATTTGCGTGGCCATACGTCTTACCAACCTAGGAAAATGGTACGTTTATAAGTGAGTTTCTAGTGTATTTTCTGAGGCTTTTTTTCAAATTTATCTCAAAGTTGTACTGTTTTCTTACGCCGACCGACACCATTCAGGTGATAGTGAAGGCTATGTATATCTATATATCTTGGCTCAGCGCCGAGAAAAGGAGTGTTAAAGCTACGCCGAAGACGTCGAAACGATAATTTGAACGCTCCACTAAGTCACACGCACTCTTGGCTGTAGAGAAAAAAAAGAACGAAGAAAAATAAGTCAGCAGGAAGACAGACGCATTTCCCTGAACATGTGGTGATCGGCAGCGCTTCTGGCAGGAGGGGAAAAAAATCGGATCCCTAAAATAGGCGGGCACTACGAGGACGCAAAACAACACGCCGGTGGTCAAGTGTCTCTCCCCCTCCGTTTCCCCCTCCATATGAAGCAAAAATAGCGGGAAACGAAGCAAGCAGCGAGGTAGATTTTATAACGCATGGTGGCTGAATTCATCGTAGTCGAGTATAGCCTGTTATTGTTGATGGGACCTGTGATTTCGACATGCCATGTAGTTCATCTTATCGGTAAAAGTCGTGAGCGGACGCAAATAAGTCGTGCGAGGCGAGCTCGTAGTACTGCACAAACGCAGGGACGAGCCTTCGACAACGACAAGCGACCACGGTGACACCGACCTTTCCGGAGAAGGTAGCTAAGCGACGTGGTGTCGATGGACGAATCGCGCGCGACCTTGCCGAGAGTTGTCTTTCCCCGTTTGCTTTTGTCAGCTGACCCCTGCCGCGCGCGCACGCCGTCTCAGTGTGGACGGCAAGAGAACAGCCCCGGCGCAACCGGCCAGAGGCAGGTGAAGCCAGGATGCAGGCACTGACACGTGATCGCATCCCTTCGGATACACTATGGATGCGCCAAGCGCTCATCGCTACGGAGTGAAGCGCTCAATATATTTGCTCGTTGACTATGCCATGACAAAGAGGACGAGAACACGTTTAGTGAGCGAAGTCTTCAAGAGACAACTCAGCAGCAATACTGCAACGAGAATAATGCGTGCAATATAAGCAGGTTACACACGGAAATTCAAAATAATGGCTGGCCAGAGTCGTTATACCAAACGTAGGCCAGGGCCCGTCCTTGGTGTGTGCACAATAACTAAATTAAATGCATGATTAGCGGACAAAATACGCAACCGGAGTGCCCCAAGACAGAGCTAAATGCGTGCAAGTAGACGAGAATATGAAAAAAGTAAGTTTGCTCCTGAGCCGGCCAGTGGAGCCGCATGCGCGCGGCTTCCCTGCCCGGCTTTGAGATCGGTATTCGGTGCTCACCTTGTGCGGCGCCTTGAGGAGACGGTGTACGCCGGCGATTTGGTTGATTAAAGGGATGTTTACATTGAACACATACGTCGGTGGCCGCGCAGGCTCGGGAAAGTTGGTGCTCGCCGAGAATGGGTCGATGTCGTTTAGGTACTGGACCCTGCACGTGAGCGTAGCCATATCCCATGGAGAAACCCGTCACGACAATCACATGACAGGCCGATATAAAACTTCGATTGGCAGCGAACGCCAAAGGCCGGCACTTGGCTACCACGACAACGGTTGATGCAAAAGAACGACGCGGCAGCACCGTGTCACTTCGCCAAGTCCCCACGTCACAACAACCTTTTTTACTAGTCAATTTAGAGCATCTGATGTCATTTTAACACAAGCATGAATCTGCGCATTTGCATTACGAGCACATCGAAGGGCGAACGTCAATGGAACTGGTGGTCAGCAGGCCACTGAGCCACCGTGCCTGGTGCGCTCTCTCCGCAATATTTTGCGCAACGAGCACTGTGCATGAATTCAGGGCGCTTAACCGAGGTAAATAAGATTTCATTGCGCTGAAAACAAAACAAAAAAATGGCGCCTGTATGTTCCCATGAGGGGAACTCGAGTAAATGCGTCGCAGAGTGGTGGGGGTATCGTGTGGATGTTGCGTAATTGGTTTGTGTTTGTGAACGTTAATTGTAATTTCAGTCTTTATTATTCCTATCTATTAAACGAAGGAGAAGCGCTGCCTTCAATGTCAAGTGAAAACCAAGTAAAGACGCCCTGGACTGAATTCCGAACGCGTGATTTAGTGCCTAGAGATACGGGGTGGCCAGTGAACGCATGTGCAGCGCGAACAGTCGTGTTTTTTTTTTATTAGCAGACGCTACCTGCGTCGGCCTTGCGGGGAGGGGAGCGACAGTTTTGGAGGTGTATTCCTGGGCCCGCACGAGACGCGAGCATGCGCAGTGGTGGTGTGGACGGCGCCACCGCCGACGCCGAAGCGTGACATCGTGCGACTAAGAAATGCTCCGCATTTAAACGAACATTATAACGTCAGCACACATGGACTGTAGGAAAAGAAGTGCACGCCAGATGCACTAAACGGACGATTATATTTGCTTCTGCAGGTTAATCGCGGGTCGCTCTCATAGTCGTACACACGAGGGAGGCAGGCGGGGAGGTTCCCCTTCCCCAAAATCACCTAGGAGGGGGTCGTGATTGATTGATATGTGGGGTTTAACGTCCCAAAACCACCATTTGATTAGGAGCGAGACGCCGTAGTGGCAGGGCTCCGGAAATTTCGACCACCTGGGGTTCTTTAACGTGCACCCAAATCTGAGCACACGGGCCTACAACATTTCCGCCTCCATCGGAAATGCAGCCACCGCAGCTGGGATTCGAACTCGCGACCTGCGGGTCAGCAGCCGAGTACTTTAGCCACTAGACCTCCGTGGCGGGGCATTTTTTGTTCAGGCAGAGCTGAGCCTGCCGCTCACAAGACTTAAAACCGAACAGGACATCGCCGACATATGTGGAGTAAAAGATATTTCGAGGGATAGACAAGCGCAAAAAATTTATAGACAAGCGCAAAAATTTAGCCCGCGGCGGGGCTGAACACTCTTTGGGATGCTACAAGCACACTGCTGTGTACCTACAGCGCCATAAATATTAATACATTTCGTGTAGTAGGCCAGCATTCACTATGCTATTCTTCGTCATTCTTTGAAGAAGCGTACGCGGTATCCGCTACACATTTGTTCGAAATTTGTGCAGTTTTTTTTATGCAGTGGCTGACGACGATGGAGAAATGTGCGAGAAGTGGGTATGCGGCACAGTTAGAGGGTGGTAAAGAACAAGTTTTCCAATGGGTTGCAGCATTAGACGTCCCAGTCGTTGAGCTATTCGTATTGTGTGACACCTGGCTGTTTTTTCGACGTTATAAAACAGTTTCTTATTCCTTCCCCGATAACAAGTCTGCCTAAGGCCAGTTTACGAACAAGTTACAAGCACTGGCGTGGCTCAGAGGTAGAATACTGGACAGGCACGCAGCGGACCTGGGTTGGAATCCCATTGTATTATTGGTGTTCTTTATTTACCAAGTTTTTTTTATTTTTGTTCTATACTGGTTAGGGGCGGCGGCGGACAACTACGGCGTCGCAAGTGACCACAGAGCCCCTCCGCCACTCCAGAAGTTTTAGTATAACCTCCTTGGGATAACGTCGCTACACTATGTGAATGCGCGAGAAATAAATACAGCAAGCCTAGCATGCACTCTTCGGGTGAGGACTCAACAGTATCCGTGTCTTTCAGAGTGTCACACCACTTCGGGTGAGGCCCCGCCGATTCAACACCGACGTGCGGCAGACTCGCAAGCTTCCACTTTACGCTTCGGCCTGCGACGCCTAAAAGGCCTCGAAGTGGCACATTTCAAATTTATTTGCGGGTTGGTCGACCCGTGCGGGGTTGCACGTGTGGTGATGTGTGGGCTTGACCGATGCACTCATAAGCAGACACGGAGTCTTTATGCAAAACGAACTAGCATTTAATTGAAACAAGGGCAAATGCAGGAGCTAACAAAGATAACAGAGGAAGAAAACTGATACGCGATGAGAAAGAAAGGCTAGAAAACAAACTATGCTCTAAAAGAACACTACGAGAGGCACAAACAAAGACAAATATGCGGAACATTAATAAAATAACAAGATGGAAATCGTAAAAGAGGGTTACAAGAAATAATGACAGAATGATCATTGGTCGCGCTTTTGAACTTCAAAGTGCGTCGCAGCGCACAAAACTACAAATAAAAACAAAAGGCTGGTTATAATATTTTAACAGTTAAAAAAAAGTCACAAAAAAAAGTTCCATACGGACCAGGCCAGCTCTTGGTGCACGTAGGGGAGTTGACGGGTGCCGTTGAAGATCTCGCCGGCTTGGTAGACAACGAGGGTGCCCGGAATTGCAGTCGTCTCAATACGTTGCGCGGGTCACTCCGTGCTCGTCGCCTACGCGAGACTCGCGACACCGACGACCGCACTTGTTGCTGGCTGTACGTCAACTGCTCCTGCGATGCAGTTTAAACCGCCTCAGGGGCGTACGCGTGCTCCCGTCTCATCTGGGAGTAATTTTCCTTGTTTAGATCGCCGGTGCCCCTTCCGGTACCGGTGCAGGGAAGACGAGCCGGCGCCACGCTGGGTCGTTAGAGTCGCCGGATGTCGTCCCCCAACACAAAAGCGCCCTTCCTTGGAAGGTGGGGCCCGCGGATGCTCCGAAAATTGGAGCGTTTGTGACACAGAGTGAACGTCACCTGAGTGGACCGAACGAAACCTACTTGCTCCGTCGTTCTCTTTCGCGATGTTTTCATTGCTACAGGTTCGTCTGCTTGTTTTTATAATCATTTCGTTCGATATCAAGCTTAGCGGGACCGTTGTTGTAACTATCAGTGTCCGTACACTCCTTATCAGTCGAGAATCGATGCATTTGCTAAGCCTACTCGCTTCGCTAACCTAGGGTCAGCCATGTTGATTTTCATAGGGAGGAACACGTTTCTCCGTGGATGAGAGAGCAACGTTTCTCTCTTAAAAGACGAACATTGGGGACATCGCCGTTCCTCCCTAAATGGAGAGAACGTCACTCCATTTTTTAAGAGCATGTGGCATTCTTGAACGTGCGCCGATATCGTGTGGTACATGGGACTCCACGATTTCCCTCTACAGCCGAAATGCGGCCGGGATCGAACCCCTAACCTTGGGGTTCCTAGCTGAGCACCGAAGCCACGGATCCACCATGGCGGACTATGTGGGAAACGCCGTTCCCCTGTCTCGTGGAAACATTTGCTCTAAACAAACTGGGCGCGGCAGAAAGCCGTGGTTTGAGACTCTAATGCTGAGAAAAAGTATATAATGTTGATAAGAAGCACATATTGTAGGTCATCTTATTCCTTCTGCAGTTATGGCACACAATTTAGGGCGACACGTTGTTTTTTCGCAAGACTAAGAATGAACATGACTGGCTTGCTTTGTAAGTGTACCACATGAAGATAACATCAAACTCTAATAATAATACTTCCACTGCCTTCTAACGATCACAATACGAATTGAGACATAAGCATCATTGTTATATTATTTCTTGTATTACGTTACACTAAGCGGCCTTGCTACGAATACGCTTATGTGGTTGCTGGTATTTATATGCGTTCATGCGAGAAGAATAAAACACTGGTTAATCAGTGTTAGTGCTGGGCTCATCACTCTTCTTGTGGTCCCTCTTGGTTTCGCACTCGTGTTCTGTGCTTTGAAAGATATGTTTAAACTTGGAGCCACCGAAGTTCTAATTTTTTTTTCAGAAAGAAATTCACATTCCGAAATGAACTATCCACTGCACCGGCAACAGGCTCTAAATAAATTTATGTTGCTGAAAGTATTCAGCACTTTGTATTAGTAATTTTTGAACCCGGGGCCCATGATTAAATATTGAAGACGCCCTTGAGGAAGGCGGTCGGGGGGAGGGCACCGGAAAAGTTTGTTCATTGTTTTTTTTTAACGCACTCCTGCACGGGCATTCAGCAGGGTGCCTTAAACTAAATCTGGTAACGGGCGGCCAGTGTACAATCCCGCAACCTTCGGATCAACAGAAAAGATCTATTACCACTACACCACGGTGACAGGATACGTACACCTCCAAAGCAAAATTCACACGGAAGAGCTAAATCCCGCTGCTCTGCGGACCAAACAGTCACGTGATTAGTTTCATCCACCGCAGCAGCAAAGACACGGAGGAAGGAAAGGTAAGGAGAGGCCCTGACGTCCTTCTTTGTGAAGCCGCGATGAAGCCAGAAGTCGGCGATATTGACTGGACTTGACTGGGCAACGATAAAGCGAGCATCTTAAGCGAAGCAGGACAGGAACTTTAATGCGCAGAAGCATGTGGTAACTGTACAGGAACATGAAAGCAAGATTACATTACAGTCCTAATAAGGGCCTGTGGACCGCTAATGTATCGTCCGCTGTCATAGGAAGCAACACACAATAACTCTCACTAACCTGCAAGGAATTCATTGAACGAATTTTGAGCACAGTCGTCATCCTTCTATGATGGCTTTTCAGCATAATTTTGACGGACGCTGCAAATTCGGAGTACGTATACGCGCTCTCGTTCCGTGGTTTCTAGTTCAGACACCTGGTTACAACCACCACCGGAGGGAAATCGCGTAAGTAACAATGCGGCACAAAGAATGGATTCTGTCGAACACCTGCAGTACGCCACGGTTAGGTGCGAGGTCCCACGAAAAGGCGCACACCGCCGCTGGACCACCTGAACGGTGCCACACCGCACTACATCAATAATAACAAAACGCCGCCATTGTGCCCAGTGAATATGGTCGCTGTGACGTAATTTCCGCCACATTTTTTACGCCCTGCGCCGGCTGGGCATGCCCTCTCCTACCTTTCCTTCCTCCGTGAGCGGAGACGTCGCATGCACACGGCCGGAGCTACGCTCGCGGAGTCCTCGTGCATACTCTCAACTCCTATGCTTATGCAGCGCGCTTACGTGGTCATGCAGGCCGCGCGCTGTGAATGAAAACCAGCGAAAAACCACAAATTAAACATGCGGAACGTAAGCCGGGAGCCTGCTTCCTAGCCATGCTAATCTGACCAATGTTGACAGATTTGACGCGGAATCATCTCGATCAAGAGCAGACGACCGTGAAATGGAGGGATCGAGATAGCGGCGACCGGTACCTTTCGAGGACACGCGCATCACATGATGAGCCGTCCACTGCGGAAATTCTTCCTCAGTTCCCTCGTGTGAACCCACCTTGAATGTCGGAGGATGTTCGGGTGGCAAATTGCTCAAAGCGTAACCGCTCGATCAGCCCGTAAGTACTCTGGCGGCAGTCGCACAACTCCGTGAGCTCGCCAGTGAACCTGCATAAATAGTCGATTTGTTTAGTATTTATGCTGTCACTTTGTTAATAGTTAAATTGGTTCAATCGTGGACTGCACAGTTATCCCAAAACTTAAAACACCTATTTGCCTACGCTTAAAACGTCGAAGTCGCTCAATGTGCAACGTTTAAAGACTCCGAAAGCGCGGTCATCATCTTTCATTAAGAACGTGATCCTCGATAGGTCTATTACAACGGAGGTGAACTCTCACGATGCCGGTGCGTAAAACAATCCAAGAGGAGATACGACCGGCATGTCACGAACATCCGGGCTACAATACCTGCACTACCCAAGCGCCAGTAAAAAGACAGACATGACTGACTCGCTCGCTGTATTCTGTGCCGAACGGTTGTGCGCCCGCGATCACCGACGACAGCGCAGCTCTGGCCGACTGGGCTCCTCCTTCGCCATCTCGTGACACCGTGAAGCTCTCGCTGAGTGGTACCCCGTCCTCGTGCTCTTTCGACCGTGTCCTCTCTTTCTCTGTGTATGTGGGTGTCCTCACCTCTACCCATATCCCTTTCAATCCTCCCTCTCCTTTTTAGTCCCTCCTTACCCCCATCACTCATGAGCAACTATTGAGGTGTCGCACTTTGATACAGACAGTTACGGGGCTCAATTTTGTCTTCTTTTCTCTCTACAAAGAATCACTCAAGACATGACTGCAGACCATGCTGCACAACATGTCACAGTCCCCCTGCCCCCTTCTCTTAGGAGAAGTAAAATGAAAACACAGTGGTTCTGCTAGCAGCGGGACACTTGCACGGATTAGGACCAGTGCTCACTTAGCTGGAAGTCATTATTGCAGTATAACATTTTCTTACTCCATCCCGCTTATCTTTTGGTCCCCTCGCGGCTCGGCTGAAACACGTGGTCTTTTTGGCAGGGCGACATGAAGAAGAAGGTGGCCCAAGATTTTACTCCGTAATTACAATCGCAACTCCTCCAAAACTTGTCACTTATGTATCAAATCAGGGCTTAAAGCAATCTCGTAATTAAAGCGAACATAAATGGGTAGCTGACTACAGGAAAAAAAGTGCAGCTAGGTTACTTCAGGTTATTTTCGCTTCAGTGAGCGTGGTAATGAGAGTATAGTAGTCAAAGTGTTTGTCTAATCTTCGTACTTTCGGCTCCATTTGGCTTTGCATGACTTGGAGCCGCTTTCTCACGAAACGAGAGTCAGCACATGTTCAGCAGGTGCACTTCACCACCTTAACAAGGTGCTTGTTCAGCGCTCTGTTCTGGTCTCTCCTATACCTTCCTGTCGTTTGTGCTGTTAAGCACTTTCTTCGTCTACTATTCACCTCCTTAATCTTTCGGGCTCACCAATTCAAATCGAGTCACGAAGGTCACAACTGTGTCTTCTATCATTTCAAACAGAACCAAAACATAGCAATAATTGAAGCTCTGAGTGCGGTCGAAGCCAGCAAGCAGAAAGACTAGGGAAATTTATGCACTTTCAACGCAGAGCAATATTACCCTTATTGTTAACTATAGGAAACTACATGGTTCTAAGTATATATCCCAGAATATTCAAAGCACTGTAGTTCAAAGGCCAAAGAACATAACCACCATGCTGTGCCACTGCGTTTTGGTGGCATGCGTGAACTACATTTGAGAGGTGAGGTGCTTTAGCTTGCTTCCATAAACAGATTTATTACGGTGCCCGCAGCAACTCGCGAGATGCAGGCTCTCATTACAAATGGCTGGCAATATGCGTTGGTAGAGCTGCTCCAGACGCCCAAATTGTTTAATGCATAAGAGAACAACTGAGAGACGCCCGCGAGTTAAATTTCTTTATAGTGTTGGTTTCTTTGTTTGGTAACAGGGAACGCATATGGGAGCTCTGAAAATACAACTGAAATAAGCCATATGCTGAAATGCATAATCAGATGCCAAGGACCGAAACGCACGTAAAGTTTAAAAAAAACACTTGGATTTCACGTTGTATAAAGTAATCGCGAGTTTTAACGTCCGCCTCATAAGGGTGTCTGCCTGTTCTGAGCAGCTGTGAAAAAAAATCGACAAATGTAAAAAAAAACCTATTGCCCTCATTACGAAATGTGCCTGCGAAAGGTTAGAACACTCACGACAAATATTTGGCGAAAGTTAAAGCAATTCAATTGTGCTTTATTCAGGCATAGAGTGAGTGAGTGAGTGAGTGAGTGAGTGAGTGAGTGAGCAAACTTCATTTAACCAGCGGATTGAGGCGTGGGCCTAAGCCGCACCAGGGGCGGTGGAGAGACCCTGTCTCTCAGCCGCCTCCCGTGCCCGCTGGATGGCCCATATTTGATCTGTGCGATCTGAGCTGATCAGCGCGGCTTTCCACCGCGCCCCAAGCTGTTCTGGGGAGACTGCATTGGCGTCCTTTATCTGTGTGCATTCCCATAACATGTGCTCTAGGGAGGCGCGTCTCATGCTACATAGTTTACACGAGTCATCTGGGTATAGTTCGGGGTAGATGCGATTTAGGAGCTTCGGATTGGGAAATGTTCTAGTTTGAAGTCGCCTCCAGTCAACCTCCTGAGATCTGTCTAATGTGGTGCTAGGTGGTGGAAATCTGCGCCTCGACTTTTGGTAGAATTGGATAATGTCGCAGAACCTAAACATTCTGTCCCTCTCCCACCACTCATCTCCTCCCAGTACCTCATGTGAAGCTCCATTGCGAGTGCGGTAAGTGAGACCTCGCGCTACGCGGTGAGCCTCCTCGTTGAGGTTGGGAATGGGGGACGCACACGGGGTGTGGGCTGGGAACCATATAATATACCTTTCTTTGAATTCCTCGGATGATATGGGATTTGCCTTGCGGAGGAGTATGTTGGCTGCCTCGGGAGATATTCTTCCTCGTGCATAGTTACGGATTGCTGACTGCGAGTCGCTGATGACATACCTACACTTTGGGGAAATTATGGCCTGTGCAATAGCCACCTCTTCCGCGATTTCTGAATTATCCGAGCGTATGGAGCACGCGTTCACGCATTTGCGGTCGGTGTTTATTACTACCGCAACGTAGGATTTGTGACTAGGGTACTCCGCTGCGTCTACGAACAACGCTTCCTTGTCTCTGCCGTAGGCCTTAAGCAGAGTTCTAGCGCGGCTTTCTCTTCTGCCCTGATTAAATTCGGGGTGCATGTTTTTGGGCAGATTGGGGACCTGGATCTTTTCCCTGATCACCTTTAAAATCGACACTTTACTTCCTTGTTGCCTATGGTAATTTATCCCCAACTTGTCAAGGATACTCCGTCCTGTGCGCGTGCTGGCTAGCCTCTCCAACTGGGCAATCTGTTGCGCTTCTATCAGCTCCTCTAAAGTGTTATGTAAGCCCAGTTGAAACAGTTTCTCGTTGCTGGTGCTATCTGGAAGGCCCAAAGCTTGTTTGTACGCCTTTCGTATGAGTGCGTTGATTTTGAGTTTTTCAGCTGTATACCAGTTTAGATATGGCGCTACGTATATAATGTGACTTATAGCGAATGAATAAATAAGCCTGATGACGTTAGCCTCTTTCATGCCTTCGTGTTTGTTGGTGACTCTCTTGATTAGCCGTATTGCGTTGGTGACTTAACCTCTTGACGGTTTCACCGTTTGTACCCTTAGACTCTATGATGAGTCCAAGGACTCTGATTTGTTGCACTATAGGAATAGTCCTGCCGTTTTTGGTGTGAATTTGGATCTCTTCGTACGCACGGTCCCAGTTGTATCCCTTGGGTGGTCTGCCTTTAAGTGTGGGGCGATAGAGGAGGAGTTCGGATTTATCTGGCGAGCACTCGAGGCCAGTACCATCAAGATACTCCTCAATAGTGGTGACGGCCTCTTGTAGTCTCTGCTCTATCTCTCCGTCACTACCTTCACACGCCCAGATGGTGATATCATCTGCATATATAGAATGATGTATTCCGTATATTGAGTTCAGCCGCGCCGGGAGTCCTATCATTATGAGATTAAACAGCATTGGCGATATGACCGAACCCTGCGGGGTACCAGCACTGCCCATAGGCCTTTCCTCAGATCTCAGTTCTCCCATTACGATAGATGCCGTTCTGTCTGTTAGGAAGTCCTTGACATAGTTATACGCCCTTGATCCTAAGCTTAATTGGCAGATCTGATGTAAGATAGCCCTATGCGATGCTTTGTCGAAGGCTTTTTTAAGGTCTAACCCTAAGATCGCCCGGGTAGCTCTTGTTTTGTTGTCTAGAATCTGCTGCTTAATTTGCAGCATGGCGTCTTGCGTGGAGAGCCGTGTGCGGAACCCCAACATGGAATCTGGGTAGATTTCGTTCTCCTCAAGATAAGTGTTGATTCTGTCTAGAAAAGCGTGTTCCATCAGCTTCCCAGCACAAGACGTTAGTGATATGGGGCGTAAATTCGATAGATCGGGGGGTTTCCCAGGCTTGGGGATGAGGATTACTTTAGCTTTTTTCCACTGTTTTGGTATAGTGCCCTTGGTCCAGCACTCGTTAATATATTGCGTGATGTTCTCTATGGCTTGGTCGTCAAGGTTCCGTAGTGTTCTGTTAGTGATCCCGTCTGGTCCCGGTGCAGATTTGGTGTTTAGCTTCTGTAGCGCGGCCCTGATTTCAGCCACAGTAAACTCCTCATCTAAGAGCTCGCTCGGGCCTCCGGAATATGGTCCGTGCTCTATGACAGGCATGGCGGGAATGTACGTGTTGCTAGCCTCAGCGATAAAGTCCTCCTCACTGCCGTTATACTGGTGCACAAGTTTACGAAAGGTTTGCTTGTGTGCTGATTTGGTGTTATCTAGGTCTAGCAGGTGTTTGAGCATGCGCCATGTCTGACCAGCATTCATTTGGCCATCGAGACTATTACAAACTTGGTCCCATTGCTGTTTGCTTAGCTGCTTAGAATGTTCTTCGATCTGTTTGTTCAGCTTGGCTATGCGCTTGCGCAAGGGCCTGTTGTGCCTCTGTCCCCGCCATCTATTCTGCAGTGATTGTTTGGCCTCCCACATGTGTGCGAGACGGCTATCAATCTGCTCTAGGGGTGGACTTGAAGTGATACTCCGCGTTGCTTCGCTGACGTCGTTATTGACATCTTTGATCCAATCTTCTATATTGCTGATAGGGTCTTGTTTTTTCGCGTTTCTGACTTTCCGAAACTTATCCCAGTCAGTCCATCTAATATGTCTCTGAATTTTTGCGGCAGCCATGGTTTCTATCCTGATTTCTAATATTCGATGATCACTCCCCAGATCATCGAATGTGTTTTTCCATTTAGCGGTCCCCGCGTTACGAACTAACGTTAAGTCTGGAGTGGTGTCTCTTGCAAGCCCAGTTCCCATACGCGTAGGGGAGACGGGGTCAGTGATGAGAGTTAAGCCTGTTTCTTGAATATCCTGCCATAGCGTTTTTTCTTTGGCTCTTGTGTATCCGTATCCCCAAGCACTGTGTGGAGCGTTAAAGTTTCCACCTATGACGAGTGGATTGGGTCCCGCTATATATACGGCCTTCTTAAAGAGAAGAAGGAAGCGTTGTCGTATGCGTGTGGGATTGCTGTACAAATTCAGAATAAATATGCTCGGAGATTTTTTTCTTTTAGGGGCAAGTTGTACGAGTATATGTTCAATTTCTGTGATGTGGGTGTCGTGGCAGATTGCTACGAGTCCCTTCCTTACTAGAGTGGTTAGGGTTCTAATATCCCCTGTTGAGGGGACGATCGCCTGATATCCCGGTAGCTTAGCTAAAGCATGGGTTTCCTGCAAAATTAGAACATCCGGTTTGGTTTTGCCTCTAAGGTGTTGTTGCAAGACTGCTCTCTTCCCCTCATAGCTCCTGCAATTCCACTGCCAAATAATTAAGTCTCTTTTTCTCGGCTTCCCTATTTTGAGTTGGCTATCGAAGAGGGAGGAGGGTGAAAGGAGGCAGGCCTCATGAAATTAGTTGATATAGCGACTGATGCGGTGCCCTGAGATAAGTCTGAATTTCCTTCAGTGCTTATCGGAAGGTTGGTAGCTGGAAGTACCGGAGGTGTCCTATGGTTGAGATTGGCTACGTTAGCTTCGAGTTTATCTAGTCTATTCATGATCATAGATATTGCAAGCGAGAGGTTGTTGGTTGCCTCTGCCTGTTCCTTAACTGCTTTCTGTATTTCGGACAATGTTTGATTAATGTTCGAGCTTTGCGCCGTAGTTTTGTCATTAGACACCTGAGCTTTCCTTTTAAGAGGTGGCGGGGTACTGTCCTCGTCCATTCGGTTATCTGGCTTTTCTTCGAGGCGCTCTTGGGCCGCGGAACGCATTTGACTAGAAGTTCTATTTGTGCAGTTGTTAAGACTTTGAATTTCCCGAGTAAGTTGTGATACAAATTCTTTAGGCTCAACGTTTTATTTTTTCAACTCTGCTATATCACTGGCATTATGCGCAGTCTCCCCCGAAGGCTCAGGGCGCGTCCCTTTAGCCACGTCTGACCAGCTCACCGTGAATGCCGGGTTCCCTTGATGGCCATTCCCACTCTTCGGCTTAGACCGGGATCTGGAACGGGATGTAGTGCGCCTTCTCGGTCCCGGAGACTGGGTGGTGTGACCGCGGGGCGTTGCGCAGGACCAGGACCTTGATCTGGACCCAGGCGTTGCCCTCGTCCGGAATTTGGAACTCCCGCGTTCGGTTGTTCAATCTCGCCCTGGCTGACATCGACGATTACATCCCCCGTGCTCTCCCCTGTGATGTGCGCGTGGCGGTCTACGCGGACGACATTGCGGTGTTCGCGACGGGACCTGTGCCCAGTGGCCGGTGTATTCGCACCAGTGTCCAAACCGTCCTGGACTCTATTGACGCGTTCATCACGGGCAGGGGGATGACGCTTTCACCGGCGAAGACGGAGGCGATGCTGCTGCACCCCAGTTATGGCGCCCAGCGCCACACACCGAAGTTCACTCTCCAAACGATCCCCATCCCTTGGAAGAGGCGAGTGACCTACCTCGGAGTGCAGCTGGACCAACGCCTCAACTGGTCACCAGCGGTCAGCGACCAGCTTCGAAACGCGCGAAGGGTCGCCTCCGCCGCTCGAGCGCTCCTTGCTCGCGGCAATGGATGCACACCGTCCCTAGCTCTCCGCATCTACAACGGAATGGCTGCGGCGCGCATTTTGTACGGCCTTCCTCTCGCAGCGCTTACGCGTTCCAACTGGGAGACACTGGACGCAGCACATCGTATCGCGATTCGCCAGTTTTTCAGCTTGCCCAGATCATCTCAAATCGGCCCAACACTTGCTGAGGCAGGAGACATGCCACTGTCACTCCGGGCCGATCTTCGAGCGCTAAATCACATAGAGCGTATGAAACGCTCGCGCCACGGACAGCAGCTGGTATTCTGGCTCTCCTCACTTCCGCACTCACGGATGGGGCAATGCGCTGCGGCATTCTACGCCCTCATCCCGAGCTCACCGGATGTGAATGACTATAGTGCCCCGCCCTGCCGCCATCGCCCTCTCAAGATTCGGACACAGTTACCGGGAGTGGCAAGCAAGCGGACGACGCCTGTGTGTGAGCTTCGGCACGAAACTGCTGCCACTTTTGACGAACTCGCGGGACGACTCCTCGTCTTTACTGACGGTTCAGTGTTGAACGACGGGTGTGCCGCGGCTGCGTGTGTGGTGCCTTCGCTGGAGCTTCACAATCAGTGCCGCCTCGCCTGCGCGGCATCGTCGACGATAGCCGAACTCGCCGCGCTTGACCTCGCCGCCGATGCCCTCATTCAACTGAGAGTTCCGTCGGCTGCCGTTCTCTCGGACTCACGTGCTGCTCTCCAACTACTCGCGCAGGACGCCCGCAGACCTCCGGTTGCCACGCGCATCGCGCGAAGGCTCGAAGCAGTGCAGGACCTAGGATGTGATCTTGTGCTGCAATGGATACCAGCGCACGTTGGAATATCCGGCAACGAAGTGGCCGACGAGCTGGCCAAAGAAGCACACTCTCCGGGAACCCCTGTGACTACAGCGGTGAGCACATTCGACGTAGCAAGGCTTCGCACACGGTGCTCTGTCACCGCTCGCCACCCGGACCCACGAGTTGCGGCAGGGCAGCCACCACGCCCACTCCCGAAAACAGGATTTTCGAGAGAGGAGCGTGCCCTCCTTCTCCGCCTGCGCATCGGCTGCTACCGCACGGCGGAACGGGTTCACAGACAGTCTGGACGTGGAGACCCAAACTGCCGTCATTGCCCACAGCCCGAAACACTCCATCACATTATCTTCCAGTGTGAGGAGTATTCGGACGCGCGCAGATCACTCTTGGATGCTTACAGCAAACTGGGACTCTGCACCAGCACTGTTGATGTGATTCTTTTTCCCCGTGCGCACGCATGCCTGGTGAAGCGCGCGCATGCTGCCCTCATCACCTTCCTGAGGACTTCTGCGCTATTTGAGCGCTTGTGAACTGAAAGAACATTAGTGCCTCCCCATCGATGTCCACTGGACTCGAATTAGTGAGTGCTACGGTTTTCCGTACAGTGTTTTCCGTACAGAGATTGCGCGCTTCGGCGAGTGCTTCACGCGCTTTGTACGACGCGCCAATCAAACCGTTGTCCTCCTCTCGATGACGATACCTCTCCGGCCCTTGGGAGCCTTCCTAGTCAGCTGTGCATGGCGCGTGGGGGCTTGTGGGTCCGTTGAGAAAGCAGAACGAATGACCCTCGCCTTTCTTTTTTTTCTCTCTTTTCCAATCATTCCCTCCCTATATCTTTTATTCCCCATATCCCATTCCTGTGCTGACCTGTTGAGGTGTCCTTGTAAGGAGAGACAGTTACGGGTCGGCACCTTTCTTTTCTTTTCTTCTGTTATAACCACTTATATATATATATATGGACGGCAAGAGAACAGCCCCGGCTAAACGGCCAGAGGCAGGTGAAGCCAGGATGCAGGCACTGACACGTGATCGCATCCCTTCGGATACACTATGGATGCGCCAAGCGCTCATCGCTATGGAGTGAAGCGCTCAATATATTTGCTGGTTGACTATGCCATGACAAAGAGGACGGGAAGTCGTTTAGTGAGTGAAGTCTTCAAGAGAAAACTCAACAGCAATACTGCAACGAGAATAATGCGTGCAATATAAGCAGGTTACACACGGAAATTCAAAATAATGGCTGGCCGGAGTCGTTACACCAAACGTAGGCCAGGGCCCGTCCTTGGTGTGTGCACAATAACTAAATTAAATGCATGATTAGCGGACAAAATACGCAACCGGAGTGCCCCAAGACAGAGCTAAATGCGTGCAAGTAGACGAGAATATGAAAAAAGTAAGTTTGCTTCTGAGCCGGCCAGTGGAGCCGCATGCGCGCGGCTTCCCTGTCCGGCTTTGAGGTCGGTATTCGGTGCTCACCTTGTGCGGCGCCTTGAGGAGACGGTGTACGCCGGCGATTCGGTTGATTAAAGGGATGTTTACATTGAACACATACGTCGGTGGCCGCGCAGGCTCGGGAAAGTTGGTGCTCGCCGAGAATGGGTCGATGTCGTTGAGGTACGGGACCCTGCACGTGAGCGTAGCCATATCCCATGGAGAAACCCGTCACGACAACCACATGACAGGCCGGTATAAAACTTCGATTGGCAGCGAACGTCAAAGGCCGGCACTTGGCTACCACGACAACGGTTGATGCCAAAGAACGACGCGGCAGCACCGTGTCACTTCGCCAAGTCCCCACGCCACAACAACCTTTTTTGCTAGTCAATTTAGAGCATCTGATGTCATTTTAACACAAGCATGAATCTGCGCATTTGCATTACGAGCACATCGAAAGGCGAACGTAAATGGAAGTGGTGGTCAGCAGGCCACTGAGCCACCGTTTCTGGTGCGCTCTCTCCGCAACATTTTGCGCAACGAGCACTGTGCATGAATTCAGGGCGCTTAACCGAGGTAAGTAAGATTTCATTGCGCTGAAAACAAAACAAAAAAAATGTCGCCTGTATGTTCCCATGAGGGGAACTCGAGTAAATGCGTCGCAGAGTGGTGGGGGTATCGTGTGGATGTTGCGTAATTGGTTTGTGTTTGTGAACGTTAATTGTTATTTCGTCTTTATTATTCCTATCTATTAAACGAAGGAGAAGCGCTGCCTTCAATGTCAAGTGAAAACCAAGTAAAGACGCCCTGGACTGAATTCCGAACGCGTGATTTAGTGCCTAGAGATACGGGGTGGCCAGTGAACGCATGTGCAGCGCGAACAGTCGTGTTTTTTTTTTATTAGCAGACGCTACCTGCGTCGGCCTTGCGGGGAGGGGAGCGACAGTTTTGGAGGTGTATTCCTGGGCCCACACGAGACACGAGCATGCGCAGTGGCGGTGTGGACGGCACCACCGCCGACGCCGAAGCGTGACATCGTGCGACTAAGAAATGCTCCGCATTTAAACGAACATTATAACGTCAGCACACATGGACTGTAGGAAAAGAAGTGCACGCCAGATGCACTAAACGGACGATTATATTTGCTTCTGCAGGTTAATCGCGGGTCGCTCTCATAGTCGTACACACGAGAGGGGCAGGCGCGGAGGTTCCCCTTCCCCAAAATCACCTAGGAGGGGGTCGTGATTGATTGATATGTGGGGTTTAACGTCCCAAAACCACCATTTGATTAGGAGCCTCAGACGTCGTAGTGGAGAGCTCCGGTAATTTCGACCACCTCGGGTTCTTTAACGTGCACCCAAATCTGAGCACACGGGCCTACAACATTTCCGCCTCCATCGGAAATGCAGCCGCCGCAGCTGGGATTCGAACTCGTGACCTGCGGGTCAGCAGCCGAGTACTTTAGCCACTAGACCTCCGTGGCGGGGCATTTTTTGTTCAGGCAGAGCTGAGCCTGCCGCTCACAAGACTTAAAACCGAACAGGACATCGCCGACATATGTGGAGTAAAAGATATTTCGAGGGATAGACAAGCGCAAAAAAATTTATAGACAAGCGCAAAAATTTAGCCCGCGGTGGGGCTAAACACTCTTTGGGATGCTACAAGCAGACTGCTGTGTACCCACAGTGCCATAAATAGCAATACATTTCGTGTAGTAGGGCAGCATTCACTATGCTATTCTTCGTCATTCTTTGGAGAAGCGTACGCAATATCCGCTACACACTTGTTGGAAATTTGTGCAGTTTTTTTTTTATGCAGCGGCTGACGACGATGAAGAAATGTGCGAGAAGTGGGTATGCGGCACAGTTAGAGGGCTGTAAAGAACAAGTTTTTCAATGGGTTGCAGCATTAGACGACCCAGTCGTTGAGCAATTCGTATTGTGTGACACCTGGCTGTTTTTTCGACGTTATAAAACGGTTTCTTATTCCTTCCCCGACAACAAGTCTGCCTAAGGCCAGTTTAGAAACAATTTACAAGCACTGGCGTGGCTCAGAGGTAGAATACTGGACAGGCACGCAACGGACCTGGGTTGGAATCCCATTGTATTATTGGTGTTCTTTATTTACCAAGTTTTTTTTATTTTTTGTTCTATACTGGTTAGGGGTGGCGGCGGACAACTACGGCGTCGCAAGTGACCACAGAGCCCCTTCGCAACTCCAGAAGATTTAGTATAACCTCCTTGAGATAACGTCGCTACACTATGTGAATGTGCGAGAAATAAATACAGAGAGCCTAGCATGCACTCTTCCGGTGAGGACTCAACAGTATCCGTGTCTTTCAGAGTGAACGTCACCTGACTGGCCGAACGAAACCTACTTGCTCCGTCGTTCTCTTTCGCGATTTTTTCATTACTACACGTTCGTCTGCTTGTTTTTATAATCATTTCGTTCGATATCAAGCTCAGCGGGACCGTTGTTTGTAACTTTCAGTGCCGTACACTCCTTATCAGTCGAGAATCAATGCATTTGCTAAGTCTACTCGCTTCGCTAACCTAGGGTCAGCCTTGTTGATTTTCATAGGGAGGAACACGTTTCTCCGTGGATGAGGGAGCAACGTTTCTCTATTAACAGACGAACATTGGGGACATCGCCGTTCCTCCCTAAATAGAGAGAACGTCACTCCATTTTTTAAGAGCATGTGGCATTCTTGAACGTGCGCCGCCATCGTGTGGTACATGGGACTCCACGATTTCTCTCTACAGCGAAACGCGGCTGGGATTGAACCCCTAACCTTGGGGTTCCTAGCTGAGCACCGAAGCCACGGATCCACCATGACGGACTATGTGGGAAACGCCGTTCCCCTGTCTCGTGGAAACATTTGCTCTAAACAAACTGGGCGCGGCAGAAAGCCGTGGTTTGAGACTGTAATGCTGAGAAAAAGTATATATGATGTTGATAAGAAGCACATATTGTAGGTCATCTTATTCCTTCTGCAGTTATGGCACACAATTTGGTGACACGTTGTTTTTTGGCCAAACTAAGAATGAACACGACTGGCTTGCTTTGTAAGTGTACCACATGAAGATAACATCAAACTCTAATAATAATACTTCCACTGCCTACTAACGATCACAATACGAATTGAGACATTAGCATCATCGTTAATTATTTCTTGTATTACGTTACACTAAGCGGCCTTGCTACGAATACGCTTATGCGGTTGTGGTATTTATATGCGTTCATGCGAGAAGAATAAAACACTGGTTAATCAGTGTTAGTGCTTGTCTCATCACTCTTCTTGTGGTCCCTCTTTGTTTTCACTCGTGTTCTGTGTTTGAAAGATATGTTTAAACTTGGTGCTACCGAATTTCTATTTTTTTTTCAGAAAGAAATTCACATTCTAAAATGAACTATCCACTGCACCGGCAACAGGCACTAAATAAATTTTATGTTGCTCAAAATAATCACCACTTTGTATTAGTAATTTTTAAACGCGGGGCCCATGATTAAATATTGAAAGACGCCCTCGAGGAAGGCGGTTGGGGGAAGGGCACCGGAAAAGTTTGTTCTTTGTTTTTTTTTAACGCTCTCCGGCACGGGAATTCAGCAGTGTGCCTTAAACTAAATCTGGTAACGGCGGCCAGTGTACAATCCCGCAACCTTCGGATCAACAGAAAAGATCTATTACCACTACACCACGGTGACAGGATACGTACACCTCCAAAGCAAAATTCACACGGAAGAGCTAAATCCCGCTGCTCTGCGGACCAAACAGTCACGTGATTAGTTTCATCCACCGCAGCAGCGAAGACACGGAGGAAGGAATGGTAAGGAGAGGCCCTGACGTCCTTCTTTGTGAAGCCGCGATGAAGCCAGAAGTCGGCGATATTGACTGGGCAACGATAAAAAGCGAGCATTTTAAGCGAAGCAGGACAGGAACTTTAATGCGCAGAAGCATGTGGTAACTGTACAGGAACATGAAAAGCAAGATTACATTACAGTCCTAATAAGGGCCTGTGGACCGCTAATGTATCGTCCGCTGTCATAAGAAGCAACACCACATAACTCTCACTAACCTGCAAGGAATTCATTGAACGAATTTTGAGCACAGTTGTCATCTTCTATGATGGCTTTTCAGCATAATTTTGACGGACGCTGCAAATTCGGAGTACGTATACGCGCTCTCGTTCCATGGTTTCTAGTTCAGACACCTGGTTACAACCACCACCGGAGGAAAATCGCGTAAGTAACAATGCGGCACAAAGAATGGATGCTGTCGAACACCTGCAGTACGCCACGGTTAGGTGCGAGGCCCATGAAAAGGCGCACACCGCCGCTGGACCACCTGAACGGTGCCACACCGCACTACATCAATAATAACAAAACGCCGCCATTGTGCCCAGTGAATATGGTCGCTGTGACGTAATTTCCGCCACATTTTTTACGCCCTGCGCCGGCTGGGCATGCCCTCTCCTACCTTTCCTTCCTCCGTGAGCGGAGACGTCGCATGCACACGGCCGGAGCTACGCTCGCGGAGTCCTCGTGCATACTCTCAACTCCTACGCTTATGCAGCGCGCTTACGCGGTCATGCAGGCCGCGCGCTGTGAATGAAAACCAGCGAAAAACCACAAATTAAACATGCGGAACGTAAGCTGGGAGCCTGCTTCCTAGCCATGCTAATCTGACCAATGTTGACAGATTTGACGCGGAATCATCTCGATCAAGAGCAGACGACCGTGAAATGGAGGGATCGAGATAGCGGCGACCGGTACCTTTCGAGGACACGCGCATCACATGATGAGCCGTCCACTGCGGAAATTCTTCCTCAGTTCCCTCGTGTGAACCCACCTTGAATGTCGGAGGATGTTCGGGTGGCAAATTGCTCAAAGCGTAACCGCTCGATCAGCCCCTAAGTACTCTGGCGGCAGTCGCACAACTCCGTGAGCTCGCCAGTGAACCTGCATAAATAGTCGATTTGTTTAGTATTTATGCTGTCACTTTGTTAATAGTTAAATTGGTTCAATCGTGGACTGCACAGTTATCCCAAAACTTAAAACACCTATTTGCCTACGCTTAAAACGTCGAAGTCGCTCAATGTGCAACGTTTAAAGACTCCGAAAGCGCGGTCATCATCTTCCATTAAGAACGTGATCCTCGATAGGTCTATTACAACGGAGGTGAACTCTCACGATACCGGTGCGTAAAACAATCCCAGAGGAGATACGACCGGCATGTCACGAACATCCGGGCTACAATACCTGCACTACCCAAGCGCCAGTAAAAAGACAGACATGACTGACTCGCTCGCTGTATTCTGTGCCGAACGGTTGTGCGCCCGCGATCACCGACGACAGCGCAGCTCTGGCCGACTGGGCTCCTCCTTAGCCATCTCGTGACACCGTGAAGCTCTCGCTGAGTGGTATCCCGTCCTCGGGCTCCTTCTACCGTGTCCCCTTCTTTCTCTGTGTATGTGGGTGTCCTCACCTCTACCCATATCCCTTTCAATCCTCTCTCTCCTTTTTAGTCCCTCCTTACCCCCATCACTCATGAGCAACTATTGAGGTGTCGCACTTTGATACAGACAGTTACGGGGCTCAATTTTGTCTTCTTTTCTCTCTACAAAGAATCACTCAAGACATGACTGCAGACCATGCTGCACAACATGTCACAGTCCCCCTACCCCCTTCTCTTAGGAGAAGTAAAAATGAAAACACAGTGGTTCTGCTAGCAGCGGGACACTTGCACGGATTAGGACCAGTGCTCACTTAGCTGGAAGTCATTATTGCAGTATAACATTTTCTTACTCCATCCCGCTTATCTTTTGGTCCCCTCGCGGCTCGGCTGAAACACGTGGTCTTTTTGGCAGGGCGACATGAAGAAGAAGGTGGCCCAAGATTTTACTCCGTAATTACAATCGCAACTCCTCCAAAACTTGTCACTTATGTATCAAATCAGGGCTTAAAGCAATCTCGTAATTAAAGCGAACATAAATGGGTAGCTGACTACAGGAAAAAATAAGTGCAGCTAGGTTATTTCAGGTAATTTTCGCTTCAGTGAGCGTGGTATTGAGAGTATAGTAGTCAAAGTGTTTGTCTAATCTTCGTTCTTTCGGCTCCATTTGGCTTTGCATAACTTGGCGCCACTTTCTCACGAAACGAGAGTCAGCACATGTTCAGCAGGTGCACTTCACCACCTTAACAAGGTGCTTGTTCAGCGCTCTGTTCTGGTCTCTCCTATACCTTCCTGTCGTTTGTGCTGTTAAGCACTTTCTTCGTCTACTATTCACCTCCTTAATCTTTCGGGCTCACCAATTCAAATCGGGTCACGAAGGTCACAACTGTGTCTTCTATAATTTCAAACAGAACCAAAACATAGCAATAATTGAAGCTCTGAGTGCATTCGAAGCCAGCAAGCACAAAAACTAGGGAAATTTAAGCTCTTCCAACGCAGAGCAATATTACCCTTATTGTTAACTATAGGAAACTACATGGTTCTAAGTATATTGCCCAGAATATTCAAAGCACTGTAGTTCAAAGGCCAAGGAACATAACCACCATGCTGTGCCACTGCGTTCTGGTGGCATGCGTGAACTACATTTGAGAGGTGAGGCGCTTTAGCTTGCTTCCATAAACAGATTTTTTACGGTGCCCGCAGCGACTCGCCAGATGCAGGCTCTCATTACAAATGACTGGCAATATGCGTTGGTAGAGCTGCTCCAGACGCCCAAATAATTTAATGCATAAGGGAGCAACTGAGAGACGCCCGCGAGTTAAATTTTTTTATAGTGTTTGTTTCTTTGTTTGGTAACAGGGAACGCATGTGAGAGCTCTCGTAGTCGAGAGTTCGACGGAATGCCGTCTGGTCAGGTAAAGGCATTGTTGAAAAAACAGGTTACTGACCAATGTCAAACAAAATAAAGACGTTTCGGGACCCGTACGGATCCCTTGTTCACAATCCTAGATTGTGATCAAGGGATTCGTACGGGTCCCGAAACGTCTTTATTTTGGTTGACATTGGTCAGTGACCTGTTTTTTCAACATATGGGAGCTCTGAAAATACAAGTGAAATGGGCCAGATGCTGAAATGCATAATCAGATGCCAAAGACTGAAACGCACGTAACGTTTAAAAAAAACACTCGGATTTCACGCTGTATAGAGTAAGCGCGAGTTTTGACGTCCGCCTCATAAGGGTGTCTGCCTGTTCTGACCAGCTGTGAAAAAAAATCAACAAATGTAAAAAACTTATTGCCCTCATTACAAAATGTGCCTGCGAAAGGTTAGAACACTCACGACAAATATTTGGCGAAAGTTAAAGCAATTCATTTGTGCTTTATTCAGGCATAGAAGTACAAAAACTTTTATAATTGCGTGGCCATACGTCTTACCAACCCTAGGAAAAACGGTACGTTATAAGTGAGTCTTAAGTGTATTTTCTGAGACTTTTTTCCAAATTTATCTCAAAGTTGTACTGTTTTCTTACGCCAACCGACACCGTTCAGGTTGATAGTGAAGGCGATGTATATTTATATATCTTGGCTCAGCGCCGACAGAAGGAGTGCTAAAGCTACGCCGAAGACGTCGAAACGATAATTTGAACGCTCCACTAAGTTCACGCGCATTCTTGGCTGTAGTGAAAAAAAAGAACGAAGAAAAATAAGTCAGCAGGAAGACAGACCGCATTTCCGCTGAACATGTGGTGATCGGCAGCGCTTCCTGGCAGGAGGGAAAAAAAAATCGGATCCCTAAAATAGGTGCGCACTACGAGGACGCAAAACGACACGCCGGTTGTCAAGTGTCTCTCCCCTCCGTTTCCCCCTCCATATGAAGCAAAAATAGCGGGAACACAAAGCAAGCAGCGAGGTAGAGTTTATAACGCAATGGTGGGCTGAAATTCATCGTAGTCGAGGTGTAGCCTGTTATTGTTGATGGGACCTGTGATTTCGACATGCCATGTAGTTCATCTTGGTATCTACGCTAAGGTTGTTTCCTCACTAAGAGCCGAGTACCTGTTCTGCAGCGACACTCTGATTTCCTGTACTTTCCCTCTCAGTGCTAGCTGATTGATTGGCTTGTTGCGTATCAGTTTCTGCCGTTCCTTCTTCAAGTCTAGGCGAATCGAGACCATACTATTCTAGGTCACTGCCATCGTACTTTGCCAATCACTTCCACAGCCTGCACGACTCCAGGGTGTGCACTCATTATAATGTCTATTTCGTTCTTATTTTCGCCATTAGGGCTCTCCTCCATGTCCACTTGCGGTTTTCCTCGTTTTCGGTAGAAGTTATTCGAAATCCGTAAATTATTGCGTTCTGCGAATGCGCGCGGCTTCACTGCCCGGCTTTTGAACGGTATTCGGTGCTCACCTTGTGCGGGCGCCTTGAGGAGACGGTGTACGCCGGCGATTCGGTTGATTAAAGGGATGTTTACATTGAACACATACGTCGGTGGCCGCGCAGGCTCGGAAATTTGTGCTCGCCGAGAATGGGTCGATGTCGTTGAGGTACGGGACCCTGCACGTGAGCGTAGCCATATCCCATGGAGAAATTCCGTCACGACAACCACATGACAGGCCGGTATAAAACTTCGATTGGCAGCGAACGTCAAAGGCCGGCACTTGGCTACCACGACAACGGTTGATGCCAAAGAACGACGCGGCAGCACCGGGTCACTTCGCCAAGTCCCC